>JAWRVZ010000006.1:3207500-3635000 GCA_037043235.1 Rhodeus uyekii
AGCCCTGTGTCTGTGGGTTGGTACGGAGAGCTGTGAACACCTGAGTGCCCAGAGTGAGACCACATCAAGCCAAGCGGACGAGAAGGCCAAAGACACAAGCCGGGAAGGGGAAAGCCCTATGGTGTGTTGAGCTAACAAGCCTCACTAAACAAACTGTGGGCAGTCAGCTCGACCGTGACCAGCGTTAGCGGTCAGAGATGCAGGAGCTCTCAAGACGACTCATTACAGTCACAAAAACGCAGAGATTCGTATTTGATTAGTGACTGGAAGTAATTGGGAAATGTGATGTGAGAGGTGTGCGTAAGAGTTACTGTGGGTGGCTGGACTGTTTCATACAGAGGTGAAGATTGAAAGACTTTTCACAATTTTACACAAGCGTAGTAAATTAGATATTTGTACTTGACAGGTTTATTACCATTAATTACCAAATTTTTGTTATGTTAAATAAAATATAAAATAACCATGCGGATAACCATATATGCACAATATATTCATTGCTTTTTGTTTTGTTATACGCTTATTGGTAAAAAGAAGTTCAGAATACCACACTGTTGGGAACAGCATTTAAATGAATATGTAAAGATATACTGCACGCTTTCCTTTCAATAATAGTATTTTTTTTAAACAACAAAAATTATAGATTTTTTTTCAAGGGTGAGAAAACAGCAGTTAAGAAAGATCATAGCAACATGGATGTGTTTGCACAAGCTCTGCAATTTGGCATTCTAGTCAAGTCACGTCACATTTTTTTAATATAGAACTTTTTACAATAGATTGCTTTAAATTAAGCAGCTTTATGTTATTAAACAAACAAAAAAAAAACGTGTCAATAACTCTTTCTGTTTGAATTACTACAAAGCAGCTCTCCAGCTTGTTCATGTTTTTACCTGTGAGCATCTGACCTTGACAGACCGAACAGAAGAAATGAACCGGAAAAGATTTCTGTCAAAGAAGGCGTAGCCTCAGCGCACACCCGTCTATCACGTAATCGGCAAGGACCAATGGTAGATTAAAGGTGTTCACCAGCCAGAGCAAACTTTTCCATGAAGTTTGCTCTGGCAAGCTGTTTTGAACTCAAGAACACAAACGCCATACAAACTTCACTTTAGCATGATTTTGTTCGATTTCACTTGATGTATATTGGGGCCTTAAGAGTTACTATGTGTGTCTGGACTAGATCATAGCAAGAGTGCGTGCCTTTAAAATCAGCTTTTTGTAACTTGAAATAAAATAAATGTAAGCTGATATAAAATAAAATGTAAGCTGCTATAAAAACTTTAAAAAGTGTGGATGTGTTGCTCTAAGAGTTACTGTGGGTGGCTGGATCAAGGCAAGAGTGCGTGCCAGCTTGATTATTTACAATCGCAAATTTCCTGAGCAGACACCCTAAACTGACTTCCCCCTCATCCTCTCTCACAGAGTTACCCATTCACAACACCATATTTCTCCCCCAAACTCTGGATGAGAGCCGAAAACCTGCTTGGCACCGTGAGACCTGCAACCTACTCGCCCTGGTTCACCCCTAAAGATTACGCAACGACATGCAATCGTGATCCTCTGGGCATCTTTTAACAATGGCACATTATTGAGCCAGGAGTAATCAGTACCTTACAAGATCAAGAACATACACCCGTCCATTACATGACTAATTGGATCACATTACAAAGAAGCAGAAGGGGGTACATAGCTGCCATAACACATCCTTGAAAACAAAGAGTAGAGATGAAAGACCTGGCATTACAGCCACAGTAAAAAATATGTCTACCTCCAAACACTGTATTTCCCTTTTAAGGTGAGGTTGGAGGGAAGTCGAATGTTACTTATAATAACACATCACACCTGCAGCCCAATTTGAATTAAAGGCCGTAACAGAAACGCCTTGTAAATTGTTTCGATGGTTCATGTTTACAGCTGATTGCCACGTGAGTCATGTTTTATACACAGGTGAAGATGGAAAGACTTTTTCTTTGATGTTTTTACACAATTTTTCGCAGAGTGTAGCACATTATATTGCGCAGGGTTATTATCGTTAACTAAACCGTAAATCGGTAACAGTCTTCATTTAAAATAAAATATAAAACCAACCTTAAACTTATTGTATTTCAGCTAGTTGCCAAGACAAAATGTTTTCATTTTTGTTCACTTGAAGTACTAAAATAACTAAAGCTTTATAATCTCAAACTAATAAATAAAAATGTAACAAAAAAAGAAAAAAATTATTCTACAATAGTATATTAACAATTCTAAAATAACTGGAACAGACTGCATCTAGTTTGGTCCTGTTCTGTTGTTGTTGTGAAG
Organism: Rhodeus uyekii; assembly: GCA_037043235.1. Classification (NCBI taxonomy): domain Eukaryota; kingdom Metazoa; phylum Chordata; class Actinopteri; order Cypriniformes; family Acheilognathidae; genus Rhodeus; species Rhodeus uyekii. The sequence continues at coordinate 3,209,802 of JAWRVZ010000006.1, forward strand.
ATGATGTCTAAAGTTTCAGTGCTAATAGCTGCATTAAAAAGAATGGGAAAAATAAAGATTATCCACAAACAGGTTTTCCATACACTCCCCCTGTTTCTCCTGCTCGATATTCATCAAGTCCAAATCAAAACGTCATTGGTTGGAGTTAAAAATTGACATGTCGGCCCATTTAAACAAAGAAACAAAATTTTTGAAAGCACCACAAAGCCACGGTGTTTACACTCTTGGATTGTAAACGCAATCAGAGATGGTCTGAGATATGAGGGTCCATGACTCTACCACTGAACCTCTTCAAGAGCACTTGATAATTACTGACAGGTGTGTTGGATCAGGGTTGGATCTGAACTCTGCAGGTAGGTAAATCTCCAGGAACTAGATGGCACCCCTGATTTACAGTACTTTACATTTAGAGCATTGGTGTTTACAACCCCAAGGTCATGGGTTCGATCCCAGGGAAAGCAAGAACTGATTCAATGTGTTTCTTGAATGTAATGTAAGTGGCTTTGGATAAAAGCGTCTGCCAAATGCATAAATGTAAATCGATTTAAAGCTCACAAAATATTCGAATTAATATACAGATGTGAATGCAAACGCTTCTAGCTACACTAACTCATTTGTGTGCATTTTTTTAATTTAGAAATTTCTCAGACAGCAATTCAGCTGTGTGTTGCTTTCTCAAGGGCTGCTATAATAGATATTGTAATAAGCATTGGATAAATAATACTTAGCATAAACCGAATACTGCTAATCAGATGAAATCTGACTAGGCCACAAATTTACACATTTTCCTTCTAATATTTGTTTTATTTGACATTATTGTCGTAAATTTTAAGTTCAAGGTTGGGACCCTGGGAACTTAATGCTTACACAAAAATAAAATAAATAAATTGATATTTAAGGTGACAGTATGGCTGTAGAACATTGGTTAGTGCAGTACTGTGTAACTCACTGTCCACTGGGCTCATGTAGTCCGGGAGATGAGCAGCCGCTGCCCCGGTCTGCATGAGCAGGTCTCCATAAGGGCTGCGATGACTGGTGATGAGGTGATAGTACTCTGAGGGGTTGGCCCCTGGTGGGGGAGGGGGCAGGCCAAACAAACCCCGCTCCTTCAGGTGTTCATGTGTCACTGCGAAGACAGAGAATTGTTTAGTATTTCAGGAGTCACACACACGGGGGGGGGAATGGGGCTGGACGTATCGTCCCCTGCACAATGTTTGTCACATGACCTTATACAGTATACAGTATTTAGATACCGCTGCTTATGAGAAAAGTTTCAATTTTTAGTGTCATAAAATTCTTATCAGTACTTAATTCTAAAAACACAAATGTATAACTATGGAAACTACTGAATTATTCAATGAAGCATTTTGTGTGCCAGTGGTTAATTTTGATAGTAAGCTTTGCCATCAAATATGAAAAATGCCTTATAAAATGTTCAAATGCTGGAAAAGTACTTTTTTTGTATTTATTTGATGAAAAATAGTAAAAATATCCTTTCTCTTAAGCTACTTGCCTAAACTTTAACACCTGCACCTCGTAAACCCTAGTGTAAAGGTGTCTAAAGGCAATAGATACAAGTGATATTTATTTTTCTGTCTGCTTAGGATTAGTGCCTCCTTTATTATTTCCGTAATACTCGCCTACGACGGAAAAGTAACAGCAATTCACGCCCATGCTGCCTAAGTTATGTACACTCAGTATGGGGAGTGGGGGGGGTTCCACCTCATTCTTGACTGCTTGGCCATTCATACCATAACAGCTCTATCAGGAACAATTAGGTCCCAGCGAGGTTAAAAAAGAACAGGCGTCTGTTTGTACTGGATTCATGGCAGAACAAGGCCGTTTATTTTCTCCACGCTCGCCGGATCGTATAACTGCGTCCCTGGAGGGGCTCAGGAACAGTGTGAGGAGGGGTGCAGCAGAGACTGAGGCTAAAAAAGTCCTGAGGCAGTGGACCCATGAAGGTAGATTAGTAGTCAGACTCAAAACACTACTCTGGGGCTTGGAACATCTTCAGTGATCTCAATCAACAATTCTTTATGGACCTTCTGTTTAACAGAGAACATGATTGACTTCACAAAGTTAGTTGACTGTATAATGTGTGGACACAATGAATGTAGGGCTAAAAAAAATTAGACTAGGATTACCGTGGTGTTTTAGGCGAATCATTGAATTAAACACTTTTATGCGAGACCTATTAAAGTGTAGGTGAACTGCTTGAAACACGTGCATATGAAACGGTTCAAAAAAGGCTTTTTGATTTTTATATGGATTCATTCAAGCTCAGTTCCTTCCATTATCTTCATTTAATCACCAACACAATCTTTTCCACATTGCTTATTTAAGTGTGAAAGCAAATCCATTAAATGGCAAGAGATAGTGCTTGGTGACTTATCTCTGTTTGGGGCTGCTCGTCCCAACTTGTTATAGTAACAGGGCTGAGAGGACCATGCTTTTGGCAGGGGGATAATGTTCGGGAAATGGTTTTCTTTCTCACTTTTATCTATTTGCATTTTCAGGCTTACATGTCACAGAAGAGTAAGACTACAGAAATGTTTTAGCATACTAAATGTCCAAGTCATTGACACAATAAAGGAGATAAACGATGGTGTTTGAGTTTGTGGAGGAGCAAGACTATTAGCTTCTTCCTCCTTGACCAATGTTTGTATTCTTCCCCCTAGACATACTCCCATAAACATCAGGTGGTACGATGGATGATTTGAAACTGCTCTTGCTCTTGCATCTACTAGCATATTTTGAAATACCTGCAAGCAAGCATGCATGCATGTATATGTGCTTAAATTAAATGAATTTAAGCACAATTCAATTCCATTGTACAGAAACAAGCAATGTGAACATTTTGCTAAACATTGCTTTTTGTTTTTAACAAAAGAAAGTCATATGGATGTAGAAAGACATGAATGGATGTGAGTCCTTAACCCTAGCTAAACATAGTACTTTTCAAAATTTGGGGCTGGAAAAAGGTTGTTTTGTTCAAATGTTTTTGAATGCTTACGCTCAATAAGGTCAAATTTATTGGATAAAAACAGTAATATTGTGAAATATTATCTTAATTTAAAATAACTCTTGTGGTATGGTGTATAGCTGCTTATGAGAAATGTACGAGAAATGAGAAAAGTGGTAAAAAAATTATAATTGTAATGTCAAAAAATGTTTTCCAGTTTTTAATTCTAAAAGCACAAATGTATAAAACATAAATGATCAGCGTAGCCATGAATTACTCAATTAAGTGTGCTATATGCCTTGGGGTAAGTTGTGCCAGTGACTGAACTAATATTGATAGTAAGCTTTGCCTTGCTGTTTCACAACACTGAAAGTACATTTTTTTGTCTGCATTTATTTGAAGAAAAATACAATTAAAAAAGCAGTTTAATGTAACTTATTCATGTGACGTCAAAGCTGAATTTTCAGCATTACGACTTCAGTCTTCAGTGTCACATTATCCTTCAGAACGTAGATTTTGTTTGCACAAGAAACATTCATTATTATTATCAAATGTTAAAAACAGCTGTGCTTCTTTTGTTGAGGATTTTTTGATGACCATTAAGTTCAAAAGAGCAGCATTTATGTGAAATAGAAATCATTTGTAACATTACATTAGGCAATGTCACTTTTGATCAATTTAAAATGATCCTTGCTGCATAAAAGTAATATATTCTTGCTGAATGGTAATGTATTTGTCAATAACAACGGCACACTGTTACATGGAGAACAATATGACACTTACCGTCAGCAGGGCTCAGTCCTCGTGCTGCGGAGATCATGGAGAGAGTGGGGCTGCTGTGGACTGATCGCAGGTAGTGCTCCATGTGCGGGTTGACATACGGGTGTGGTGGGTTGAAGGGTGATTCTCCGGTAGCTGCAGCGTGAGGCGATAGTCGGATGAGAGAGATATCAGAGATAACTGGACTCCCAGCTAATCCATGAGGTCTAGCAAAAGACAAAGAAAAAGAAGACTGCAATTAGTTTCTTACACAAAGACAGGCTTCCACACAGTTTAAGTGCTTAAGTATAGTGTAATTAGGGAACATTTGTGCAAATCCATGTCTTAAGGTCACGTAAAAATACTTTTTACCATCACTATCTTCATCACTTTGTCAGTGACAGACATTAATTATTTTGATTAAAACAAGCTCAGAACACACCAGGAAACTATCATTTACTTCCTTAATGCATATTCCTGATTTTATGGTGCATGATTCATCGACTTTCCTTTTTAAGATGACATCACAAATCCGTCTGGCTCCCTTCTGGTATGTAATACTCACTTTTCATGATGGATAATGTCAAATCTAACTCAAGATTTTCTCTCCTTATATCCAGAATATCCAGTTTCACTTTGAAGTGTTTTGCATAATAAAATTAAGTAAAATAAAGAAATAAAATGGTTTATAAACATTGTGAACTTTATCATTTTCCATTCAAATTGTATATAAATTCTGTAGTTTACCTGAGAAGCACAATAAGTTTTTCTAAATAAGAAAATACATCTTCAATTATAGAGCTTATCTAAATTCAGTTTATGTTCTTACCTCATACATACACACACACATATATATTATTATGATATATATATAATAAATGCTTGACCCCTAAACCTAATAACTGGCTGGGGCACCCTTACCAGCACCAATTGCAATCAAGCATTTGCAATAACTTGCAATGAGTCTGTTACAGTACTGTGGAGGAATTTTTGACCAGTCATTTTGCAGAATTGCTGTAATTCAGCCACATTGGAGGGTTTGAGCATCAACTGCCTTTCTAAGGTCATACCACAGCATCTCAATAGGATTCAGGTCAGGACTTTGACTAGACCACTCCAAAGTCTTCATTTCGTTTTTTGCTTGCTGGTGTGTTTTGGATCATTCCCCTGCTGTAGAACCCAAATTCACTTCGGCTTAAGGTCACGAACAGATGGCCGGACATTCTCCTTCAGGATTTTTTGGTAGACAGCAGAATTCATGGTTCTACTTATCACAACAGGTCTTCAGGTCCTGAAGCAGCAAAACAGGCCCAGACCTTCACACTACCACCACCATATTTTACTAGTGGTATGATGTTCTTTTTCTGAAACGCAGTATTACTTTTACGCCACATGTAAAGGGACTCGCACATTCCAAAAAGTTAAACTTTTGTGAAATCAGTCCACAAAGTATTTTCCCAAAAGTCTTGGGGATCATCAAGATGTTTTCTAGGAAAAAAAGAGATGAGCCTTAAATGTTCTTTTTGCTCAGCAGTGGTTTTTGTCCTGGAACGCTACCATGCAGGCCATTTTTGGCCAGTCTCTTTCTTATGATGGAGTCATGAGCACTGACCTTAACTGCGGTAAGTGAGGGCTGTAGTTCTTTGGATGTTGTTGTGGGGTCTTTTGTGACCTCTTGGATGAATCTTCGCTATACTCTTGAAGTAATTTTGGTCCACCGGCCTCTCCTGGGAAATTTCAACCCTGTTCCATGTTTTCACCATTTGTAGATAATGGCTCTCACTGTGGTTCACAGGAGTCCCAAAGCTTTAGAGATGGCTTTATAAACTTTTCCAGACTGATAGATCTCAATTACTTTCTTTCTCATTTGTTCTTGAATTTCCTTGGATCTAGCTTTTGACGATCTTTTGGTCTACTTTACTTTGTCAGGCAGATCCTATTTAAGTGATTTCTTGCTTGAGAACAGGTGTGGCAGTAATCAGGCCTGGAGGTGGTTAGAGAAATTTAACTCAGGTGTGATTTAATGGGGAGGGGGCACTTTTTCACACAAGGTTGTGTAGGTTTGGATTTAGTTTTCCCTTAATAACAACCTTTGTTTTAAAAACTGCATCTTGTGATTACTTTGCCAAATATTTAAATTTGTTTGATGATCTGAAACATTTAAGATCTTTACGGATTGGGATCATGTTTTTTTTCTTCACAACACAACACATAGACAAGCTACTTCTCCCTTTATGACTGAGGTAGTGAACAAGTCGAAACTGAGAGCGCTGTAGTGCACCTATGAAGACCCCCCCACAAAACCTATTTCTTAGTCACTGTCTGAAGAGGCTGATGTGTAGAACAAGATAATGGAGCAAAAGTTCACAGAAAGCCCACAGGTCATAGTGAGGATATAAATGTGTCACATCTTGGCAGGTATCTGCACCAGTCCAAAGAACATGAGCCAGGAGGCAGCTATAACTAACATTTTCTGAAAGTAAAGCATACATACTTTGAGATGTTTGTGTGTTGCTTCAACAATATATTAGTGTCCCTTACGAAAAATAAGCTTATTCAAGTGTGCTATTAGTATAATTCTTTTAAACAAAAAATAGGAAAGTATACTTCCTCTATTTTTTATGTTCTTGTAAATATACTTAATATAGACAGAAAAGTCTATGTACATTTAGCCTATACTTGTACTCAATCTTTTGACAGAGTTAGTTAAAAGTATAATCAAGTATTCCAAGTATAATTGGCTTGCAGTTGTGTTTAGTCTTTTGATTGAGCAGCTTATTAAATACTTTTTTTCACATAGCTTTACATACTGTATTAAACTTGCATTGTTTAAAACTATAGATTTGTAAAGAAAATAAAACTCCATCTGTGCTTTTATCATTGTTCTGAATCCATATCCAGAAGGTCTTTTCTCATCTCTGGTTTAAAATGTTGCCTTTTTATGAAACTTATCACATTCAAGTGTTAATACAAAAGGAATAATTTAGAATAAAATGTTTTTAAAACAGAAAGTGTTACAGTAAAGTTAAATGTATATTTAAAGTATAATATATTAGACCTAAATAGGAACATAGTAGTATACTTAAAGTGCAGAACTAATATATAAATAGTAAACTTTAAGTATGATATCATGTGCTCTTTAAGAAAACTTGTTCTTAAAGTGTACTACAGTTACACTGAAAGTATACTTTTATGCACCAAACATTGGGCCAATTTAGTCCCAAGCAGTATTGAATCAGTACACATTCAAGTATATTTCTAGTAGATTGATATTAGTATACACACTACATAAAGTATACTTGAACTTTACTTAAGTATATTTAATAAAATGTTTTTTTGTTAGGTGTACAGTGCTTGAACACTAAGACAAGAGCAAGATCAGAAGTCCTGCAATTACATTTCACACATTTGACAAACACTTTTATTTAAAGTGAACCTATGACCTTGCAATTGCAAGGAAGGTCATGAAAGAAAGAAAAAAAACACCTAGTCATTTTTGAAAACTAAACCCAAAGAAGTGATCTGGCCCCTAATGTCAAACTGATTCTGACTGGCTAATGCGGTGCTTTACCAATCAGAATTAAGTATCCGAGATAACTCTTTGTTGCAGTTGAGTCCCTAAATGGAGCGCTCTTGAACACAGAGGGGATGTCAGACAGTGTTAAATAAAGCAGACCTGTCTATATCCCCATACTACTTCACTTTCCACTGGGAGAGGAAATGACCATGCGTATGAATCAGAGCCTGCGTTCCACAAGGGTGTGTTCTGCGCTCGGGCTGCAAATTATGGGGGGATGGTCGGTTCTTGTGAGGATTTGATGGCAAGCAGGCTACAACTATAGCTGCACATTCATTCTGTATCAAGGAAAATTAGACTGTACTCAATGGGGGAGAAAAAAAGCCTGAATGAAAGGGGAATGTTTCATTTAATAAAGTATATGTTATTTACATTTGGCATGTGAATGAATTACAGATTGCCTCCATCAAAATGTTTTAGTTATGTGCCAAATCCTTTAAGTAACAGTTTTGTCATCATCTACTCATGTTTTTCCAAAACAAGCAGAAATGTCAGTCCTTCTCTTTTACATACAATTAAAGTAAATCGTGACCAGAGCCTGTCAAGTTAGGGTTAGGGCAAAAATGACCAACAGCACTTTAAAAGTATCATAGACCCAGCACACCTGGTATTACGATGAGTTTTGGTCGATCTGGTGTTTTAATCCGTCTCTTACGTTCACTTTCAATCACTTCAGTCCTGTTTTTTTTTTAGGGGAGTGTTTTTCAGATCTTTAAATTTAATGGACAAAATAAGTTTGCACAATGAGATGACGGAAAAACAAACGGAGAGCATCAGTTTTAGTTTCCGCTCAGACCGCTGCAAGACCACACCGAATGCTGTAAATGAGTGTTAGAAATCAGGAATGGTGAGGGAACACCATTTTGTGCTTTATGATTTTCGTCTTTTAGCCAAACTTGACAAAGGTTTAGCTGACAAAGTTTAAATCCTGTCTGGCTAGAGCACTTCCCATAATGTTTACATGTTAGGTCAGTAGGCAGAGAGTAGGAAGCATTCGGTAGCGGTTTGAACGCATTCGACCACATGAGCATTACATTTTGAAATCAATCCAAAAGTCCGAATGACTTTTCAACTACCTCTCAGAAGTTGACGAAAGTGGATAAGCTCAAAACTATTTAGAGCCCATTTACAATTGTATTTACCACCATCCACTAGTGATCCAACTGAGCAAAACACACCTTAACACCATGTGTAAACAGAGCTGTACATATACAATTATTAAATTCTATATAAAATCATAATATTCTATTCTAGCTTTGTGTGAGGAATAAACTGAAATTTAATTGCTATCCATTTAAAACAAAATCTCCCAATATGATGTCAAGACATGTAACACTAGGTTTGATGATGCCAAACACTGGTTTGTAACTGATTGTAAAGCATGTCAGCATAGTCAGATTGCACAAACAATATTTGAGAATCGAGGGGAGGACCTGACTTTAGTAAATATATAGAATTTAGGTCTGTTTATCACGAAAAAGCTTATCTATGACTTCATAAAAAGCTTAAATATGACTTGCATATTTTTGTAGCTTGACAGCCCTTGATTACCATTCACTTTCATTGCATGAGGCAGAGTGAACAATCTGCTTAACGTCTCCTGTGTTGCACTGAAGAAAGACTACAGGTAATGACAGAATAAGAAACCATTGCGTTAATACACGCATACACCTTTATGTGCAATGTGAGGCCTTGCTCAGATGTGAGCAAGGCCTACAGTGACTATCTGAACGGTGGGTATCAGATGCATTATGCTTGGCACAGTCCAGCTTCATCTCAGGCTCTCATTTATACCATCTCTGTTTGGAGGCCAACCTGCACCCAGCCAGAGTCGTGCTCAGTTTCCAGTAAACGCCTGCAGACTACCAGACTTGTCCAGTTGCCAACTTTCTGCCATCAGCCTCCTTGAAAGGATAGCCATAAAGACGTCTCTGTTCTTGAGGCACTGAAAGAAAACAGACTCGCCATACACAAACCACCAAACCCTCCCCCCCATTTATGGAAGGGGAGGGAGGGGGCAAGTGCTCAAAATTAATATTCGTCTGCAATAATGCTATGATTTTGCAAACTGCCAGCAAAGATGTTATCTGTATGTGGGCATAAGCGGGTGTTGGTTGTCTTCTTGACCACTGACCACAGTATAACAACAGATGGCATCACCACAGAAAATGTCATGATGGTTGTATTGTAATTATTGTAACCATCACTTTCAAGTGTCCCAGATGGAATATCAACAGATGTCAAATGCTTGATTAAAAACACACACATAAATACACACATACATCCATACATATCCATTTATCCATATATATATATATATGTTTTATATGTTTGATGCAGAAGTCAGCTTGCCTTTTTTCCCATTGACAAACTTAGTGGGAGAGCATTCTTTCATAATATACTGATTCTTTTATATATTTATACTTTTTTCTTCTTCATTTAATACCCCTGACTAAAGCTTAAAGCCAGCATGAAACAACATTTGCAACCCTCTTTACTTCTGTAAAACAAATCATGCAATGCAAAACAAAGCAAAAACAGGATCAACTTTGATTTCATGCTGACAATGTCATTATGAATTCTCAGCCTTACTGGCACACAGTTAAAGATTTGGAGCAATATTTACAGTGGTTTGAAGTCTTCCCCGCCGTAACTTAACCAATATGGGAAAGTATGTCAATAACAGTGAGAGACAACCCTTGAATATACATAAACACATATTAACCCAGTTTTGGGTGCATTCCCACATTTCTCAGTGTTTGCCAGACAGTCAAAATCGACAAGACAACATGTCAACGCATAAATAAATCAGAAAAACTGCTCTGGGTGTTTGAACCCTCAATAATAAGCCATTATTTACAACTTTACCTGACAGGGGATAAGAAAAAGTGGGCCCCTACTGACAAGAATGATAACTAAGGTCTTGTTGTTACGCCCTCTCTCTGACATGATGGTACTTGAACAGTTGAGGAGACCTTAGTCATAGACAGGGTATGTCATGGTGCATTTAGAGAGCTTCTTCTTAATAGCTACCTGTCATTTTAGCAGTCTTCCATCGTAGCACCATGGGTGGTACCAGCCCAAAGTAATGCAACGGTCTCCATTTGACATTTTTTTAACGTCTGTATTACTAAAAACAACAAGTGTCAGAAGCTGATGCAACAATATTGTGAAGCTACTGTTACCGTCTTACAGCAGTCATAAGCAATGTTCCTTGTTTCCAAATTCTGGATTGAGAAACTTTAAAAAAAAGGGTCGGTAGGATGATGTAAGGAAAATGTATGTTACATTAAAAATAAAATAAAAATAACAAAACTTGTTTTCATAAAATCATAGCCTATTTATATAAAGAATAAATAGGGGGGAAAAAAGACTTTTTAATTAACATCAACAAAATGAAAGAAAAGAAAAACTGTATATGTTGCTGTGTTCTGGTTCATTTTTGTGAGGCGTGGAGTTCCACAAACAAGTTAATGGAAAGGAAACTGAGACAAAGTTCATCCTGTTTGTTTTCTTTATTTTACAGAAGCACAATGTTCTGTTTTATTGCGAGGGTAGACAGATAAAATAAGCACTTTGAAGCTTCAAATCACTCTTATCTGTATGAAAAAAATGACAGAGCATTTTATGTTTCCTCCTGTTTGATAGTCCCACACGCAGCATTGCAAACTTGCAGCCTGTCCATTATCAAATAAAATAGTCAACCACTGCTCAGTTTAAATAACCCGTAGCACAATTCGTGCCGTTCAGCTGGACCACAGCCTGATTGTGCTGTTGTGCAACCACATTTTTGCACATGTGAAGAGGATGATATTTTCTGTGGATATTGGAAAGCGAGTGAAGTAAAAAGCCTAGTTCAGACTACATAATAAATGATAGTTTAGCATCCAATACATTGCAAACATGGAAACATTTGGAAACTTTCAGTTTTGCATTAAATGAATTAGCTTTTACTTGTTTATAACATATATTTTTAATTTGTTCTGTTCTGAACACCATTAAATTTAAAGGACTTGTGGAATGAGGGGAACCAAAATAGCCTATATCTTTGTTTATAGTGCTTATAATGTAGTACATTTATTTTTATTTTTACAATATAGTTTCTGAATGCAATAAAATGCCATTTATACATGACTTGTATACCCTATACCATCTTATCCCAAAGGTATACAAATATTATAAAATATATAAAAAAGAAAAAAAAAGAAAAAGGGTCACTCCAAAAGCTTGAAAACCACTGGTGTACATATCTGCAAAGTGTAACATATATATACTACAATTTTCATTGGAATATCTTTGCAAACATATTCATAAGTCGGTGACTTGATATGTAACTTTAAATGGTCATACGTTTTATGGTCACAAAGATATACAAAAAAGTAGCAGTTTGGATTTAAATAGGTAAATGCGTTCCGATGGAAGTCTATGATTGGATCATTATTGCAGTGATTATTATGTTAATAGTGTGTTATACGTTTGCTTTTGGTTTTCCACAAAGAGGTGTGACTCTGGACTAAAAGGCGCCAGTTAATGTGTGAAAACGATTCTTCATACTCCTTCCCAACCATTCTTTCACAATGTGAGGCTGATGAATTTTGACATCCAGGAATATGGCCATAATCTGTCTTCCTACATGGTTGTTTAAGACATTAAAAGCTACACATTTCATCAGTTACAGTTAGAATAACTGTTGCCAAACATTTAACATGCCAGAAACATAGTAATCACTGCAATAACGATCTAATCATTGGCCTATTTAAATCATTTGCCTTTCCAAAAAAGTCGCTGATATAGGCAGTGTATGTTTAAAAACAACCCGAAGGCATCTGTGAACTTCATAAAATGTTCATATTTTGACAATATTAGATTTTCTTTAGCAGGCTCTGTAGAAATATTCCGAATATGCATATTCCCTGCAGACTGCAGAGAGAATGTCATTATGAAACATCTCTGGTCAGGTGCTCTGATTTAGATGAATTACATCTTATCCCACAGAGACTGCAGTTCACTGCCACTGTGGCAGCCGTGGGAACCTTTTACAAACTCAATGCATGCTTTCCATTCGTTCTCTTTCTCTGCAGCATTACTGCATGTTTTTTTTTTACCATCCCATTAACCATAAGATATGTGCAAAGTTTCCCCTCACTACATAGAAAGTCTTATTAGATTAGGCAACTTCTTTTTAGTACATTCATTGGTTTGAAAGAAATGTTGGGTGGTGCTCGATACAACTGCAATCTGAAGCTACTTTCCAAAGGAAAAATGCTTTTGATTGAATGAGGGAAGATGTGGGTTTCTCAGTCACTCAGTTGCCATTGAGGTTCAGGGGAAGAAAAGCAAGATTCTGGATGTTAACTGCTCTGTTTACATGTTGAAAATACTCTACAAACATTTAGACATTCATCTTCAAGACTTGTCAACTCTTCCTATTTATGGGTGTGGGGAGAGATTTGATTGCTTTTGAAGATTTTTTGGCAAACACATATTTGAATAGACAGAAACCAAGTCTAAAGATCACTATTGTGAGTGTTATATGAAAATAAACAAAGAAGTTAATATTGAGTAACTTAAATCTTGGACAATTCTGCCACTGTAACACTGTAATGGCATCCCTGAATGATTCAGTGTGTTTGCATGAATCAGTTAAGAGACCAAATCAATTAATTCGTTTTTAAGACAGTCACTGGTTTCATTCCAAAATGAATCACTATGTTTAAACAAATCGGTTGAATGAATGTCTCAATGATTCACTCATTGAGTTCTTTGTTGCTACCTATTGATGTAACAGCGTAACATACAGAACAAGACATTTAAAAATCTCAACCACCCAATTCACATTCAAGCAAAATTGTATATTTATTTCACAAATTTTCCTCTAACAATTACTCCTACATATGTCAAAGATGTATACTAAGTGGGAGCATAAAACCTATGTATCATGATTCATTCTATAGAATCCGATCGACAAATCAGACCCTTGCCACTACACTTCCAAAAGATAACATTGTGCTTAATTTGCTGTGCAATATGCATGTAATTAGGTGAATTGAGCACAAGCAGTGAAAAGCACAGCTAAATCAAGGTCTTGATAAATTAGGGGGCCTCTGTCAAGGCCAAGTCACATTAATCAAAGAAGCCTGAGTACACACAGAGAAAGAGAGAGAGGGCAGAAATTCTCTTTCTTTGAAAGTTCTAGCTCCTGTGATAAATTGTTCTAGTGTCACTGGGCTCACAGTATGCATAACTATAAAATCTATGAATTTAAACACAAATGCACAGATGCACTGATCAAGTTAGTCTTTGTATATATGTGAAAATGCTCCTTTTTAGTGTTTTTATATTTTCTATTACAAATATATAATCAGCTTGAGTGAATGCTTAATACAATAATGCTAAATTCTACAATAATACTTAATGCTTATTACAAGGATGAGAGATGCTAACATTCTCTCAGCTTTATAGTAAACACCTGTTTTTGTCTATGATATGAAACTACTTAAATCACTGCCATTGTGTCTCACTACTAGGACATTTGTTCTCCATGTGCTGTACATCTCTGACTAGAGCGGAACAATCTTTCAGGTAGAAGACAAGCTCCTGTACTGGACGAGACCTGACCACGGCATGTTCTGAATGTGTGTGCTTTATACTGAAGACGACTCAACAGGTTATTTTTCTTTTAGACTTGATTAATGATGATTCCATCAGCACAGACAGAGGAAAATTATGTCAAAGTGCTAAACAAACTTACCCATGCATGGGGTGTAGAGGGTGTGGCTCGTAATGGTACCTTCCTTCATGGTGTCGCATGTCGATCGGAATTGGCGTGTGAAAGGTTGAGAATAAATGAGGAGCTATGGAGTCAAGATAGAAGAGAGAGAAAAAAGACAAATAAGAGGACAGAAGCCAACATACAAGATGATTGTTGTGCAAAACCGCTGTTCGAAAACTGTAAATAAAATATAGAATATGTCAAGTTACACTGTTATAATCTGAATTTGCCCCCTACATGAAATACAATATTTAAAGTTAACAGTTTTTAATTAAATAATTTTTGTAGTTAACACTTATTTTGTTGTTGTTGAAGTTTTAGTTTACCAAGTTAAACACAAACATGTTATACAAAACACAGAGATAATGAGAAAATGACATTTTTAAGCCTTTTGTAAAACACAGTGTTGTTAGCTTAGCAACATGCTAATGCCAAACTGTGTTTGATTTTAAAAGCAAGACTGAAAACTGAGTTTGAAGTTTTACATTCTTCAATATTACTGGTCTTACATCTGCAATGAGTGAATTACAGTTTCCCATGATGAGTTTTTATTTGTCTAGGCAAAAAAAAAGAAAAAAAAGAGGACCAAAACATGTTCTTCCTGTCATAAAAAGGTTGGCTGCTTTAAGGGGGTCTTGTTAAAAAGCAACATGCTTTCGTTAATGACTGGAACTTACTTGAGGTGGTGGTTATAGATCTGTGAGTAAGCACAGAGTATACTGTCTGTGTCTTAAATGTGTGTTTATCATTACTATTTGCTCTTAATGAGCTCCTGAGGATATTTTTGGATCGACTCATCTCCTGTGCAAGTCTGTCTATGCCCATTCCTTGCCTGTATTAAAATCATTAAACATCACATGCACTGGTGAGTCAGATTGACCTGAGAAGAGACTACGGGGGTAAAGTCTTCAGATCATTATCTCCTCTTGCGAGAAGATCAAGCTAGATCAGGGTGGGGAAGGGCCACAGGGGCCTCTCAGGAGGAGAACTATATGAATCAGCATTCCAGAGCTGCCACTTTCACTCCAATCATCACAGTGATTGTCAAGCATGCATTATTCCGATTCAAGAGTAAAGAACATGTCAGCACAATATTTCACATTCACCTGCAAATAGCAGGTAATGTTATTTCTATCTGTACTAATTTAGTATGGGCAGCTTTAACTCCACTGTACACCACATGCATCAAGACCAAAAACAGTTCAATTTTTCAACATGCCTACTCGGACCATAAGGATGTTTTGTTGTTTACTGGAATTGAAAGTATGAAAGAGACTTATCAAGTAAAATCACTTTTTTTCTTCTTTCAGAAAATGAAGGGGGAAAAAAACAATACTTTACAAGAAGACACGAATGCTAATTCAATTAAGTTTAATTATTATTCATATAAATAGTAAAACTTTACAATAAGTTTTCAGTGGTTAACATTAATGTATTACATAACAATGAACAAAACATTACATTTATTACTTTTTGTTAACGTTAGTATGGCGAGCAATGCGGGGTCGAGGGACTGTGAGAGCGTCGCGAGAAACGGTGGCGTGATTGAGAATGAGTGTCACCTGTTCAAACAGAACTTTTGATTTTAATAATGTATTAGTAAATGTTGAAATTAACATAATTTAGATAAAGAAATCTTGTTCTTAATTTATGTTAGCTAATGAAACCTTATTGTAAAGTGTTGCCATATATTATAAATTTCCACTGCTAAATGCATCTTAATTTCACCCAATTTACTAAGACTAGAAAACAATCTATCAAATATAAAAATTCTTATAAATAAATTTAAATCATATATTTAATATGTATAAATATAAAATTATAGGCTGCTCAAAATAACTAAGGGAACATTTAAAATCACACATTGGATCTCAATGAATGAAATCAATTTGAGAATCTTTATTTATTTATTACTCTATAATTTGTTTAGAACAAAAGTCTAAAGTTTTTTCTGTTCAGAAAAAACTAAATATTCAACACCCTGAGGGCTGGATTCAAAATCATACCAAAAATCAATGTAAAAAAAAAAACTGGTTACAGGCTGATCCAACTTGCATAAAGTTTATAACAGCATCTTCTAATGTAAGAAATTGATTCATTGGTTGTCTGTGTGACTGTCCAAGGATGTGCTTCCCCAGACCATTACTGACCCACTGCAAAACCGGTCATGTTGCACACAGCATCTCCAGACTCTTTCACATCTGTCACGTCACAAACCTGCTCTCATCAGTAAGAGAAAGGGCTCCAATGACGGACAAGCAAATACCAATCAAGCTGCACGGTGCTGAGCTGAGAGCACAGGTCCAAATAGAAGACATTGGGCCCTCAAGCTACCCTCAAGAAGTCAGTTTCTGACCATTTGGTTAGAAACTTGCACACCAGTAGCCAGTTGGATGTCCTTTTGTAGGGCTCTGGCAGTGTTCCTCACAGAATGGAGCACATAACCTGCTGCTGGGTTGTTGTCCTTCTACATCCCTGTCCAGCTCTCCTTGTGTAAGAGCCTGTCACCCGGTATCTCCTCCATGCTCTTAAATCTGTGCTGGGAGAGACGCCAAACCTCCTTGCAACAGCATTTATGGATGTGCCATCCTGGAGGAGCAGGGCTGAATGTGCAACCTGATTTGGTTGCAAGTATTGCCTCATTCTACAGTCAGTGACAAGAGGAATAATAAGAAAACAATTGTCTATGACCACCACCATAAAATAGTTCTCTTTTTGGGTTGTATTGCTGTTGCCTATCCAGTGCACCTGTCGTCACCTACATTTGCACCAAAGCAGGTGAAACAAACTTACAATCATTTACGCTTTCTAATTAGACAGATTGCTATCCCTGAAATTTAAATGACTTTGTGTTATACTGTGATGAATTTGTGTTCTCTTAATTTTTGAGCACTGTATATATACACAATAGTGACCAAAAGTGATGTCTAGAGGGGTTATTATTTTTTAATGACTCTACAAGTTTGATTAAACCCTCAAAATATGAGGATAATTTTTTTTGTACATTTATAAGTTCTCTCTTCATAATTGTTTGTGTTCATGATTTCTTCTTCCAAAAATTATTTCTGCACAATTTGGCATGTTTCATTACAATATCACAAAAAACAATTGACTAAGTTTCTGAGTTACATTAATAGGCACATTTTTGAAACCAAAGCTTTACAAAAAACAGTGCATGTTAATGCACTTTGTGAGCTTGCATTTGATTTAAATGTTGGTATTTCCAGTGGAAATTGTCCTGGAGAAATGATCAACTCTTCAACCCCTTCATCACTGTCACAGCGGAAAGTACAACTGACAGGAAAGCAGCCTACTTCACAACTGCAGGGAGGGATTGATGGTGTGATGGCTTAAATCCATCTCAAAAGCTTAGTGACTGCATACTTGCAGGCTGTAGTAGTGTGTTTTTCCTTGCCAATTAGGTGGACTCCCATTCCTTGGTGAATTGGATACTGAGAGGCATTTCTCAAATCCTGGTATAGAGACCAACATAATGAGGGCTTGCGTGTAGGAGAATAAGCATGCATATACATAACACATTCATTGATGCTTTGGCCAAGTGTGCAGCATGTCAGCGCTTGAGTAAGCCTTTAGAAACTCATGGGATTCCTGTGTTTAAGAATGATGGGAACTGGTGTTTTAAAGTGTGGAGGATCATATAGGAGCTAAAATGCTTAGTAAGTTGTTCTAAGAGCAGTTTTAAAAATTTTCTCTCACTGAGCTAATGCATTGTTTCATATGAACCATCATAAATACACTGCAAAAAAGACCAAACGTCAGATAATAGTCATTCTCTGGATGGCAAACACCGACCTAATCTTAGATGCACTAACTCCGACAAGAGGATGGGCAAGGCCTCATGAGGATGTTCAGAGGCAGGAATGGGCTCAGAAGGTATTATTTCATCATCATTATCATCTTCATCCATTGTTCTTGGCGCAAAAGAGAGGACCAAAGTTCGGTGTTTGGGAAGGTACACAGGTGTGATCGTATGGTTTGACCCACTTTCTTCTCTTGCCATTACTCCTATCAAAGGCAAGAGGCTTATGTATAAATATTCTTCCTAAGACAGACTGTGGTTGGATTCATGAAAATAAAATAAATAAAAAATAAATAAATATAATAATAATAAAAAATTACTTTTAAGAACATCTTCATTTTATTCTTATTAATAAAATGATAGGTTTTGACATTTCCTTTTTGAATAATCCAGTAAAAAATAGGAGGGGTCCATTTTGATTTTAAATTTCAATTATTTTGATATATAAATATTCTGTTATGACCATTCTAAGGTTAAACATTTTACATTAAAATTCACAAAAAAACTACAGAAATTTATGAAATGTAAACATTTGAGCTCCAATACAATACTAATGCACCCATTAAAAGTTTAAATAAAAGTGTGTGTGTATATATATATAGCTTTTGCGCCCTTCCCCCAATATATATATATATATATATATATATATATATATATATATATATATATATATATATATATATATATATATATATATATATATATATTTGGGGGAAGGGCGCAAAAGCTATTGTATATATTACCTCACTGCTGTCTTATATTTATGCTTTTTTCTGTTTTTGCCAATCCTAGAGAGCTGCTAAACAGTCAACAATTTTAATGAAAATGAAGATATTGCACATCTATTAAATTTTTTTTATCAGCACCATGTTTAAGTCACAAAAAGTACTATTGTTTCAGTCCCCCATTAGAATTCTTAAAATGTGCAAAACATCCTGTAAGGACCTGGTGAGAACCAGGCATCCACATTCTGTTGCAGGATTAACTTGTGGTTTTATGTCCTTTTAAAGACAATAGCAGGTGGTAGACATTATCAACGGGTATTCAAAGTAGAGGAAAAACATTCACTTTTCATGTTCGAACGGAGCCGAGAGACAGGCGGCTTTGTACTGAGAGTAGCTCATCTTTAGAGGAAGCACTCAAGAACAATAATAATATCCTGAGAGGCCAGGCAGCAGCGGTGTAATTAAAAAGGCTTTTCTGTCTCGCTCCAGGAACGAGGAGGGAGCAAGAAGGAGGGAGTCGATTCAGACAGGAAATTCCAGCAGAATGGCCTGGCAAGGGGCCTAACTACACAGCACCATGCAAACCGCTCCACACCAGATCCCTAAGCTGCCTTGAACCCTGGGAAGCCGCAGGCCGAGTGGTAGCCACCAGTTGAGTCAGCCGATCCTGGTAGCATGCAATTTGTTCCCATTTTTGAACAACCTACTGAGGCCTTTTTTGACTTAATGTCACAAATGAACGTACAGCAGTTCGCAACAGTTAAATGCTCAGGGGGGAAAAAGAAGAAAAAAAAGAGGCTTGTCTTCACGATCCACCCAGCACCTGGGAAATGTCACACTGTATAACATCCCTATTTAGTCTGTGTTGATGGTTTTTTCCCAAGGCGTTAGTTGTGGCGGCAGAAGGATTAGGGGTTTAGGGGAGAGCACGAAAACTGCTTCCAGCACTGAAAGGAAGTATTAAGTGAATGGCTCTTCTTTTAACACCCCAGGGGCTTTGTAAAATGATACATTTCATATTAATACAGGATTTCTGGCAAAGGCCATGTAGATTAAGTTATGGCATCCATACCACAGCCATAACTGGTTTAGCTCTTGTTAACTGCAGATCCTTTAAGATCTGTCAAATTAGAATATAGTAAGAGCTTCTTGCTTATCTCTTACACTAAAAATTAGTCAAAAAAATTTAATTAAATATTGGTCATTTGTCACGTTCTTTCTATATGGTAGCTGAGTGCATTGGGGTTGCTTACAAGCTTAAACTAAAAACTGTATGAAAAATGTAAAATCATTTGTAGCATTAAACAGTCACTTTTCATCAATTTAATACCTGATGAATGAGTCCTTATGAATAAAAGTATTTTAAAAAATCCAAACAAAACAGTCTTTCCCAAACCTTTTAAAAGGCAGTGCATACAAGTTAATGATCTGGTATGTATTATGTAATGTTTGTTGACTTTAGTCATAAAAAGCTTTCATTAAAATGTGTATAATTATACCTTAAGGACTCAAGGTATAATATTAATCCTTGAACGTTTTTTTTTCTTTTGACACAGTTTCCTAATGTCATTAATGTTTAAAAAAAGTTTAGTTCATGGCAGGACCCAGGTTTACAAAACCCTGTCATAAATACAGTAGCTCCAGATCCTCAGCAGACCTTATGTGCCTTTCCTGTTAATGTTTACAATTGCTGGCTTCTCTCTGGCAGTCTAAGGCCATGTCAAACAACTGGCAAAATCCATCCAATCACTCACATAATTTCCAGCATGCTGCTGGCCCTTATAAACCCTGAGAGCCAAATGTGATTTATTAAGCCTCTCTGAAGCACTGGACTATACCTTAATTGTCTCGATACTTCCATAATGTCTCAATCCTGGAACAAAAGCTATCAAGACAGTGGGGTCACCAGAAAATAACCTCAATGTATAGAGGTATAGAGTACAAGGTATAGAGGTATATACAAGGTATATATTTGGCAACACAATAGCATGCATTTGGAATAACAGTGCCATTTAAATGATGTAAAAGTCTCAGCAAGATTAATCACACAAAGGTAATCACCCACCAGATTTATCATGAATTAGCGAACCTTGTCATCAAAGTTACTGACCAAACAATTACTGTTTTATAAATAAATACTCAACAAAGCTGCATTTATTTGATGAAACACAGTAAAACATATGTGTACATGAATACGAGTGTGTAATGTTTTATGTGTGTGTGTAATCAATGTATGTACGTATCAATAAATGAACATTGAACACACGTGTGTCAAGATTAAGTAAATACCCTTGCACTAAGTTGTCTATTATCTGCAGATCTGTTGATATTATGAGGTTGAAGAATGCCAAACCCCTCAAAACCAAAGTTGGTCATTTCAAATAGGTGGATTAAAACACTCTCTGACATCCATATGGCATGCCTCAAAATCTCATTGGATGACTGGTTGCGGGGGTCACAGCACTGATATTTGTGGTTTTGAAAATGGCACTTAGACATCCTCTTAAGAGCTACTTTGTGCCTTTGGTGCTTGCTTGAATCAGTGATTTACTGCTCCTTAGAGGACACACTATCGTTCCTTACCCATGAAAACCCAGAAAACATCAGCTTAGCGTGATTGAGGGTTTCCAATACAGGCTCATGGTTATGCACTCCCTTAAGCTCTACAAATCTAAAAACGGAAAAGGGAGTTCATTTTAACATCTTCTCTTGGGAACGTTGGTCTCTATGGTGCTCCATGAGACCCTTTGGCCTCTGCACTGCGGCTGATACAAAGGATGTCCATTAACACAATGGATGTACTAACCGTGGTCAGTGCTGCTTCAGCACTACTGGTCCACCAAAAGATCTTTTACAACAGGAATGATGGCTGTGAAGGAAGTATTCTCACATCAAGACAAAGCAGGAGCTCAAGAGCCATCTCTGCTTGGGTTCACATGGGGGTGAGATCTTGGGGGGAGGCAACAGTGGATTGTCTTCTCCAGTGTTGCATAAAGCTGTTTACAAATGTTTTCATGCTAAGGCCCACCTAGACCCACTGCGAGACCTACAGAACTAAACTTCGTTTCCAGGCAAAATCAATGTTTTTGCATACACTGATCAATTTTGCGATTTTAGGCTAATTTGCTTCCATAATGTCTTCTTTCAGACTATTGGAATGGAAATACACATTTATTTTATTATACTTCTATTTGGTCTGTAGATTTCAATTACAATACCAATCTTTCAAGGCTTTCTCAAAATGATTTTTTTTAATACATATACCAATTTTTACAGTTTTGTTCCAGATTTTTTCTTGCTGTTAACATTAATTTGAGTGAACAAAGTCACCTATTATTTATATATAAACATAAATAAACTTGAACCTGAGAAAAAAAGATGATTTACTCACCCTCATGTTCCAAAACTGTATGACTTACCTTCTTCTGCAGAAAACAAACGGTGATATTTTAACTGCTAACGAAATTTTTAACGAAAGCCACTGAGGTCCAGTGTCGTTTTGGATCCCATTGATTTTCATTTGTGTAGACAGTTAAAATACTAACGTTTGTGTTCTGCAGAAGAACGAAAGTGATACAGGTTTGGAACAAGTTTGAGTAAATCTTTACTAGTGAACAATGCTTTAAAACCAGACAGACTTTAAAACAAGCTCAGCAAGAGGTTTGCAGGTGCAAGAAGATACAGTTAAGCTAATATTACATTTACATAAAACAGGATCCTGACCATCTAACCAAACGTTGGCTCTGATTGCAACATGCTCTGGGGGAATTATGTGAAAGAATTTGTTGTAAACCCTTTAAAGTGAAAACATCTGTGAAGGCACACTGTTATTGGTCTTGTGGATGCCTCAGTTGGGGGTCAGACAGGCTTGGTTGCGGTACCTCTTCTTTGCCCTCTCTAGGGGGGCCCTCCATTTTCTGTTTGTCTTCCTACTTCAGATGCCTCGGGCCACAAACGCTAAGCAATTTTGTGCTTTTCATAAACCAAAGAAGCTTTCGTCCATTCTCCATTTCGGCCTCTTTGTTATTCTTCTACACCCAGGCAGCGGTTTTCCTAGCAGGTTGGAATGAAGCAAGTAAGCGGAGCAAAGCACTCATTCCAGTTACTCAGCATTTAAAATCCTTTTTGTGCAATTCCAGGTCACAAATGCTTTGCCTCAATGCCACTGACAATAAGACCCCTCATTAAAATTCTTTTCCATTGTGAATGCATCGCTTCCCGTGGATGAAACTTCCCCTCTTGCTGCCATATCCCTGTGGCTCATGCCTTTCATTGCCATCCGTTACTTTTTACTCAGCCGTTTGGACCCTACATGCTTCAAAGAGTCCTGTCATTACCACCAGTGCCGAAATTGGCAGCATTCTTTACTTTAACCAGAAACGCCTTGGCTCACGATAGCCATCTCATGCCATCATGCTGAGAAAGTGAGATGATTTATAGACGGCTGCAATTTTTTACAACATTTACGACCAGGAGAGGCACTGCCAGCATCAGCGCCATTGGACACATAGATAATGAACTGCAAGGAAACGTTTCCCGTCAGCCCTCCTCTTTTCTGCGGATGAGAGGATTAGGACTCTTAATTAGTGCCTCCAAAGGGAGAGCTCAAATTACGGGATAGCAACAGAGTGTTGGGGAGGGAGGGGGGGGGGGGGGGTATGTTGCAGGAAAATGTCTAACAGGCTGGAATGGGGGCCTCCCATTAGAGAAGGGAAAGGGGGATGGGAGGATGAGAGCTTCTTTCTTCTAGACAAAAGGGGTGCATTCCGGCTGTACCATGATTCACAAAGTTTTAGAAGGAGTGTGTACAAGAGTCTCAAATTCTGGATGGCCCATGAGTATGTGGGGTCATGGAGGTAATGAGCAAATTATTGTATACGCACACTTCTCATTTTATGTTGTTTTTTTACTTGATAAATGTAAATCAAAAAGATTACTCATAGGAAATAAGTTTGGGATCTACCGTATACAAAAAATGAACATCTAATACTCGAGTTAAAAAAACAGTTGCTCACCTGCAACAGTCGCTGCGCTTACACAGACTCTAACGTTGCACATGTGCAAATGATATAGAAATGAATTAATGACGTATGACACGTGGAACGAGATGTTGTTGAATGAAGTGTCATAAATGACTCTTGTGTCATTCTATAGGTTTCCTTCAACAGAACAACGCCCCTTCGTTTC
This sequence comes from Rhodeus uyekii, assembly GCA_037043235.1. Classification (NCBI taxonomy): domain Eukaryota; kingdom Metazoa; phylum Chordata; class Actinopteri; order Cypriniformes; family Acheilognathidae; genus Rhodeus; species Rhodeus uyekii. Next base: position 3,233,607 of record JAWRVZ010000006.1, read on the forward strand.
GGACTCTGACCCATAGACACCTTGTTTTGGGAACGAGGAGCAGCGTTTTATTGATAGGATAGCATCTTGCAGTTGATGGAGATTTGTGGGATGCACATCCAGGGTACGAAGCTCCTGTTCCACCACATCCCAAAGATGCTCTATTGGGTGGAGATCTGTTGACTATGGAGGCCATTTTATTACAGTGAACTTATTGTCATGTTCAAGAAACCCATTTGAAATGATTCGAGCTTTGTGACATGGTGCATTATCCTGCTGGAAGTAGCCATCAGAGGATGGGTACATGGTGGTCATAAAGGGATGAATATGGTCAGAAACAATGCTCAGGTAGGCCGTGGCATTTAAACGATGCCCAACTGGCACTAAGGGTCCTAAAGTGGGCCAAGAATACATCCCCCACACCATTACACCACCACCACCAGCCTGCACAGTGGTAACAAGGCATGATGGATCCATGTTCTCATTCTGTTTATGCCAAATTCTGACTCTACTATCTGAATGTCTCAACAGAAATCGAGACTCATCAGACCAGGCAACATTTTTCCAGTCTTCAATTGTCCAATTTTGTCCTCTTTTTCCAAATTGTAGTGGAGATGAGTGGTACCCGGTGGGGTCTTCTGCTGTTGTAGGGTGATACTTTAGGTGAGTGTATATTATAGTATAGTATATATTAGTGCAGTGTGCACATGTCAAAAAAAAAACTATTGCAATTTAAAGCTTGTGACATAAAAGTGCACAACCAACCCCACTTTATTTGGCATTCATGTAAACTACAAACCGATTTATCAATCGGAATGAATCAATTTCAAGTGAAATAAAAAGTGTCCATGTAGCTAGTGATCACATGACTAATTGATTAACATGATTAATTCTATATTCTCATTCAAAGTTGCTCAGTTCAGGAACCATACAACAGTAAATGTAATTTCTATTGGTTGATATTTCTACCATCAATTCACTAATAATTAACAAATGTCATACTGCCCAGCTACAAAATGTTGGCTCTAGCAGAGGTAAAAACGGGGGTGAAGGAGGAAGCAGAGGAGCAGACCTGTTGATTTCTTATGATGAGTAAGACTAAAGGAACTTAGATGTTTCTTTGTACCGTGCCGCCTGGTCCCCATAAATCATTGTGGTAGTGCTGTGCTATCTAGTGAATGCCCTTTCTTGTGGGAAACCTTTCAGTCAAGTCATGCTTTTCCCACCATTGTTCCCAATTTGGGGGCCCACCTGTTTACTACTTTTAGCGTTCTAAATGTTTACACAGGACCTTTTTCCTGTAAGCATATTATTTCAGTTGGCTTCACCTAAGGTGACCAAGATGTTTTGAATGCTGAACATGTCATTTAAGTGGTTGGTATGTGCTTTACGTTAATATCCATGTACAGAATGATTATGATTCCAAGACTAAATTTTAATTAATGTTTAAACATGCCAGCTTTAAATCCTGTTCATTTTCAGTCAAGAATTTCACAGTAAATAAATTAATCCAATGTTTTGGTGGTTGCTGAGGTGAACCCAGGTAAAGAGGCACTAGCGACCAACTCTAATGCAAGGGTCTTATGAATGCTGCACACAGAGCAATCGGCTATCCTCCACCCTACCTCTGAAACCACAGTTTGCAAAAGTGACTTTCTAACAGACTGCAACTGAAATGTTTACTTGGGAGGGGGGGGGGGAATGAAAGCATAAAACTAAACAAACAAGAACCCAGGAGTAACACGTGTGGCTTTTTTTCCTACCCACTCTGGTACGGAGGTCAGAGAGGGGAGACATGGCCAAATGTTAGTCTATATGTCTCTCTTCATTCAAGTCTAAATAAAAGAACACAAACAAGACAAATTAATGAGAGCACCTCATCATTGGTGAATGACCAATAATATTTGCCTGGACAAAACAATGCTACATGTTGCTACTGTGTGGGGGACTGATTTTTAAACCATTTCCATATAGGACAGGATAGGATGACATTTTACACAGTTATCTCTCTCTATATTGATAGATTGAAAGAGGGAGAGAGAGATTTTTGAGTTTTGGACCAAACTTAGTTTATTTATTCTATGTGCACACGCCTGAGCCATTTTTAGTGGGGTCTTGTATCTAAGAGTTGAAAACATCCTTGTCTTTAACATCGGGACAAAAGTCAACTGTGAGTCTACTACGTTTTGTTCACACACTCGTTTAACTCCTCTTAGAGCTCTTGTAAATATTGTCAGACGAGCAGAAGCTTGCCTCTGTCTGCCTCTCAGAGAGCTCTCTACACGGGGCAATATTTATCTTAGTGCGGGCCGCAGGGAGGACTAAAGCTGAAGAAAGGGGTCTAGGTAAACACTTAAGAGGGGTCTGAGACAGCCCTCCAACACTTTACTGAAAAGTGCCAGTGACTGACCTCACAGCTCAATGGCACGGTGCTAACTAGGACAGAGACAAAGCGGGCAAACAGCCAATTGTTTGAAGATAGAGCCTGCAGTGCTAAATAGGGGCCGGGAGGATGGGGGTAGGGGGAAATGCCAAAACTCTACTGGAGCAGTAATTTACAGCATTAGTGCACAGTATTAAGACAACTTGTGCTTCTTCTAGTGCAGTGGTTAGTCTTAACATGTCCAGGTCATTTTTCACCCCACAAAACTACTAAAGAGATCTCTAAAATACTTAATTCTGATTGGTCCATTGTGGTATTCTGCAGTCAAACACGTTTGCATAACTAATAAAAAGATATTTCACACCCATTTATTTCATTATGTATCCATCGAATGAGGGATAATGGTTGCTTCATGACTTTTAACTACATCATCTAATCATTAACAAAATGCAAAAGATTCACAAATACAACAGAGAACCCAATGATATTATATTTAACAATATATGCATACATCTTAGTACAGTGGTACCTCGAAATACGAAATTAATCCGTTCCGAGGCGGCCTTCGTATAATGAGCTTTTCGTATCTTGGAACACATTTTACATGTAAAATGGCAAATCCGTTCCAAGCCCTCCAAAAACACCCCATTAAATTTCATAATAAAGCTAAATTGACCTATAAACAATGAAATAACGTAAAATGTCGAAGCCTCACTCGAAAGGTAAGCTATCTCCGAAAGTGGTGGCAGAGGAGGAGGACAAACGGCAGACGTACGTACGTACGTACACTTAACTTTACGAAAAGATGCATGATGGGAGGGATGCTGTCCAATTAGAGAGAAGGATCTCATGGCTTGGCTAGCATCAGGAACCAATGGGAGAGCAGGAGGATGGTGGCGAGTCTACTATAACTAAGATGGTGGCGTGCGGCGCGAGTTTCAAAATTGTTATGGGGCGAATCTCGGACTTTCAGAAACCTTTCTTATCTTGAAAACTTTTCGTATGTAGAGCAGTAAGATTTTTCGTCTTTGCTTTCGTAACTTGGATTTTTCGTAAGTTGAGCCTTTCGTATCTTGAGGTACTACTGTATCAGTTTTGTTAACTAAAACTTACATTTTAAAAATAAAACAAAGCTGAAACACACAAAAAATATACTTAGTAATAGTTAATTTTTAATTTAAATAAATACATTTAAATATTAAATAAATGTAAACTGAAGCTAAATACAACAAAACGGACAAAAATTACAAAAGAACAAAACAGTATATAGTGGTGTGAAAGAGTTTGCCCCCCTTCCTGATTTTTTTTCATGTTTGTCACACTTAAATGTTTGCCATAGATAACACAAGATGCAGTTTTTAAATGAAGGTTGTTATCACTAAAGGAAAAGAAAATCCAAACCTACAGTATCCCCCATCCAAGAGGTCACAAAGACCTCACAACGAGACCTCTCACTTGCTTCAGTTAAGGTCAGTGTTCATGACTCCACCATAAGAAAGATACTGGGGAAAAATGGCCTGCATGGCTGAGTTTCAAGACTAAAAACCACTGCTGAGCAAAAAGAACATTAAGGCTCGTCCAATTTTTGCCAAGAAAACATCATGTGTCTTTTCATTCTATACAGTCAAACCTTACACCAACAGAAAGAAACTGACAATAAAGACCATCAGAACTTCTTTGTGCTAAAGTTTCATTTAACTGTTAAATCCTGCACCCACTTAAAAGCACCGACCTGTCTGAATTAGTCTGTTCCCATTACCTGTGGCCACAGAAATGACAACTGAGTAAAATTAGGATTGATAATGGTCATCAATTAGCTCAAGCAAAAGAAAGAGAAATGACGACAAGCTTCAAGATATGTGTTGTGAATACTTAAAACAAGTGGATACTAAGAGCCACTGTGGCTAACTGGTCACAGCCTGACAGCCAGGACGAGCAATACAATACAGCTAAGAAGCAGGTCATTAACACATAATAGAGAGGGGTGTCACTTTAGACACCTTAATTTGATAATTACTGACAGGTAAAATTACACTACTGAATGATGACAGAATAAGGAATAGAAAAGTTAGCTGTGCCCTCAGCCAGTAAGATACAATGAAACTGGTCAGCCTGCCTGTTCTACAGTATCTAAACCACAAAATACAATACCAGGTGATTTTCCAGAATGAAATGACTCACATGGAGACTGGCTCCAGACTGTAGATTTATCCTGTGGGGCAGCACATGAGTCTTAATCATTTTTAATGCATCTTAAAACCTGCAACACAAATTTTGCATTCATCGCTCATGATGCCTTTGATGAAGCTTTTGCTCTGAACCAGTTTGTCACTAGGCCAAAAATCTAAATGACTGCCAGAAGTTTTCTCTTACAACGATATTCAAACGGTAATCAAAGCACCTCAAAATGTTTCTGTTTTCCATTTAGAGTTGGTGTGTTGACTTTAGTAATCTCTTTCTTTTGTATCTTAACAGGACAGCTCAACCAAAACGTATCAGTTATTCACCCTCGTCTTCCGTCCATACAATTAAAATCAATGTTTTTTTGGACCCCATTGACTTCCACTGGTTTAACAAAAACATTCCTCAAAAAATCTTCTGCAAAAGAAATGAAATGCAATCGCATGTTTACAAATGTAAACAGAGATGACAATTAGAGTAGTACATCCATGCACACAAAATAAACATCTGGCTTTCTAACGTCTGTCGCGATAGAAACGATGCCGTAAAACAAAACCGTGCTTTACCAAGCAATCTGATTAAAAAGCAGTTCTCTCTCAAGTAATCTCAAAGTGCATTGAAGTTTAACAGTTGCCGCTGCCTTGATGAAGATGCACATGTGCCACAGATGTATTCACATCCATGAGCTGATCCTTCAATGGGTATCAGATGGTGACCATGCATCAGCGTTTTGTTTCAGAACTGTTAAAGGCTTACTTACAGTGAGCTGACATGACATGGGTGCAAAGGTATCAAGTTTTGATTGAACGATAGATGCTAGATAGACACATAGACAGGTTAGACAAGTAGAATGATACAAGGATAGAAAGACAGATCGGTAAAACTATTGATAAAACAATAGACAGAACAATAGATAGACAACGATAAACAGTGAATGATAGATCGAAAGGTTGTTAGACACTTGCAACACCAAGGTCATGGGTTCAACTCCCAGGGAAACCAAGAACTGATCAGAATGTCAATGTGAACCTCAAATGCAACGTACGTCGCTTTGGATAAACGCGTCTGTTTTTTTTTGTTCTCTAGACCTTAACTTTTTGCTCTTCTGACTAGTTCAGTTTTCATTTGTTTTTTTCCCCTTCTTCTGTCTCCCCAGTCCCTGTGCTTCCCAACCCTCTTCCCCAAGTTCTACTACACCTGTCCTGGGACTGTATCCTGTTCCTCCTCCTTTCTCGAGCATCAATACCACCATCAGGTCTCTACTTCAGCTCTACGCTTCTCCACCTTGCCTACCATCATAATGCTGCGCCGTGGTCTCACTAGACCTCCCAGCATTCCTCTGTTATCCTTCAACTGATTCCCTCTCATTACCTATCCTAACCCAGATAGATTTATAGATTTAAAAATATATAGCTAGAACAATAGATAAATAAAATGATATATGGAACAAATGACAGAACAAATGATGAATAATAGATAGATAGATAGAAATAAATAAACAATATATAGAACAGTAGCGACTTACATTGCATTCAAGGAACACATTGAATCAGTTCTTCCTTTCCCTGGGATCGAGCCAATGACCTTGGCGTTGTAAACACCAATGCTCTACTGATTGAGCTACAGGAAAGCTAGAACAATAGATTAATCGATAGAATAAACAATACAAAGATAGATCAATAGAACAATATAGAATGAAAGAGAAATGGATAGACGGATAGAATCATGCAAAAATATGTATATAAACATGTTTTTTTTTTTACTGAACATGCGAGTGTCACACAGAGTATTCTTGTGTTTGAGCAAATTATCATTAGCAGTTATATGGCAATTACACTGTCTCAGATTGTCACTGCCTCACTGTGACAAGCTGCCGGCTCAATTGGGCTACACAAACAGATGAGAACACAAGGTCTATTTAGGGGGATAAGCAGGCTCCATTTCCAGAGTTAGCACGGACCCACCTGCAATAACAGATTTCAGACATGCCTGACTATGATTCCTTTTCCATGAGGAATGAAATATAGCCTCTGATAAGTTAGCATTACTGCTTTGAACGGAAAGCTTTAAAAATTAGATTTAGGTTAGATATCAAAATAATAGAAGTGATGTATTGCTCATAGTCATCCAAATAAAGTCAACCACAAAACATATAATCAATAAATGCCCGATATAATCTCTACAATCTTAAATTAATGAAAAAAACAACAACCTAAAACCAACTATTTAGGCATCATACCATTATAATGTACAGTATGAAAAATGTATATTAAATTAGCAAAAATTATACTCGAGTGTCCATCATCAGTCCAATATCAACTGAAATAAATTAATAAATAAATAATTTAATGTGTCTACCTAAGACAACATTCCTTTGGGTGTGAAGTTTAAATTAATTCTTGAGAACATTCTTTGCTTTGTTAAATAATTTCCCATTGAAATCTATCAGCAAAGTAAACGGCAAATCAAAACACTTCTGGATGATATCAGTGCGCTGACACAATGGAGGCCTGCTCTGTATGTCTGCGGTATTCGCTGACTGCTTAAATTAGATAAGAGAAAGCATATTTACACACTGGCCCAACACTGCAATTCAGTCTGTCAGTGACAAGGTCTCAGTCAACATTGCTTTCAATCCATTTAGCTAGTCTGAGGTTGCGCAAACAATGGTATTATAAAGGCAATGATGTTTATGCTATTAAGTGGTGGGTTGTGTGGGAGAAATTATGCTCCTTTTTCGCCTCCTGCTCTTGGCAGAGGCTGCACAGCTCCCTCTGGCTCCAGACGCCTCTATGTCGCAGCCAGCAGGGCGAGACTCGCTTGACAGAAGAAAACGTTACCTGGAGAAGACTTCTAATTGGCTGTGTGCCAAACGCCCGTGTAGAAATAACGAATACACAAATGAATTAACTGAATGTTGAAAAATTACATGAGGAGAAACTAAAAGTTAATAAAAATGGTCAACTAAAATAAAACAAAATTTCCCCCCCAAGTGAATTGATTTTTTATTTTTTTATTTGGGGCTGCAACAACAATTTTTTTAATTAGAAAAAAAAAGTGTTATAATGTATTAAGTAGGTACACTAGCCTTCACAAGTTTGATAAGATTTGGTAAGATTTTAAAAAATATTTTTTCAAAGAAGTATTTTATTTTAGTCATTTATACATTTAAAAACATTTATTATGAAATTACCATTTAAAATAACTTTTTTTTTTATATATATACTTAATGTAATTACTGTGATGGTAAAGCTGAATTGTTTTTTTGATGAAAAAAATAAATAAAATTCATATTGACCCCAAACTTTTAAATAGTAGTGCATTTTTTTCAATGTGACTTCACTTAACAGTTTTTAATAACAGTGGTAGCTGCCGTTTTTATGTTTGATTTCTACTAAATCAAAGCCTTTTTATCTAGCCTTTAAATCACTCTACATTACCTGAACATTCTGATTGAGCACAAATACATGCTGAAATGTTAAAATTTTTTACTCCGCTTCACATTACATTTTGATCTTTCATACCTCTGTTGATTCCTAAATGGCTCCATGCCACAACATGTCAAGCTCATGTCTTGTTTATTCCATCAGTCTCATGCCGTGTGAGTCAAAGATAAGATACTATCCAACTGGATCCACATTAAACCGCTCGGCTCCAGGAGGAGGAGGGTTAGAAGGAACGCTGGGGCCAGGAACAAGTCCGTATCTGCTGGTGCCATGCAATGACCTTTTTTTCTCTCTTTGAAGCGCAGACCAAGAATGCATAGTTTACACTGTGGGAAATTACCTGAGCCACAACATTCACACCAATTTATACCTGAAGAATCAGATGGACCTTGAACTTGGACTTTGCATAACCAAAAACCGGCTTTCTGAACCATTTGGGTCTGTAGGCGGTGGTTTCAGCCGAATAAGTATTCCGATGGCATGGATTTCATTTGGAAACGATGTCCATTTTCCTGAAAGCTACACTTTTTTCCCCCCACTTCTTCTCTTAACATAAGCCAGACTTATTTTGGGAAAATTGTTTTAAGAATGATTACGACTGTGAGCTGCTGCCAGCAGTGTGAGTTGGCTTTTACAAGAAGCAAATGAGTAAGGAAACATTTTGATTCCATTTCCCATGTACAAGCTTTCAAAATTCCAAAAGATTTTGGTCTCTGGAAGCTTTTTCCTGCTGCCCACAGGCCACACAGAAGGATAGGGGTGAGCTGTACATATGATACTGTACATCCTGTAGCTTCCTCTTGAGGCCAATACTTCAGCAAATCTGAGCAAATAGCTATTTTCTTAACACTCTTTTCTCTGACGTTTTGACCAGCAGGTTTACGGGCACTTGTTCTGCGAATCAATCAAATCTGCAAGGTGGAAATTCAAAGAGCCAGCTAGCTAACATGGCAAGCCCAACCACAAGGCTTCAAATTTCTCCTTACAAGTCAAAATAAGTGCACATCAGACATTTCTGATGATTTCCGACTACCTCTTTAGACAATCTTCTTTCTGAATGATCTTTGGTTTCTTTAGTCTCAACTGTAAACCGCATCTCAGAAACAGTTCAGTCATCATTGACTCACCCTCATGTCATTCCAAACCTGTAATCTTTGCTTCTGTTGAACACAAAATATATTTTAAGACTGTGCTACTTTCCCGTTTCCATGCGATTGCAATGAACTGTTCTTCAAAACGGGTACACCTTAGAAATCTTATAAACTTGTCTATATTGAATGTCTTCTGATATCAGACTGAATTTTATGTCATTATATACAAATGCAGTCACATTCATCCTAGCTCTCCTTGACTCATTACTCAGCAGTCCCTATTTGGTTTGTGAACCAATCTTTCAAGTCAGATCTTTTCAATGAATCAGTCGATTTGGTGCACAAATCTAGAATAAAGGATTCATTCATGAATCAGACTGATTTAGTTCTCAAGTTCAAATCACTGACTCATTCATTTAGTCGCAGAGGTTCTCGAGTTAACAGCTGATTGGAGGGAAAAATTATTATTCAGGCCGTATCTCACCAAAAGCTAAATTATAATGTCAGAACAACTGGAAAATGGCATATGAGAGTTTAGGACCACTTTTATGAAGCTTTTGAGATGCATTTTCCAATTCAATGTAACCGCATGGAAGAAAGCCACCAATTACTAAAGCATTATAGCACATCGTACAGGCTTGAGGCGAGTAAAATAATGACATAATTTTCATTTTTAAATAAAATATGGAATAAATTGATTGATTGGCATTAATACACTTGCCTTTTCATTCAAGTGATTTACAATACTAATTGCAGGACCATTTTAACTGGAGTAGTCGGAGGTTACAAAAACTGCTCAGTGATACATGGTTACGTACTTGCAAACAACCATATTTTATCCATAGTGACTTACAGCATATTAATAAATGGACACAGTCTCCCCTGTGCAATCTTGGGTTCGGTGCCTTGCTAGAGGGGACAACAGGATCTCAGTACTTCTGTGATCATGGGTTACTACTATCTGGACTTATTCCTGCAACTGTTACGTTAGTAGCCCATCTCCATCACTAGGTCACTGCCACCCTTTCAAGGGCAGCACAGGATTGTGTTGATACAGTCCTGATGTAGTTAATTTTCGAATCTAATATAGTGTGCAAAAAAAGTATATGACGGAGTTACTACAGCACTGGCCATTGATACGCAGTTCTTGAATGAATGGCCAAAGGAGCCGCCGCATGCTTCTGTGCGGCTGTCTGTCCACCAGCGGTCGGAGGATTCCTCTGTTTGTTATCACTTGACTGACTGCATTTACACAGTCAACCCCCGCTGCTTATTTTGCTGGTTGCACAGTTTACTATAGGGCATCTAGGCCCTGTCCTTGGAGCGTGTCCAGTAATGACTACTGCTGTCGGCCCCCCTCCGCCTATCTTCAACGCAGGACAACCTGCTGACACACCAACCGCCAATCTGTGGGAAAAATTTCCTGGAAAGTAGTATATTCTAGACACTCTGCAGCTGTGCATTTGAATGTAATAATAAATGTGCTCCTAGATATTATATTTAACATACATTTCTGGGCAGACCTCCTACAATGATCTCCGTATTCTGAAAAAAGGGAGCATTTTCAAGACTCCGCCCTTCTTGGTTTAAAGTTTCTAAGCCTTTCACAGTCAACCAAAAATAAGAACCTGACAGCATTTACAAGTTATAACAGTACTGTGAGAGAAAACTTTCCCTATGATACTGTGAGTTACTTTCGCCTGTAGGATGCACAGACTTTTTTTTTGTATCAGTGTCATTAAGCAACTAAAAAAAATTTGCCTGCACATTCTGTTTGTATTGTAACATCGTTACAAATATTGTCTTTGTTTATCCTCTGTAAAAGTCTGGAAGACTTCAGACATTCTCTTCCTGTCATGCTTCACTGGGCTGCAGGTCTGGCTCAAGACTGTGTGTGGTTAGAGGTTCGTACCCTGTTTTCATTAACGACAGTACAGACGTTCACTAGACACCTAATTTTTCTGCCTGAGCCCAAGTGCGGCTTATATACGGGTGCGGGCTATATCCCACTTTTTCACGTAATAATATTTCAATATATTTGTTACGTCCCTAAGGACGTACGTTTTTTTTTTTTTACTGTATTTTCTTTCTGTTTTTCTTTCTTGCAAGGGTTGTTGTCTCGGGCGCTTGTACCATCACTGGCGCTGATATGCTGTCTGACCTGGATTGGCTGTGCTGTCATGAGACTGCGCTCTTCTCGTCTCATCCGATGATCAACACCTGTAGAATATACGCTTCTGAAGGGACGTGCTGCTGCACAGCGGAAGAGACTGCGTTCTTTTTGTTTTGATTCTGACTTGTGTTTGTTTTCTTATTGTTTGAATTTCGCGCACAAGCACTGTGTACCAAGCCTGAACAGTTATGGATAATTGACGTCATGCGAGCAACATTCGAAATGATAACTTACGTACACAAAAAAAGTTAATCAATCCATGGGTGCGGGTTATATAAAGGTGCGGGTTATCTGCGTCTGCGGGTTATATGCGGGGACATAGAAGATATACCTGATCTTTCATTCTCAATGAACTAAAAATGACAGTAAAGAGGCCACCAAAGCACCTGTATGGGAGCGAGTCTCCAAAACCTTTGAATACACACTAGGAAATATAAAATGGACGGTATTATCTCAGAGTTTGAAGTCAGAACTAAACGGTTCATGCTGGGAATGGCACGCTGTTAAAAAAAAGGAGAAAAAGGAGGCAGAGATGAACAGGGAACAAGAAGGGGAGTGGGCTAATCCCCCGAAGCATCCATATATTGCTCCTTACTCCTCTCCCACTGCTTGTAAACGCCCTGGAATGTAACATGTTGTCTTTGGACCCTGTGTGTGTGAATGTCTCCAGTATGGAGAGATTTATGTGCGCAGACGTTGCCTAAAGCTCCCTCTTTTTGACTTTTAACAAGGGGCTTTGAAGCAAGGGTAGAGCCTTTCAGCATTAAAGTAATATCAGAGGCACATTCTTTCATTTCTTAGTCAGTTATGCATTGTATCTTTGTGTGGTGGGTGTATCTTTGTCAAGACGTTATGTCTGGCAGATACGACATCTGAGAAATGGGTCAAAATGAGTTTGTCTTCCCATGTTATAGCGAATCTTCTCTTGCGCAAAGTTTGCGATGCTTAAGAGCCTTTTTCAAAAGAAGTACTTTCAGAGCACTTTAAATATTCCTCAGAACTCAGATGTTAACAGTATACATATATTATTCTTTATTTTCAAGCACACTAACGTTCGAAATACACCAGACATTTTTTTAACATCAAACTGTTGAAAAGTAAAAAGACTAAAACCCATGTGACCGAATTCAAGAAAACTTGAAGGAAAAGTGCACTGGACTTCCTCTTTCCAGTCTCATTCCGTATGTAGGGCACAACTTCTCAGACTTTTACTTTCTTTAATGAGTGTGGAAGGCAGCGAAGCTACTTCTTCAACTTCTTGATCGGAATCTCATGTTTTTCAAGTAGTCTTTATGCCACAATCAAATGCCTGTGGACTCTCCGAAAAAAAACAAAATCAAGACATCCCCCTGCTTTCACTTACCATATCTAATCTTTAAATCCCCTTTTGGGGCTGGTCAGTCCCCCATGTGAAATTTAAGATGAGGAGAGCAGGGGGATCTTGGAAAGCCATTTACTTAACTGTTTATAAAAGCCACATGAAGGAAACTTTGCACAAATCCCTTTAACCGCTGGTGAAAGAGCTTGTTTCCACAAAGAGAGAACAAGCAGTGAGCACAACTAAAGTGAACAAAAAGGAAAGAAAAATTAAACACATTATGTGCTGACAGCAATAAAATGATCCTTTCGTTTTTCTTGTCGAGGTAGGATCAAGGCTAGGTGCTTTTACACAGTTTTGGTCATCTTTTGGGAAGTCGAAATGAAAGTATTTCCCAAATGATATCAATCTTCTTCAAAGACTGCAGTCTGTTCCAGATAGTGGGCGGTCATACATCTGACAGGAACAAAAAAAATCAGACTCAGTCAATAGGCCTTCCTGTAAGCTGCCTGCATGACTTCTCGGGTATCGGGCAAACGGTGGGGTGAATATTGACTGAGGTAGTTTCGAAAACAAGAGAAAATTTAACTGTTCGTTTAATGCGCTAGATTTGTAGGGTTTGCGCTAGTTTCTGCCACACAAACTATGGTACAGCTAAAAACAATGAAGCACTAAGCTGTATAGACTACATTTTATGGTATTTTGGTACAATTTTTATGGTAAAATGGTGAATTTTATGGTAAAATAATGATCCCTTTTGTGTTACACAGCAAAATGGAAAGTCGTACGTGCATAAAACTTGCAATAGTTCTAAAAGACATGACAGATGGTTAAACATAGGACAACCCCCCCCCCCCCCCCCAACAGCAATACAACAGCATACATGTAGCCTGCTCATGCTATCCTGTCAGAGATCCACTTTCTCTGGACCAGAAAATCCACTGCAGCGGAAGGGCCTCATTTATAGAAACAGAAAGGCAAGGCGGAGGAAAAAAGACAATAAATCCCTTTCTCAGGAAGATTAGTGGCTGTCCCTTTAGAGTGGGCTGTGGATGGAGCGGCTTTTTAAGCCACATTTTTCTCTGCCAGTGGCTTGACCCCTGGTGCACTGCCTCTCTCCCCTGGGCTGCCCGCTGTACTGCTCTCTGCTCCTCCCACCCAGCCTCCTTACCCATTCTTCACTGTCTCTACGGAGAACTACTCAGGAGGGATAAAGAAATACCTCATTTTCTCTGACATGGTGTCTGTGTCCAATCTAGAACCGCTCTGTGTGCTTCCACAAATGAAAAAGGCGTTTGTGGGCTGGAAAAATCATCTCCACCTGTCACGAATCTGCTGATATTATACCAGGCAGGAACTAGTAATGTCACAGGGCAGGGGCGAGATAATATGCTCACCACATACAGGTATCAAAACAAAACTAATTGGCACCAAACTTGATAATTAAAGCTGCCTGAAGTAGTGCAGCCACAATTTTACCCTATCCTCAATTTTATTCTTTATTTCTTTCTTGCGCTGAAAGTTAATTTATCAATATCATGTGTGAATTTATTTTTTGGAATTCTATCCATAAGATATCTAGATTAGAATCCACGCCAGCGTTCTATTTATTCTAGGCATGTGCTTGTCTCTCACTTTCTGGATTTTGGATGGATCAGTAATAAAAAGTGTTACAATTAGTCCAAAATGCAGCTGCTAGAGTTCTTACTAGGACAAGAAAATGTGATCATATAACACCAATTTTATCATCTCTACACTGGTTACCTATATTAAGTTCATTTTTTTTAAATAGACAGTTTAAAAATGTATATAATAATATGAATGTTTTAACTGTAGTTTTGTAATATCAACTGTAGTTTTGATCAAATAAATCTTAAAAAATCTTACCAACCCCAAACAGTATTGGGTTATTGAAATGCAAGCTTGGCAAACAGCTTTCGGTCTTTTCTGTTAATAAAGCAGTAGTAGTACATTAAAAGTAACTGCCCAAGGGTTTTACCAAAATGGCCGCCAAATGGACTGACTTTGGTCGGGATCATGTCAGGACACATTAAATTTGAGAACACTTGTTTAAAATTTGGCCTGAACTGGTGGGAAGAATGTGTTGTGGTCTGAGCATTTTCTTTGCAGATTTTCCTTTGAAACTTTGATACCATTCCTTATTCCTGCTTCGTATCATCTACCTTCAACTGAGCACAGATTGTCTCAAGGAACAAATGTTATACCGAACAGCTATAAATTCTGCTTATCCCCTGTAACCACTAAACTGACCTCAATAAAACAAATTCTACACCATAAAAGCTGTAAATAGACATAAAAGTGAGACGAAACAAAAGGTATTGAATAGCTCAGAAATGCTTTAAGTGCTTAAGTTTAGTCCTGCTCCTGAGATCTATATCGCCCTGTAGGGCTCAGATCCTCTAAACTGTAGTCAAACACACAGAATCCAAGTCTTCAGGTTCATTGGCAATTACAGGCAGAGTTTGAAATAAACCATACAGGAAGGCAGATTTCCAAGGGACACGACGGAGTATGTATGGGTAACTGTCCTAACATTTTTACAGACAGGTTTTTTATAGTTCGAACAGTTCGTTACAAACCTGATTGACTTTTTTCTGTTGAAAACGAAATTATACTTTTTGTGGAACGTACTGGGATTTTTCCCCCAATTCAATTGTAACTAATGGGCTAGGAAACTTTCAACCAAAATTTGATCATTTTGTGCACTAGATTTCAAACCTTTTGACTTAAAAATAACTTGAGATTAATTTGTCAACTTTTTTGAACCAGATCAATGATTAATTGAAAAGATCAGAATCATAAGAACTATTTGTTTATGAACTGGCCACTTCTACCATGAACAGGTTAAGGAGAACTAGAGTGAAGATTGTCAGTGAAAAACAATGGTATTAGGATGCGTTTTGGTCTATCACATCACAAGTAGACGAGGGAGACAGATACCCTTTTACACCGGGTGTTTCTTTTGTCCACTTTCAACCACTTCTATCCTGATTTCTTTGAGCAAAAACATACTGAGAGAACAAGGTGCTTTATGTTTTCCGTCTTTAAAGTTGAAACCAAATTTGGGTTTTCAGCCGAAAAAGTTTAAATCCTGTCTGGCTACTGCGCTTCCCATAATGTTTATGCATTAGATCAGTAGGCAGTCTTTTGTGACCGTTCAAATGCATTCGACCACATGAGCGTTTACAGCACGAAAGTAATCCGGTCAAATGCGTTTTCGACTATCTCTGGAAGTGGTCAAAAGAGGACAAGCTAAAAATGTTTCAGACCCTGTTTATACCTGTATTAACCATCACCACTTGTGATCAGATAGACCAAAACAGACCTTAACACCAGGTGTAAATAGCCTATATCTTTTGATACACCTATGAAACTAAAATGAACCTAAGAAAAATGCAATATAGAAGTAACAATTATCCAACAGTCTACTGATAAGCGTTATTGGACAATGCATATTTAAAATACAGTAGAACCCCGACTTACGAAACGCTCTACGTACAAAAAGTTCAACGTACAATAAAAGATTTCAGGGTTTTTTTTCGCCCGAGTAACGTCAAAATAATCGAGATGCGAAAAAAACGAAATCTCGGCCGAGGCGACGATTTCCGAGTTTTGTTTTGAAATTCGCGCGCCACTGACCCAGAAACTCGCACCAATCGTCCCGCTCTACCATTGGCTGTCTCCCGGCCAGTGTTGCCAGATTGGACTGAAGATTTTCAGCCCAACTGCAGCTTAAAACCCGCCCAATCTGGCAACACTGCTCCCGGCTCTGACGTTCTGCTCTCCTATCTCCTATCCTGCCCTCCTATTGGTCAGCATCGCTCCCACCAGCCTCTGCGTAGCGGCGTTCCTCTCCCATTTCATTTCACGATGAAAGTGAAAGTGAAAGTGAAGAAGAGGATGCTTGGAGACGAAAAGGGAGATAATTGAGAAGTGTGAAGCTGGGATGTGCTTGTCATACCATACTGAACAAGCATTGCTTTATTGTAAAATTAAATGTGGTGTTTTCGTAGGGCTTGGAACGGATTAGGCAAATTACATGTAAAAGCCTGACCGACTTACGAAAAGATCGACTTACGAAGCCAACCTCGGAACGGATTAATTTCGTAAGTCGGGATTCTACTGTAATGATCCATCCATAATTAATGCACAAATTTGTTGATTTATTCATGTTATATGGGTATGATGCTACAACGAATAGCAGCATCAACACAAGCCAGTGTATTATGAAAACGCAATTCTTTATATTAATTTTCTATGGCAGTCCAACAATATTGGCATCACTCAACATTTTTAAATATGTCATCCAATGATAAACTATATTATCTCAGCACAGACCCCGATGGCCAAAAACCATGACGGTACCAAGTTCAGGCAGCCATGAATAGTAATACATAACTTCTGGTCTCCAGTGGTGAGAACAAGGTCCTTCACCCCTGAGGTTTGTATTCAAAAGCCTTTTTGGCAAGCAACTAAAGAAATGAATTACTATTCCTCGAGTATTTCCTATTATTATACTTTTCATAAAAATAAAAAACAAGTATAAAATAACCCATAACATTATACACGGACACAAAAAAATAACCCTTCTGAAGACCGTGTACACCGATGCCCTATTTCTCCTTTTGTCTTAAACAATTTATGATCATTGCTTTCTTATGGCAGGCCACCAAACCCCTCATTAAACAGTGCGATGCCATAATATGAGCAGGTCATTAGCATTTCAAAGGTCTTTCACCATCTTCATGTTTGTCAGATGGACAGCGCAGTCCACTGCTCTCCCTGAAGCTTTAAGAAATTTATAACATTTATACTCTGGAGGTAAGAACAAGGTCTTTCAACCTAGTTAGAGAAGGGTTTTCATCACACATTCACTGACATCTTTTAAATATGTACAGCCTCTCGTCCATTCTCTTCACTCTTTCCTTTGCATCTTTGAGTCAACAAGTGATACACAAGCAAACCGGTCCGATACGTAATGACCATCTATACATCTCTGAGCCGATACATGAACACATCTTTTGTAATATAGCGTAATCTAGGATCTTAATAATGAAACTAGGGCTGCACCCTAATAGTCGACTAAATGTTTATCAAGCTTAGTTGACCAGAATTGTAGTCGTTTAGCCACAGGGTAAAAGAAAAAAAACGGCACAGGAAGTGGCAAAGTCATGCACTCCGTGAGGGATAGATCATTAATGGCAGGTCTTTGTGGTAATTACAGGAAATCAAACAGGAAATCCAAACATTCGTCCATCATTCATCAACTTCAAATATGGCTTATCATTTGAAACCTGTAAGTAGAAATGTTACATGGCCACTCGCTCTAATGCTAACCTAAATAAATGTGTGCTATTATTAGGCGCATATCCAAGTGTTAGTGTGGAGTGTGGAAGCTAAAGTATTAAAAAGTGTGCTTTCTGCAAGACGTGGAGGCACCGGTGAGGTGACAAACCAGGTCCTTCTCAAAATTGGGTCTCTGCTAGAACTATTGGCTAAAATTACTTTTAATAAGTACTCTTAATTACCGGATTTCAATTTTTAAAAAAACCATGTTATGACAAATCCTGCTTGAACTACATTATAATGACCATAGCTTATGTTATGATTAGTTTATACATGCATTTGCACACGTCACATTTAATGTAGTTTCATTTTAAATTTAGTGTTTAAATGTACAAATATTTCATTTTTTAAAACTTATATAAAGAATTTCAATAGGCTATTATTATTATCATTATTTATCAATTAACAGTTTATCAAGTGAAATAAACGTTACATTTGTTTTACTGTGCACCATTTAGTAATCTACATATACATGCTTTAAATTAATGTTCCTATATACTTCATACAATCATTAACTGATAGTTGATAGAGACCCGATTTGACATGACACCTTGCATTTTGGCCTGATTAAAATAAACGTGCGATTAGTCGACTAATGGCTTAAATGAACAACAACTGGTACGAGTCAACCAGAAAAATCTTTAGTTGGGGACGGCCCCATTTAAATCTAGTATTTTTACAAAAATTCAAAGTTATTGTTAATAATATATATTTGATTTATTAAATTATTTAACTAACTGCTAGGTATATCAAATTATACTTAAAATAATAATAACAGCAACAGGCAAACCAGTGTAGTTGGTTTTAGCTCAAACAGTTGAAATGGCAACTGAAAATATTGGATGAAAAAAGGCAGCCATGACATCTAACTGAAATTAAATAAGTTTAAGTTACTAAATTACTGATAATAAAACTGAAAATGAAAGCGGTTGAAATATTTATTTAAAAACATAACTAATATAAACAAAAGCACATCATTTAATAAAAAAAAACATGAAAAATGAAAACCGAAAATATGAAAATAAAACTTACTAAAACTAATGGAGTTTCAGCATTTACCACCAGCAGCAAACTGAGCCCTGCTAACAAGCTAACTTTACTTTTTGGTTGGACAACTCAAAAAAATTAATAGAAGAAGTTTTTTTAATTTTTCCAAAAATCACACTATGCAAGTAAAGTCTCTACAAATGTAACTGGGTTAGGAAAGAAAGCAGTAAAAAGCAATGCACCTTTTCCATTTGAGAATACAGTACCTCGAGATGCTGTAGTAGGTGAAGGCTTTTTGGGAAGTTCTGAGAAACTACTGCCATCCAGGCCTGACCCCTTGCATTCCTTCTTTTCTGTGGTGGTGGTGGGACTTGTAGTCTCCATGATGAGCCTAAAAGAGAATAACTGACTTTTAGTGCTTTCTGAGTCACAAATAGATGACCTGAGAACATACTACGAAGTAGGTTAGCAGACAAAAAGAGGTGTCGATAAAACATATACAGTGACATCCCTTGAAATTCCAACAAATGCATGAAATCTTCCAAGTGGCAATCGGAGGGAGTGACTGAAATGTTTCCATTATATAAACTATAATTCTAAAGAAAAATCCTTCATTTCCCTCTGCCTGGTCTCATGACTTGTCTGTTTGTTTTGAGAGCTTAGAGGAGCCGTTGTAGAAATGCCATGTTACCAGAAGAGACAAAGGAGAGTGCGTGCAGAGTACCTCCTCTACGGCAGCTCTGTCAGAGCGCTCAAGTGCCTGTGCTGAAGGCAGATGACTTGGCAGCACGCCGCTTGTTTAACTTTGTGTAATCTACAAGATTATCCTTGGTTCAGAGCAAACAGCCAGCGGTTTAGGAGTGAAAAGAGGTCCGAACTGGGGCCAATTTAGTCTCTGATTGTGGCTGCCCATGTTGTTTGTTCTTCAGCAAATGAACAAGCATGTTTAATTCACCTTGCAAAGCATGATTCTACTCCGATGTAGTTTAAATAAATATGGAAAAAGAACTTTCACATCCATACTCATAAAGTAACTAACTTGACATTCAGAAGTTAAAAAACTAAATGTTCTCTTTGAACTAAATGAGTGTCTTCAGTTATGATTTAGACTTTTACGAAAATAAGATAAACAAGATTAAATGATTTTTGTGCCATATTCTTTGATTTCTTTAACTTTGCTCCACTCTAAATGTTTGGCAGTTTCTAGTATGTTGTGGAAGACCACCACAACAGATTATTATATTATAATTATATATTTTTTTATTTGCTTTCCAGTTTAATTATCCAACTGAATATTAAGGAAATCTATTATTAAAAAAGAGGACTTCTTTTTTTTATTCAATGAATGCATGAAGTCAGTAAGTAATTGTCACGTTCACAGTCACTCCGGACTCTTATTTTGCCTTTTTGTTGTCACATGTTCCCTGTTCCATAACTCACCGTCACTCATCAGTCCCATCATCCCTAATCATCTCAGGTGTTTGTATTTTTAGTTAATCACTGTCTATATATTTAGTTCTCCCTCTGCACTCTTTAGTTGTCAGTTGTTCATGAAGTTTATGTTGAAGTGTGTGGATGCTAACGCCGTGTTCTCTGAGTTTTGTTAAGTTCTGTTCTTTGCACATGCGTGCTTCTTTTGGTTTGTATATAAAGTGTTTTGTTTATTAGTAAATGAGTTCATCCTGCTCTCCTCGTCGTGGTTCTCCCTCCGCATCGCACACCAGCACTTCGTGACAGTAATAACGTTAAAAAATCCTCTATTTAGACTAAAATCATTGTGATAAAAAAACCCCCAAAAAACAAAGTTGTATAATAAAGTCTTAATTGCGAGTCAGATCGTGATACACTTTATATTTTCCTTCTGCCTCCAAAAAAAGACAGCATGCCTGAATTCATCGTATCACAACAGCTGATTAGGGAAAATAACTAGCATAATATTAATAATGTGCTGCAAAAGGAAAATTATGCATGACAACTAAATGGTGCTTTACTTTTGACCTTTTGAATGTTGTTTCTACATGCTAATCCAAAACATAATTTTCTTATGTTCAGTATCCTGTAAGAGTACCTGTGGCCACATTCATCAGCCTTTTCTTGTGCCAGTCAAACATCCCTTTGCCAAGATAAGCCGATTAGAGGTGGACTGTTGGAGTTGGCCAGCATCTGTCTCACTGCCTATTAGCCAAGAGGGTACATTTGCCATCCTGTCTCTCTGACACCTCCTCATAGATGTAACTAAACACTGTAGATGTCAAAGGATTCATTTATACATTAATAACAAGGCCTCCTAATGTTGCCTGTGAGCTCAGTGTTGTCATCAAACGTACAAAGGCCAATTATAACAACTGGGACATTTCTATACGTCTCTTATGGAAACCACGTTCCAGGACTCAAGGTTTTTCTTGTTCCATATCATTACCACAATTGTTAAAAGACAATGTTAAATGAAATGAATCCCTGTTTGAGGACATTAGTCAAACACAAACATGCGATTACCGGCACTGGTCATTTTTATTTGCCAGTAACACCTATAATTGCAGCCAAATCTGCCCTGGAATAGACGCACGGTAACAATGACTCATAAACAACCGTCAAAGATGATCCATCATTATCATTTCAATAACATCCAGTCATCCACCATATAAGAAGTCATTTCAATTCTTCATACAATGGGTAACACAGCGAGTAACACTTTTTATGTTTCTGAAAGAAGTCTGTTATGCTCAAAAAGATCAGATTTATTGGATCAAAAATGCTGTAAAACAGTAATATTGCACAGTATTTACTGTTGAAAACTATAAAAATATTTTTGTGGACACGACCATGATACATTTTTGTTCAAAATGTGTGTGTGTGTGATATAAAAGAAATTCACAAATTATTGGCAATTGGATATTATTCAAATGGCAAGGGCTGTTAGTTATTGGTTTAAAAGTTAAGACTAAATGGCCAACCTGGTATGGCTAATCATCCCTAAATTCGGACAAGAAGATCTGACAGTACAGGTGTACGTAACTGAGTGGACAGGTGGCGGCGAGGGCAAAAACGACAAGAAAGCAACTCTGTTCTTCTGCGTGGCTGCTTTGACAAATGCAGCGTGCGAAAAGGATCAGAATCTCAGGTCCGCATGACAGAGGGATGTGAGACCACGCAGGCTTGCGGGCTAATCCTCCATAGCCTCCCCCTACCGCATTACTCCACCTACTGCTGGGCCAGAAAGTTCAGCCGTGACCGTTCACAAAATCCCCCCTTTGAACACTCCTGCTCATGGATTGACCGTGCAGACCACCTTCACAAATTCACAAATAATGATTAAACCTGACCGTTTCTCCGAAAAGTGTACTGCAATGGAAGAGCAGGAGGAGGACATTTGATTAACTTCATACTTGTTGTAAATTTGATTTCCCTTCCAGCCAATACTTGGACAAAGAGTGAAGTCAAGCAATAAAGCTGGACACAATCCACTTTATCTTCACACAACGTTCCCTCCTTTTTAAGGAAAGCAATTACACCGACTACTTAACACCAGCAATTATGTGGACTCCCAAAGTGTCAAAAGTGTTTTTCTTCCAGGAAGCTCCATGAACTTTTCTTCATTTTCCCTGAATACATGACAGGCAGCTTTGACTGCTTCTTTCTGTCCCTGTAATCAGTTTGAAAGGAAGCAACAGGTGTGAAAAAGACCATCCACCCCACAGGATTGAGAGGGGGGAAAAAGGACACAAAAACCAGATATAATGAGAGAGAAAACCCTGTGGCCCTTCTGAACAATCAGATGGATGCTGAAGAAACACCTTGTACTATCTTACAGAGCTGAACATTTTCTATCAATAAATGATGACTGCAATTCCAGAAGCCCACACTTCTGTTCAACAGTCCAATGGCATCATAAGCTCTTAGCAGGAAAAAATCCAAAGGATAAACGGATAACTAAACAGCTACATTAAAAAAATAAACACTTTCTGTATGTTAATGAAATTAACATGTTTGGCTCGGAGCCTTATTTCCTCATCTGTGGCATAAATCACCTCTTCTTCATCTGCAGTTATGAATGTAAGTGAGCGTTATCCTTAAAAGAAACCTCAATTCTAGTGCAATAGTAGGGAACGATTATTATTAATTTGCACTTAACCTTAATTGTATGTTAAGCATCCGTTTCCATGTGGTGTGTGTCATCTTGTAATCCAGGAATATGGATATCATTACAAGCATGAAGTGCATCTAATGTCATTAGGTCAACAAGGTTGGGAAGCTACTTCAATATGGTTATTAATAATAAATAACTAATTGCTTTCCCTACATTATAACCACTTTTCTAATTACTTCCACTGAGTCAATTACATCAATCATTACAACACTTTTGAAAATCAAAAAAATATTAAGCCATGCATTGCAACGGTTTTCAACATTGAGAAGACAACATATTTCTTCAGCACCAAATAAGCATTTTAGGATGATTACTGAAGGATCATTTGACACTGAAGACTGGAGTAATGATGCTAAAAAAAATTCAGCTTTGCCATCCCAGGAATATATAACATTTTGAAATATTATAAAAGTAAAATAGAAAGCAGTTATAGTAGTTAGTACTATTGCTATTAATCTAATATTACTGATTTACTGTATTTTTTTAATCAAATTAATGCAGCCTTGAAGAGAATTACCAAAATCTTACTGACTTTATGAATCAAAAAGGATAATATATTGCAGTAGAAAGATGAAAATCACTGGTTGTGATTACAGTACCAAGTTACTATTCTATTGTAAAGGTTTATTATGCACTACTCTAACATCACTGAAACAAGTCCGTTAAAGGCTTAGTTAAAAATAAAATAATTTACATGTCGTTCATTAGACACAAGACTTTTCTTTATCTTTGAAAAACAAATTATGATATTTGGATGAAATATAAAGGAATAAACTAACTACTTTGACGCTTCAAAAAGTTCATAAAGAGATTGCAAATGTAATCCATTTGAATCGAGCGCTTTAGTGCTAATTTTCTAACAGACTTTATATGATTTAGCCTTTTATTCACAAACAAACATTCGACAGATATGGTAAACAAAAGCATAAGCATGCTTTTCTTGACATGTGAGAATCAATGAGATTCATTCTCGTGTGTTACGCAACACGTTTGAGCTTCAGCAAGAACCAGTGAGGTTTGTTCTCATGCATCAAGCAAATGCATTTGAGCTTCTGTTTATGTTCGCAGATCAATGCATGTATAAGTCTAAATTTAATCTGTTCATCATAAAGTGATACTGTCTATTCAGAAAATTTGGACTAAAGCGCTCAATTCATATGGATTTTTTTTTTACAATATTTTTATGATCTCTTTATTTATGGTGGTAGGGACAAAAATCTCTCAGATTTAAAATGCCTTCATGTGTGTTTCAAAATGAAAGAAAGTCATTCAGGTTTGGAATGTCATGAGGGCGAGTAATTGATGACTTTTTTTCAACCCTTTAAAAACTTCTCAACTCAAGGAATAAAAAAAACAGTTTGGTAAATTTATACGTACAGTAGAGCTTCAAAATCAACTTTTAAATTTTGCTTGAAATGTTGTTCGGGAGTATTTTACGCATCAGCTCACATTAAAGAGCTTGTTATGTTCCGGAATATGAAAACGCTGCACCCACTCAGAATATCTTACTATTGACTCCTATAACAACCTGAAGCACAGATCAATATAAATGAGAAGGGAGGTTAGATTCATAGCAAAGCTGCAGAACAATAAGATCCTCCTCTCAACACTCACAGACCTGATGAGTTGGCAGGCAGAGATATACCCCACTGACCAGCAGGGAAAAGACCAGAGGATGACCTTACCCACCCTCCCCCCGAACCCTAAACCCCGGCATATATGCAATATCCTGTGCTTGATCTCTTTGTCCTCCTAAAAATCTGAAACAGATGTTTACTTTACAACCAAGTCTATCGTTTAAGAAACGGTTCTCAGCGAGGGTCAAAGCGAAGCTCCGTTGAGTGTGCTGAGAATGTCGTTGTATATGTTTGTGCACCTAATTAAATCGTTATGAGAGCTGTGTTTATACTACAAGTGTTTATAAATAAGGTGAGGCTTACTGAGAGGATACTTTAACGGAGCGTAGTGCAGCTGTTGCGTGTCACATCACAGATCTCATGAAAGAATTTGCTCTCTCTGCACACCATTTGCTCGGGTCACTAAACCAAATGGGTAGTTAGCGCTCTCTCGCTACAGGCCCAGCTGTCATCCCTCCGTCTGTCCTCCCAGAAAGAAACACACACAAAATGTTAATTACATGCTTGTGAAGGCAATTATAGTTGCGGTGTAATGTAGTTTCAATGTAATTAGCAGCTAACTTACTGAATGGGATGCATTTTATTGTACAGTTTGGCTCGGCAGCTTGAGGGTGTACTGTATCATTAAGGGTAAATATCATTTAGGCTAAGGAAACATTATAAATGCTGACCGCATTACCAGCACTTGACTGTTTTCTGGGATTATACATGTTCTTAAACATCGAATGTATTTTAATATTGCTTATTTCTCTTGTCTTCTTTATGTAATAAGTCAATGAAAAACTGAATAAATAAAATCACAGTAGAAAAGTATATATATAAAGTGTATACATACATTTATAAATACATTACACTTATAAGTATATGTATACGCAAATAAATTATATGTTCTTATTCATATATATTTAGATTCATAAGTATTTTGCATTTTTGCATTCATAAAAAGTTATATATGGCAATATAAAATGTTCAACTTATTTATTAATACTAAATTAATTTATGGTTTACTATTATTTAATGATCAGAATTAACAAAAGTTCTGCTAACTGACTATTTATGGCTGGAGTGAAAAAATACTAAATGTATCAGCAACAAACGCAGCTAATCCAGTTTAATTTAGAGTCTTAACTCTATTTCATAATATAATTTCACTGTTTGGTTTATGCACAATCCAAACTTGAATAGTCATATATTGCCATTTTAAACCTGAACCTTTAGGTATACTCATCTTAGTTTAAAGTATAAGGTTTCTGATGATTTCTTCATGGTGTCGGCATGTTTGAGCTTATTTTACAGCTTTTTTTGTTGTCTGTTTTGCAAGTCAGAGGTCTGTCAGCTGTGCGGGGGGGTGGAGAAACACTGGTATCTGTAACGGGTAATGGTGCCTGTGTGGATTCCTAATTCTACCAGCTGCTTTACACCCTGACACTTAACTTGTCTGTGTGGTGGACAATTAGACATTCAGCTTATCGGTCAACACTAATATGACCATGAATTTGTAAAAAAAGAACCAAAAATTATTCAGCCAAAAATTCATATTCAACCATCACATCTTTTTCTGGTCAATTATTATTCTGTTCTTACCAAACAACAGCAGTACAAACCTTATTCAAAGTCGCACCATCTTTGATTTTTTTTGCTTTTATGGGAATGAAAGCGAGGACGTGATGTATAGATATACATCTCTTCAGTTTATTTTTTTGCAGAACTCTATTGTTTTGAGTTGAGAATAGCCTTGAAAACTGACCTTGGTTATTATTGCACAATTGGACTTTTTTGATAATTTATGGTCATTTTTGCATGGCACGATAACTGTTGTTTGTATAGCAAGGGCTGTATAAAGATTCTTAAAAAACATTTCCCATTCCTTTTCATGAATGTTTCAAGTCTTTGAGATGTCCGCTGTTCTAAAGACCCCAATGTAGGGAGTCATATATTCAAGCTACACCGGGAACTGCGAGATGATGACAGGGATACACATGATCCTCATCCAGCACAACGTAGTGAAAGAATTCCACAGCGAGCCTGGCCGAGATCCAGCGCGGCGTTCAGGGAGAGGCCACGAGCGGGAGTGGACGTGTGTGTCGGGGGGGAACAAGCAAGCTGATAGCTAAAGATTACCACATGGCTATTCCTTGCTCAACACATCCAGCTCGTCTTCTAGTCTGTTGGAGGAGTCTGTGGCCTGGCAAAAATTCAGCACTCCTCTTTGGATCTCCCTGCTCATCCTATGGAACGCAACGAGAAAGATCTATCTACCCACTCCATTCCTTGCAAGTCTGGTCAGGAGCTGGGAGGCCGCCTGATAAATCACAGCTCCCTTGCATCGACTTCTCCGTTTCCAATAGTTCCGGAAAGAGAAGCCTATCCCGCTGAACCGCTGGCGGCCTCTGCGCAGTTCAGACTCGGTTTCTGCATCCGATTAGCTCTGACAACAAACACTTGGAACAGTGTGCTATTGTTTGAACCTGTGACAGTGAGAGGGTAAACTGCGACTCACAGGCTGTGAAGATGATACAATAACTGAATAACGATACAGGCAGCCGCTGTGAAGAGGTTCCCATAATGGAGAGCTGGATAGCCCGTCAGCAGCCCTTCAGGAATTAATTAACTAGCGCATCAAAGCTAACCCTCAGAGGCCACAGTGTCACACCGAACTTTGATTTAATGCTGGCTGTTGACTTGATAGTAAGCTGCACATAATGGCTATCCTAACATACACCGGTTTATATTCCGTTCTCTCACATTGAGAAGGTTCTCAAGTAAAACTTCTACTGACTTTTTCTACAAACTTTTCAGGACAAGGACTACCTTTGATCAAAACACTCAAGTCAAGGATGGGAATTGTAAAGAATTTATCGATTCCTGTTCTGGCTCGGATTCATCTTAACAACTCCAGTTCCTTAACAGCTTCATCAATGATTCTTTTAGTAGCTTAGGAAAGAGTAAATGTAATTCCACTGCAAAACCAGGGAGATAATTTCAGTAATTAATTAATTAAACGCACTCTTTGTATTGAGTTGTCACCGACTTTACAGAGACAGCATAAATGTATATCTTTAGCCTCATAGCATAATTGCCCAAGTCATTTTTTGACCAAATTGTGATATCTACCTATTTTTATTGTCCTTCCACTGCTGCATCATCTTGCCTTTCTGTGTTCTCTCGTGTTTTCCAAAAACATTGAAATATGACTTAGGCAATTATGCTATGAGGCTAACGATATTTAATATTTAACAACATGACTTATTACACTAATATTTAACAACAAAGTATGTCATTCATTCTATAAAGAGTCATTTGTTTATCAAATCGGTCTACACTGATTTCACTTTAAAAATTATGAGTCACAAAAAAAGGAAAGCTATATGCTTTTGATTCATTAACAAGAATCAACCTCCATTGGTTGCATTGTAAAATATTGATTCCCTAAGAAGAACCAACAGATTATTAGAGTTGTACAAAGATCGCCTACAATCATTTTCGGTCTACGGACTAGCCAATAAAAATGCACCATGAAATGGTGCATTGATCGACACGTGCTAAAACTACTGACCTCAAGCTCCATTTGCAAAACTGGTATGCCATGTTGGCCTCTTTTCCCTAGTCATGACCATATTCTCCTCTTTCACTTCACCACACACACACACATGAAAACCCCAATTGCCAAAATGATGCTTTATTCTTCTGTACTAACTTGGATTTGCATTTGAGCCTATGAGTCAATAGGTGTCGTCATCGTATGGTCTACAATCCTGTCGTACTCAAGTTTCTTAGATCCATGTTGTACAGTGTGATTAGTAACGATCTTATGCTGCTAAAATCGCACAGTCTGTTGCATGCATTAGAAATATACATTTGAAAATTGAATGATGCTAATCATGTATAACAACTGCATTCACTTCAGGGGACTTTTTTTTTCAAGAATATAAACGTGGTGGATAGACTTTGATTGTGCCTGTATATAGATCATAAATTAGAAATAAAACACTGAAATTATTTAAATAATCATAACTAAATAAATAAATAATGAAGTAAGTAAAAAAGGACTATATTTAGTTGTGCTGTCTACCACCCGGGGAAACTCCCATGCAGTTTGAGAACCACTGAACTCATTCTGACAGTTATCTACATATAATTCACAGCACCACAGCTTGTTTTCATGTTCTATGGATATTCCAACAGACTCAGCTGTCACTACACCTCATCTAAAATTCAAATACAGACTTGTAATTTTGGTCTAGTATGATGTTTATTCATGGTCAGCTAATAAAATAAATGTAGGTCCGTCCTCTGCATGCCGTGTCTGGAGGTTTGCATGAATCACAGGTGGACGTGTGGTTTGGGAAACGTTAGCCATTCACTGTGTATAGAGTCACAGCAATGGCAAGTCAAATATAACTTAATGTAAACAATATACATTTCAACTGTTCATTTTCCAGCTGTCTTTAAACGGTGGCCCGCCAGCCCACAGCACAAAAAGAAATGAAAGAGTAAAAGAGTGAAACATAATAATAAAATCTTTTTTTTGTTGAAAGAGAACAAAGAAGGATTACAGCTTAACAGGCTTCTGAAGAAGGTGAACAGCGTTCCTGCCTGTGCACTTTATTCGCACACATGAGCATGCATTAGACCAACAACTTTTACCCAATCCATTGGGATCTAGTATTCATATAAAAATGCACTGCTGCATTATTAAAAATAACGCATATGGTGAGTCTCCAGCATATGTAAAAGATCAACCAGCTCTCTGAAATTAAAACTTGCAAGAACTTGCTAGAAGCATTACTTCCTTTCGGCTTGACAACAATTGTGGATGACTAATGAGGTCAATCAATCAAATTCTGGCCTTTCACTTTTTGCCATTTGCTATTTAATAGCATGTTAAAGTCTTTTTATATACATACGAGTGTGTGTACGGCTTCATGGATTGCTTTGATGACATCGGAACAGATTTAACAATGCCCTGATAGTTGCATGAGAGAACAAGGGAGGAAAAAACTGTGAAAGGCCCCATCCACACTCATAAACCGGATGTGATGTGATCCTTATTAACCCTAGACACTTGTGAGAGAATGAGGCGGATGTCTGGAGGGGTGTCCGACACAAACTACTAAAACGCACGGATTGTCCCATGTCCTACGGGCCAAAGCTGAGGAGATGGGTTTTAAAGAACAGCCTTTGAGAGGGCAAATGAATGTAAGCAGCTACCACTTCTCACATCGCTCTGTTTTCTCACCACACTGCCCTCATCTTCAATTCAGGACGACACTAGAGACGCCGCACACAAAGTTGAAACGCAGCTGTCTTTCACAGCACTTTAAACGACCATTAAAGACTCATCAATTCACTTTGAGCCTCAAGTGTACTTCAGGCACTCCTCAAAGCTTTTGCTTGCCAATAAAGATATTCAAGGTCTTGCCCGACACACAAAACGTTGTCCAAGATACAAAGTCTAGTTCTAGTTCATCTCTTTGAGAAGCCAAAGATTTTTGGCTTTTTCAGTGGACAATTAATTTCCGGTTTTGCTGGATGTACCTTAAAAATAACTGTATTTGTATCATAAAACTTGGCATGAAAATGAAGTTGCAATAGTCTTTTCTTCCCTATTGTGATATACATCAGGGCGAAGCGCTTTTTGAACAACAAAGAAAAAGTAGAGCGGGACTTGATATTTTGATTGAAGATTACAAGGAAACGATGTACATGGATAATTCGTTTGTAATAAATACCGCAGCATTTCATAAAAACAAGAGTTTTCACTTTTGATTTAACGGTGGCTAAAAGTTTATAATACATCCTATTTTTCTTACAGAAAATTCCATGATGTTTTACATCCTAAAAGTAGAGAAACTTTTCCGCTGATTGCCATTTCATTGTCTTTCGCGTTTCCTTGTGCGGTGCATATCCAATGTCATTCAAGGTCCCCTTTTATGAGCGTTTCTTAAAATCTCCCGCGGAATTCCAAGGCTGAACAGCCCTGATTTAGGCGGCAGGACAAGAGGGAAATGTGTGAAAATGTGCAAAGCAGCAGGAAAGGAAGATAAAAGTGACACGGTCGACCCATGTTTCAGAAGCTGATGACCATAGCCCAAACCAGGCTGAATAATCTGAATGGGCCATCATTTTTTCCCCCTTTTTGAATCCTTTCACTCGCTCTGCCTCTGACTGCTGGCGCTTCTCATTCTACACAATGGGAAATTCACTAAGACCTTTTATTCTTATGCTAATGCTCTCAACTGGGCATCACATTAAATTTAACACATGCACACACTTTTCTGTTTTTCAGGAAAACAAGGCACACTCTTGCCGCTCTTTTTTGACAATTCTTTAAACACAAATTTACTTTTACACAATACCTTAAATTCTTTGCAATTTTTTTTGTAGAAAGTTACTGGGAGTTCGTCAACAGAAGTAGTTACATAAGTTTGCCAACAGAAAAGCAAATAGCCTATATGATTGCATGTGATAACTGATGTTGCTCCTCGTGAATTATAGACATTCATATCGTGTAAAAAAAATCTTCTTACAAACTATGCACTGATATAGACCGTATTTTAAGATTACTGATAAGCTGTTTTTATCCAGTTTTTGTTCTGCCAACTTCCTGAACAACGATTCAGTGTCGACACCTTCGCTGAATCTTAAACATGCATCTTAACACGATTACCAACGACTCTTATCAACCGGTTCTTTTAAGTGAATCACAAACAAACAGCGCTAATAGCGTAGACCGACTCATGAAGGAACGAATGAATCGTGAGAGTCGGTTCTTTTAGTGATTCAAAAATTACAACGCGATAAGTGAGGTTTGATTCCCGAACGAAAAGCTTTTATGGGCTTAAGAATGAGTCGATTACTGAATAATTCACTAACTGAACTACAAGTTATTACTTATGTCATGCCTAGAAAATAAACCAAATGTCATTGTATTAAAGGTTTTGGAAACTTAGTAGTTACTGAGTGACGTTAATGTAAATATACAACACTGTATTGGATTTCTCATATTTGTTGTAGACGGTTCAAATCTGAAATGACCTCTTAATTGGGCAACAGACTGCTGAGAGCAGCAAATACAATAAATATCCAAATATTGCTTCGTTAAAATAGCCCACTCAAAGAATCTTTAATAGGAACATTAAAGAATCGAAATCGTCCATAGGAATCGGAATCGCTATATTCCGTACGATTCCCATCCTTACCTGGGACGCAAGTTGACAAAAGTGATAGCAAAAGTTACAAAATATACCTCCAAGTTATGAAAAATAAAGAGCCAAATCCTCTTGTAGTCAACATGAATATAATTTGTAGCTTATAACACACTCCAATTGCTACAGCAAGTAAATGTCGCGACTCTTGTAGCAACTTAAAGATGTAATGAATTGGAAACACTGTCCTCATAAAAGCTCCGTACACATTGTGAGCAATAACCTTAAGAGTAAATCATCATAACGAAAAACATATTCACCTCCTTTGATGTTGTAAAGTTCGTCAGTTGCTCAGTTGTCCAGCGTGCATCCGAAAAACAAAGCAATTGTATTTAAAACAAAAATGTTGACACGAAACTCCATCGGCGTTTATTTTGATTTGCAAAAGCAAAGTGTATTTGGAAAACTACATCATTCGCGAGCGACGAAGCGCCACAGTCGCATCTCGCAAACTTTGCCGATCCATCACCCACGCGCCTTCAAAAAGACTGTAGTTACTCGAGCATAGAAAAGTCATCTAGCCGTCAACTCGGCACAAATTTACCCCAAGCAAGTTTGTTGAGTCGTCGGTTGTGATGAGCGGTGGGAGATCTGCTGGCGTGATTTGTTTTCAATCCGATCTGCCCTCCTCTATCTCCACTTCTCTCTCCCTCCTCCTTCAGTTCTTTTTTAGTTTTGGGCCAGTCACTCTCTTCACAGATGGGCCGGGTTACATCAAACCTAAGGTAGTTGAGGCTTAAGAGGAGTTTGCTTTCAAGTTTCACTGGAGATTTGCATAAAAATATTTAACTTGGTTTAAAGTAAATAGATGAGCGGTTTAAGGTTGGTTGAGATTACACATGGGTTAAACTTTATATGCAACTTTATAGTCTAATAATCTATAGTATAATTTTTATATATATATATATATAATGAGTATATGTATATTTATAATACAATCTTTAATACTGTATTTATATTCAAATAAATATTCATTAAAAAGTAATAATTTCAGGATATTTCATGTCAGGATATATATATATATATATATATAATAAATTATGATTATATGTATAGTTATAATAAATACTGTATTTATATTCAAATAAATATTCATTAAAAATAAATCATGTCAGGATATTTCATGTCAGGATATATATATATATATATATATATATATATATATATATATATATATATATATCCTAACATGATTACTTTTTAATTACTATTTATTATGAATATAAAGTTGCATATTACTAGTTTACAGGTCTATATATATATATAGACCTGTATATCTATATATATATATATATATATATATATATATGTATACATACATAATTTAAAAAAAATTTAACTGTATCTAAAAGTGTATAAAACTGCGAATTGTAATGCCCCCCTCCAAATGTTAAGGCGCTTATATAATTTTTTTTTTTTTTTTTTTTTTACTTTGTGAAAGTTTAGTGAGTATACAGTGCAGTTTATTGGAATGAATGCGTCTGGTTAACATATCTTCAGTTTTACATTTACATTTATGCATTTGGCAAACACTTTAATTGCATTTAAGATACACATTGACATTCTAATCAGCTCATGCTTTTCCTGGAAATCAAACCCATGACCTTTGGCGCTCTACTGTTTGAGCTACAGGAAAGCTTCTTCAGTTCAATTAAAACATCAAATAAAAATGCTAATTGTAATGCTTTTGTGGTTCACGCATTCCATCACATTGCAGGTGATCTCAGCTGAAAGAAGAAGAAATAGCTTAAAGCAGCCCAAACTAGTTTGTTGGTCTTAGTTGGTTCAACTTGGTCTCCCAGCATAGTCAAGCTGGCCTTCAGCTGGTTGACGACCACTATAAATCCATCTAGATTTGTTTTAAAGCAAGGACGGAGCTGTACTAGTTTGCCAAGCGCACTACAACGTCATCTAGTGGAGAAGTGGGGGAGGTTTACATAGTGGAATGATTGTGGGGGTTAAAACAGCTAATTAAAGACGATTCAGACATTACATTTCCCAAATAATCTGTACTTTATGGATTACAGACAATTCTGTTTTCAGTGTACCTAAACATTGGCCTATACTTATGTCTAAAAACATTACATAAAATCGAAGGGACTAAAGAAAATAAGGGCGAAATCAATCAATTTGTCATATTTTGAGATTCCCCCTTCCATGTAAAGCGACTTTGAGAGACTTTGATAAAGCGCTATATAAATGTAATGAATTATTATATAATACATAATGTAAGAAAATTATTTCTCCCCCATATACAGTATATGTTTTTCAAGAAGGATTACATACTACTAAAGGACATTCAATAAGATATTTGTTCGAAAGCTATGCTGAGTAGACTCAGAAATGCGTCTTTTAAAAATAGGCCTTGACATTTTTAAGATTCCTTAACTAACATAAAATGTTAACATCAAAAAGGGTTTGAATTAGCCTATGTAAAGTTGTATGTATGTAAAATCTCTGTAGTGTCATTGTCATAAGTTTGTATGTTTTACATCAAATATTGTCTCGAGGAAAATCCAAAGACACTTGTGCATTATCATAGAAGCTTTGAAAGAGTGTTAACAAAAATCTAAGGCAGACACTCCATCTGGATGATTTTCATTGATTCAATGGATACGCCGCCATCTAGTGGTAGACACTCTGATTCAAATTCAGTTGAGATCTGCAAGTTTAGATAAACTGAAATACCGTAGTCTTAATGGTTAGTCATCTAAATGTGTTCTTCAAGACTGGTCATAACTTTTTAAAGTTGGATATATAAAAAGTTAGATCGGTATAATTTGGTTTAGTCCTTGTTTAATGCTAGTTGGTCAAGCTAGGCTTAATAAACCATTGGCTAATTGTATGCAACTAGCCCCAAATGTCCATACAAGAGCAAACTCTCAGGACTCTTTTTAATGCATTACGGCATTTTAGTTATTAACGGCATATTTAGTATATTGTGACGTTAGTACGCTGAAATATGAGAAGGTCCGTCAACTTTTCAAGATTGCTTCGTTAGTTCATCTCTTTACCGCTGGGAGGCGCCAAATAGCAACAGTACTAGCTTAGGGTTTATTTACCTCTAGATTTGTACTCAAAAGTAAAGTCTTAATATACTATCCAACAAATAGTTTAAGTAATAATGGTATTATTTCATTCTGAAGCACGTTGTTATCAATAGGGGAATTTCCGGAAGATCCAGTTTTATATTTGAAACTCCATGTGCGACATGTAAAGGTATGTGTGTGTGTGTTATTTTGTTTCACAAAAGTTTCAGATGACCATATTAGTTTGAAATATACTTGTGGAAAATGTTGAATGACAAACGCGGGTAATTGTAAATAGTGAATAGGTTGTGTTGTTAGTCTGTATTTTAGATTAATCTTGATTGTTGTCTATTTAGGTTACTTTGTGTTTGAAAGCTCTTGGTTAAGACCAACCATTATTGTCAAACCAAGAACACTGTGATCAGAACTCATGTTTGTCATTTTGGTTGGGTCTAACCAGATGCTATTTACTTTCCCTTGTCTTTTCAAAGGGCATCATTTAAATATTTACATGAAAACTAGACTGATTCCTATAACAAATGCTATATTGCTTTTTTTCAACGATTTGTCTTTCTTTTTTTTACCCATTTCTTTTGGGCATCTCAATTTAGGTTCATGTTAGAAATAGCATTGTTTGCTTTTTCATGTAAATAAATACTAAGTGGTTGAACGCATGTTGAGGCATCATGTCTAGACTTTCTTTGAACCCCAAATTAATACCCATCGTTTTACTGCCCTATCGATGTTATCACAAAGAAAGCCTAACGTTTTCATGCTAAAGTTTCCATGAAACTTACGGAAAGGCCATTCAGGAGGTGGTGATTGAGCTGCTTTTTCATGGGAAGGTTTATTTTGTTTTGACCAGTGTCACCACTTCAAAGAACAGGAAGGTTGGGGATAACTGTGCCCTCCACTGACTCATGCCAATGGTTTAGTTTGTGGCTTGCCCATTTATTTTAGGCAGATTAGATGTCGCCATCTATATAAATGTCAAAAAAGATGGTGTAGTAGTTATTTTTAAAGGGACAGTTCACCCAAAACTGAAAATTAATTCGCCACCACTCACCTTCATGTCATTACAAATCTCTATGACTTTCTTCTGTGGAACACAGGGGGGGTAAAGTTTTGTTTTGGACCCCATTGACTTCCATTATATGGACAAAAACAGGAAGGTTATTATAATTATTATTTCCAACAAATGAAAATTTGTTTCCCCTATGGAATAAATAAGTATACAGGGAAATTGTGATCTTTTTTTTAATCTTATCTCAGAATCGTGAGTGTATCTCAGAATTATGAGGGGGGAAAAGGCAGAATTGTGAGAAAAAAAATCACATTGGAAGTTCAGAGTCTTGCATTGGATTCTTGCAGTTCTGACTTTATTTCTCGCAATTCTGAGAAAGAATTATAAATTATGACATTAACTCACAATGGACATTTTTCACAGATTGTGCTGATGCATTTTAGCGGTCATCAGCATAGTAAATCATGTAAAGTTTTACATATTTGATTTTTTTCCCCCAAATGTATATAGGTATATAACATTATACTTTGTATTATAAAACATAATATGTATTTTTCAACATAAAAACGCTGCTAGGAGAGTGTTTCTATTTCAGAGGCTAATTGACATCTTTCAATCTCTCTCTCTTTTTTTTTTACTCTTTAAAGGTTGTGAAAACAAATGTTTTTCTTTTGCTGTTTGAGCAAATGGGAACACGAAAAATATATTTAATGTAGTCTCTCATTCACCAACTAGTTTACCCAACTATGACGACTTCCGCTTCGGAGAAACCCAGAAATGTGAAAAGGGTCAATTGTGAGATAAAAATTACTGTTTTTATATTTTATCCCATGGCGTTTCCATACCAACCTACAATAGTTAGACACAGAAAAGCATTGATTTCCTGACAGTGTACTGATGCTGATCTTGTCTAAGGGCCAAACTGAGTGTGGGGCCGTACATGGCTGTTGTCTGACCCTAGATGCTATCTAGGGGTAAATATGTTTGTACCAGCCAGGCGACACTCATCTATGACTCATAAACGATTCTTTCCTCCAAGTCGTGCTAGCAGTGCCTGTGCCAGAGCACGCGACCCGACCATAATATCCTCCTTGCTAATGACAAACTTGCGCTTCTAGGCAGAAAAAAAATAAAGGCCTCTGAAGTGGGACGGTGACCTGGAAAAATGCCTCCGGTTTTCCCGTAATGTGTGGTTCTGTGCGGTTTGGACTGCTTTTTACTTTAATGATAGAGATGCTGTATCACTAGTTTGAAAACCTGGAAGAAGAGACTGCCATAGTTTGGGAAGCCGGTAATGAAAAGTTCTTCATTTGGGCACTAGAGGACAGCAGTGAACTTTTGATGGCTGTGTTCTGCTTACCACATGTAGTTTTTTTTTTTTTTTTTTTTTTTTTACCTGCTTATTCATTTTTCTGACGGATTTTATAGAGTTGTTTTTTATGTACTTAATACAAAATCATATTTTTGGGTGTCTGGGTGCGGTGCTGTTCTTTTTCAAATTAGATTGCTAAATTGTTCCAAATTGCCTATAATCTGTAACTTCATTACAATAAAACGTTTGAATCATAATACAATCATTTGAGGGAGTGGAACTTTGCCAGTGCTTACTCTTTATATTGTATTTTTATGTGTTTTTTGCCTATATTTGATAGGATAGTACAGTGATGACATGGATGTGGAGACAGAAAGAGGGGGAATGGGATTGGGAGAAGATGCAGGCCAGGTTCAAACCCATGTCTGAGAGAACAGAATTCATATGCATCATAAGCATGGGCTAAATTGGATTCTGATTTCTTATGGAAAAGCTCACACTATGTCAATTGTTCTCGCTTTCAAATTGGACACATTAGACATTAGATACTTTTAGAAGGTGACTTTTATTACATTAAAACTGTGCCTCATGGCATGAAATGTTGAAAAACAAGTGATTGTTTCACAGTGTTCAAAGATCTCCATCTAACACTAAATCACAAGAGTACATTCTGTGTGGATTGCCAATGAGTGTGTGTGCCAATTATGCTAAGACAGTAATTAGTTTACCGCATGTTATCTCAAATATTTTCCCAGAAGGCACTTGGATATTAATGGGTGTATCTGTCTGCTTACACGCATTCACACACACATTAAACGTAGCGTGTGACCTTGTTTAAGCACTGACACCGAGAAGAATCACCCGGGAACTTCGCCGCAGTATTTTTAGAAAACCCAGTGTGCAAACAAATTGCATGGTGACCCTCTTTCACCTCTCCATGTTCAAGCTTGACAGGTGTGTAACTTATAGCCTGGTCTCCTCCACCCTTCTGATTACATGCCCCGGACCCCCTCTACCCCCACCTTCTAGTATGTGAGAACCTCTGTCATGGGAGGAGCTCACCTCTGACCCCTATTTCTCCTTGAATTGTGCTAAATTGTGCCATGTCCCTTGTGCTGGCGGATCCTACCCTATTTTACAAGGAGGAGAGGAAGACCTAGCCTTTACTTTTTAGCACAAACAGCTTTTTCCTGTGACATTCCAATGATACTGTGGTTTTTAACAGGTGGTTTGAGCAGCTGTGTGTCCTAAAAGATACCACAGAAATAGCCTTTGGTATGATCTATTCAAGGAAATGTCCTGTTGTTTTATCACTGAAATATGTTTATAATTTTTTTAAGCTAATTGATAATGGACTCTAGAAGACTTCAACACTTTAGGCTTTTGGCTGGAGATCATGCCTGAAATTCATACGTTGATCATTGTTTTAATGTAATGGCTGATATTAAAATTATGTACTACTGTACTTTGCCAAAATGAAATAAAATTAAGTAAATAAAAAAATGATACTAAAATCAGTTGCTGCAAGTGAAACTTAAAAGGAAATCTTTTAAATTACTATTTTTACTACTTACTACTAAGTTTAAATTTAAATGACCTTTGATATAAAATGACCTTTATTTATATATATATATCTCAATCATACATTCCAGGTCAGAAACAATATTTACCGGGTTTTCCAGAGGGCAACCGTCACAATGCCTCTATTTTTGAGTTGTAACATTTGACGTAATGAAGATTCACTACAGATATTTCTTTCCACTTCACTCATCTTTTTCTTGGCATCTGATAACTAGCTACGTTGTCAATGAGTTGCATTGTCTAATATTGGATGAATCGTGGTGCTCTTGGTTCTTTTTTCAGTGTTGGTGGTACTGTCAAAACGTGAACTGACAGGAATGTGTCTGATGTGCTGATAAAACGCTGAAGCTTCGTGCGTCACTCTCTAGGCATAGTGCTTTGAATGCTATCTTCTCCCTTTCAGCCCCAAACACCAGGGAGAGTTGTAAGGATTCTCGGGTGAGGCCACATCTTGATATGAGTTTGGATATGTAAGATATGATATTATTTTTGTATGCATAAAAAGAGGAAACCCTGTTGCTTGGGTGAGGCTCACTAGCACTGTTTCTCTGCAAGACCTTGATGGCACTTTCATGCTTCTGGATTGTGCCACCCAGAAAAGTACGTGCCTGATAATGACCGAGAGTGTTGCTGTGTTGTTTAAAGATCAAAGTGAGAACATCGTTCTAACTTGTGTCTAGCTGCTTTGTCAATATTCAGTGTGTTTTTGCACAAAACATTTTTAGTAGAAGCTTCTCTAATGTTCGAGATCTTTTCAAGACCTTTGTTTTGCTTATGACGAATTGAGATCACTTAACCAAGTCCCTCAAGCTAAGGTTAAGCTACAATGGTGTGTGGATCACTTTTGGTATCATATAAGCTTCATCAGTTACTTGATTCCTCTTGGAAGCACCGCAGGAAGAGGAGGTCAGAGGTTGTTAGGTTGCCCTGTTGTGCTTTTGTAACCCTTCCATTGCTTCACTGTTAAAGCAGTGAATTAACTCTTCAGTACTTGCCTTTCCACACATGCTTTGTGGCTTCTTTGATGTCCTTTTGCCAAAGGGTACAGGCGATTGTTCTTTTGGCAGGTAGGCTTGATGAAATCAAGACCTTGAAATCAAGACTTATTTGAGAATTTAGAATAGAGGGGAAAATGATCCTAAAATATCCCTTGACATGTTTAAAAAAAAGCACTTTAAGCTCTTCAACTAATTGTGATAGCTATTCCATCAGCAAGCAAATGACTTCTCATGTTACCACTGTGGTTTTGTGGGCGTTTTATGAACAACGAAGCAGTTGCATGTTTACTGGATAATTTCTTTTGGAGTCAAGGTGCATGATGTGGACGCAACCAGCTGATAACATCTTGATTCTGGCTGTTTTGCTTTTGACGTTATCTTCCTATTTTCATGCCGATCTACCCACTCACTGAGATTCTCAGGGATGAAGCTTTGCTGCACTTTCTCACAGTCCACTAACGTTGTGTACAACATCCCACCTCCTCAATTTTCTGTCAAGATTTTTTTCTCATACCCATTTTCCCTAATCAACATTCCTTTTACCACCATGTTGTTTCATACATCTTCGGGGTAGCAGGTGGTGTGACTTCTCTAACCAAACTGGCATGTCTGATCATGGATATCATAATGATATTACAGTCCATTTTTCATTGTTCTCTACAGTTTCAGCATACAGAATCAATATGTTGCATCTCTACTACTTTCACACAAAACAAACCAGTGAGAAATACTGCCAAATAACCCCTATTTCTGCCTGTAGTTGAATGCTGAATATAGCCTTTTTTTAAATAAACTATAAACTTGAGTTCTTTACTCCCTTGAGTTCTGGAATGCATCAAGAATGCAGGATCCTCATCTGATTAGATCCAAAAGAAGAGTGTCTTTGGCTTACAATGTATGGCTTAGATGCACTCTTCCAATAAGCCTAAATTTTCTGCTGTCTGAATAACTTACAATTCATGCTACAGTGCTCACAGGGCTTGATCACTGAGCAACTTGATCTCTGGAAGCTTTGAGGTGAAATTAACCTGCGATGCACACATGCACTGTTGCTTTTTTGTCAAGATCACTTAAAGCAGAAGTGGCCATTTATTTCAGACAATCTTTTTGTTTTTGTTGCTTTATTTTTAGTTTATTTGAATGCCAAAAGTACATTGTGAAAAGAAACCAGCAGGGTTCAATTTGATTTGGTCCAAATAAATTTGCCCCCCAAAATTTAAATCAACCTAAAACTATATTCTATAAAGACCCTGATATAATTCAAGCAAAATCGAAGAACAAATTGATAGTGATGTCATTTCAAACAAAATCATGCCAAAATGAACTTTGTTTTCAGTTCGTTTTGGGACTTCGATTCAGCTTGCCAAAGCAAACTTTCCAGAAAAGTTTGCTATGGCTGGTAAAAACCTTTGTTCAAGTAATAGGCAGGTGTGCTCTGAGGCTCCGTCTTCTTTCACGTGGAAATCTTCTCCAATTCATTTCTTTTGTTGAATTTGTCAAGGTGATATGTCTGCGAGTGAAAACATGAACGCACTGACTGAAGAGCTGCTTTTTAGTAGAAAATAAAGTTGTACTTCTGATGAAACGAGACACTGACAATGTGTTTTATGTTTAATTTGGTAAAGCTGCTTCAATACATTGTATAATGTGCTAGCCTATATAAATTAACGTGAGGCGACTTTGACATTTGAGTGACAAATTCTGCAGAGCTTGAGCAAAAATATTTTTGTTGCTATGATCAGATGCTTTTCTTATGCATTATTTAATCTCAATTTTGTTGATGTTTATTATTTTGTTATTTAATATTTTGCTTTTCTGCCAGCTTTGCTTTACCCCTACACAAAGAACGAAAAAAAGAACTTTGCCATGAGTTCAGACGTTATTGCCAATTTGCATATACTCCAGAATATGAAGAAGAGTGATCAGATTTATTGCCCCAGATTTAAGTCCCTTTTTGTCCTGAAAATGAACTTAATCCCCAAAAACATTTCATTGCATTTCACAAAAGGATCAGCTGATATGTCAGTGATTCGCTCAACCCGGGTGAGAGTCTTGATGAGGACAAGGTTAGAGAAAACTCTGTCATGCTGATTGAGTTATAATAACAGACTGGAAGCTTTAAAAGGAGGGTGGTGCTTGAAATCATTGTTATGCCCCTTGTTAACCATGGTTACTGCAAGGAAACACATGCAGTCATCATTGCTTTGGACAAAAAGGGATTCACAAGCAAGGATATTCCTGCTAGCAAGATTGCACCTAAATCATGCATGTATTGGATCATCAAGAACTTCAAGAAGAGAGGTTCAATTGTTGTGATGAACGCTTCAGGGCACCGAAGAAAGTCCAGCCAATGACAGGACCATCTCCTAAAGTTGATTCAGCTGCGGGATCAGGGCATCCTACCTGTGCGTAGGATCACTACTAAAAATGCCATACGGCAAAAAATATTCAGATTTATAAAACCTGTCAGGAACATTCCCTTTATAAATCGCAGATGTCACGGGTCAAAGTTTGCTTAAATGTGCACACATTCTCCCGTCAAGTTATTTTTTATAGATCACAACCTTTGCGTGGAAACTGGCGTACGTACATTTCCAGTCCCGTTTTATGCGTACACACGCTTTAAAAATGAGACCCCAGAAATGCCAACAGTCAGGTGTGAGTGCATCTGCACACACAGTGAGACAAAGACTTTTGGAGGATGACCTGGTGTCAAGAAGGGCAGAAAAGAAGCCACTTCTCTTCAGAAAAAACATCAGACTGATATTCTGCAAAAGATAGAGGGATTGGACTGCTGAGGACTAGGGTCATTTTGTCATTTTGGGTCCATGGGAAGGAAACTCCCCAGACATTAATCCCATTGAGAATTTGTGGTCAATCCTAAAGAGGCGGGTGAACAAACAAAAACGTATAAATTCTGACAAACTAAAAAAGAATGGGCTGCCATCAGTCATGATGTGGCCCAGAAGTTGACTGACTGAATTGCAGAGGTAATAATAATAATAA
Source organism: Rhodeus uyekii (assembly GCA_037043235.1). Classification (NCBI taxonomy): domain Eukaryota; kingdom Metazoa; phylum Chordata; class Actinopteri; order Cypriniformes; family Acheilognathidae; genus Rhodeus; species Rhodeus uyekii. The sequence goes on from JAWRVZ010000006.1 coordinate 3,276,474, forward strand.
TAATAATCAGTTACATTTATATAGCGCTTTTCCAGAGCTCAAAGCACTTGGGAGGGGGATCTCCTCAACCGCCAGTGTGCAGCATCCACCTGGATGATGCGACGGCAACCTGTGCCAGAACGCTCACCACACACCAGCTAAGGAGAGGAGACAGAGCAATGAAGCCAATTAGTGTAAGGGGGTGATTAGGAGGCCATGATGGACCTAGGCCAATGGGCAGATTTGGCCAGGGATACACCCATTCTCTTGCGAAGGACATCCTGGGATTTTTTATGACCACAGAGAGTCAGGACCTCAGTTTAACGTCTCATCCGAAGGACGGTGCTTGTTGCAGTACAGTGTCCCCGTCATTATACTGGGGCATTAGGACCCACACAGACCGCAGGGTGAGCACCCCCTGCTGGCCTCCTAACACCACTTCCAGCAGCAACCTGGTCATTCCCAGGAGGTGTCCCATCCAGGTACTAACCAGGCTCAACCCTGCTTAGCTTCAGTGGGCAACAAGTCTTAGGCTACAGGGTGATATGGCTGCTGGCTCTTGAAAAAGAAGGGTCAAGAAGAAAAAAAAAGTTGTCGATAAAAGCCTTTGACACTTATGAAATGCCTGTAATTATACTTCAATAGACCATAGCAACATCAAATAAAAAAGATTTTAGACTTTGTGAAAAATAATATTTGTGTTCTTTTCAAAACTTTTGGCCACGGCTGTAAATGAGGGCCTTAAGTTTCTCTTTTTTAGAAAATGTAATGCTACTTATAGGGATCATATTCTCAAGTCTCTGATACGATCTAACCAGTGTCTGAGGTCTGTCGGCTTGTTCCTACAATCTACTAGATGGAAAAGGGCCAAGAATTCTGGGTATTTCAGCATACCTGTCATAAACATGGGCTGTAAACTGGACAGTCCATCTGAGAATGTCCTGGGGCCTCTTGCTTTTCTCAAAGCCCCCCACCAGCTGCAGTCATTCCTCTCATTGCTGCACGTCACTTAACACCTCAAACCACTACAGTCCACCTGGCCATATAGCAAAGCCTGTCAGGAGCCTTGAATTGCCTTTCAAACGTGGTGAAAGTTAAGATGTCTTCATTTTCAAATGGCAACGTGTCACATTGTGCAGCTCGATCAAACTATATTTTATTTGTCTTCTATGAAAAACGATTAAAGTTGTTGTCTTGATGACTAAGGTTGGTCAGTTTGCTGCCAGTATTATGAGCACTAACTTAATCACAGCAAATCTCATTAAAACGCTACCGGAGTCTAGACTGTCTCTATGAGCACAGCAGCCTTGGCAACACAAACTAACATCACCGGGACACTCCATCCGCCCCCATTTCAGAAGTACTAGCTTAATCCAGGAAGCAAAAACCCCCACTGAGGTCACGTAACATCAGCCAGAAAATGACCTGTGATCTGCTAGGGGGAAAAAAGTAGTCGCTAGAAACGTTAATCCAGGGAGAAAGCTGTTTTCCCCATTTATGCTTGTTTGTTCACTTGAGGGTTTTGTGTTTTCCTGTTTTTTATTTTTATTCTAAAGTATTTTTATTTTTTTTCTAAAGGACCCGGCTTTGCTTGATTGGAAAGCAAGTCAGATTTGTTGGGAAGGATATGTTCCAGACAGTCAAAAGGATTAAATAAAATAAAAAAAACACACTGAACATCATGTTTTCATATCAGAACATACAAGCTGATTGCATCAATAGAACAATAAATAGAACAATATTTTACAAAGAATATTACCTTACAAAATTCCCAGCAAGCAAATCAAACTTCATTTTGAAGGGACACCACTGGTGGTCCTGACACACTTTCAATATATGAACAAGGGAGAATTATATAAATTTTTAATAAACTGAGCAGTGTTGCAACTGAACTTGACAGGCAGTGATTCTCACTGTATGGAAAAGGCACTTCAATAAGTGACAGTGAGCTCTCATTCTCTGTTGCTTGTAGGGGATGGGTAACACTAACACACCTGACATCTACTTTTGAGGCTTTTTGTGACTAGAGATGTAGAGGCTGAAGTACAGGTTCATCCTTGAGAGCATCTTGACCTATCCCAGTTGTAACAAATTTTTAAAATCTATCATATGCAGTCTTCTTATAGCCTCTTTAATTCAGTTAAATGTATTACCTACAACAGAAGCTTTAGCTAATAGCTTTTTGGCCACTGGTTAACATTAACCAACTGTCTGAGTGGTCTATGTTCTATGACTTTTTTGTTTTTTGGAATAATGTGTGTGGTGAGCAGGGCGTGAGCGAGGGACGCGAGAACGGCGCAAGAACGATACCTTGTATCTCACAGATTAGCGGAAGCATAAAAGGAGGTGCCATGCCAGTAAAGGACAAGAGAGTACCAGGTCTGTATTTTATGCTGTGTTTTATGTTGGGCTGCCACCATTACTTTCATTTTGTTGTTGTATTTGATAATTAAAGTGTTTGAACGTTCGCCGGTTCCCGCCTCCTCCTTCCCGAACTACAAACTGTGTACAATGTGGATTGTTGAATTCTCAACAACAGACCATAATAATGCATCAGGAATCAAGGTTGATTTTTATTCCCCCCCCCCCCCCCCCCCCCCATAAAAAAATCCTCAGTACAAATATTTTCAGGGTCTTCGATAGGCAACTATATTATAGCTAGTGAATAATCACATTTTTATTTCTTATATTTGTTTATTTTAGGATGTCCACAATGTTAAATATTTTACCTATTGCCTTTTTTTCTTCCAAAGACTCTTAATTCTTCCTGAACATCTGTATGGTATTTATTTACCAAGAGTAGCAAGAGATACTGGAAAAAGTGGGGTGGTGTTAATTCAGTTCTGGGAAGTCTGACACAAGAATGCCTGCAGCAAATTTCAAAAAATGTTGTTTTACAATTCTACAGACAATTAGCCTGGATGTCAGACTACACTGGCTGTGTGCACTGATGAATGAAGACCGCTTCATTCAGTCTGCTTCCTTGACTTCAGTGGATTCTAGTTGAGGAATCTTTAGGAGATTCTAAATGGATGACTTGTGCCACAGTATAATGTTGGTGAATAAGATTCCATTAACCTGATACATATCATCTTTTACAGCTATGATTTTCAAATCTATCTATATATACTGTATTTCATTAATTTTTTAAAAAAAATAAATAAAAATAAAAAAACCAATAAATATATATATTCTTTTTATTTTATTTTTTACAAGAATGAATGAAAACAACACAAATTCAAATATTATATTGCTAAGAACTTGTCACTTGTAAAGTAGATTTTTAAACATTTCTTTATAATTTTAGGTAATATATAATTAAAATATAAATATAACATGTACTATATATCTTTGCTGTCATATTTAGCACATAAAACATAAATCTATTGTTTTGCTTGCACTGCAGTTTTTGAATTTAACCCGTTTCCCTTACATTGTGGTGCCCTTATTTATAGTTTGTCTTGCTTAACTGCAGTTCCTCTTGGCAAATACTTTGAGGCCAACTTTTCTCTTTCAAGGTGTCTGGTTATCTCAGGTAAAGCTAAGGCTTATTAGTCTGTTTTGCTTTGATTTGCCATGTGGGTGACACACTTACTCAGGAGTCACACCCTGCTTTAGGCTGTGTAGGTGTTAAGTCGAGAAACGTGATTATGTGGTGATGAGCTTTGGCAGCGGAGGTGGTGTGAGAGAAATGTTGTCTATTGTTTTTTTTAAGTTTCAGCAGTTTTAGTATATAAACTTAATATGATATATTTTTTATGGAAAAATATATAAATTCTGGAACAATCTTCTGCCATTCTGTCATCTAAATACAACAATTTGTTTTCTTCACCTCAGTAAAGTAAGCTTTGTGGCATTAAATAAAAGATAGTAATAGAGTGTGTTTCACAAGAAAATACAATTTCTGTCTTTCTGCTTCCAATTTCGATCTGTTACTGATGTTACTTGCTGTAGTAAATCCTACACCAGATATGTTTTCAGTGTAGTATCTATCTAGTCTGCATGGTCACCAAAGTCCAGACCGAAGGATTTGACCTTGTGAGCAGACCTGGATGACTTCCACGTTAGTGTACCAAATGCCATCTGCCCTATTTGTTCTTGGCCCAGACTCTAAAGTTCTCGACTCTTGGTACATGTCCAACCCAAACCAGTGTTATTTGAAACAAATTGCGGTACAGTCACAGAGAAAGTGATCATGTATGCGTATCTAGCTGTGATTAGGGAATGAAACATTATTTGTATGAAAAATGATTCAAGTGGATGTTGAACTTTGGATAAGGTGATGGATATGAAACTGCACTTTTTGATTCACCTTGAAATGACACGGTAAGAAACCGTTATATCTACTATTCCTGTTTAATTCTACTGTGTATTATGCATTCATTAGGACCAAAGTATTGTCTCATACATTTGTGGCTGAGCTGTAAATATGCTCCTCGTAATATGTGCAAAGGGCTGCGTTCAGGCACGAGAATGAATACTCGCCTAATGTTCGGCAATCAGAAAGTCATGCTCCCAAAATAAAATAAAATGCTGTGCAAACACGCTACTTGTCAAGAGCCCATTAAAGCAGAGAGGCATTTATAATGCAGCAGAGGCATAGTAAATCACTCTATCCCCTAAAGCCCTGTTAGAAAGGCAGCCTTATTTAGCCGTGTTTTCCCTCTTACGAGTTAATGTGCCACACCTCTAACCCACTGCTGTCAGACCTGCTGCCACATTACCTCTGAAAGCAGCCATTGGAACAGAAAGATGCATTCAGCTTGCTTTCCTTTCTCTCTTACAGACACGCAGTTTGCCAACACGCAATTACACAGAACCATTTGCACATAGCAAGGTCAGAAACAAAATCTGCCCCCTGAAATTGATATACATATTTATCCAAAGTGACTTACATTGCATTCAAGGTACACATTAACATTCTAATCAGTTCTTGCTTTCACTGGGAATTGCACCCATGACCTTGGCGTTGCAAGCACAATGCTCTTCTATTTGAGCTACAGGAAAGCTTTTGTCTTTAGAACTTCCTTAATTCTTCATGGCATAGATTCAGCAAGGTGCTGGAAATATTTCTCAGCGATTTTGGTCCATATTGACATCACAGCATCATGCAGTTACTGCAGATTTTACCGCTGTGTATCCATGATGCAAATCTTTCGTTCCACCACATCCCATCATTTGCACTATTGGATTAAGATCTGAGGCCATTTGAGTACAGTGAATACATTGAGAGGATTTGAGTTTTGTGACATGTTGCGTTATCCTGCTGGAAGTAGCCATCAGAAGATTGGTACAGCTTGGTAATGTTATGGACAGCAACAACTGTCTGACAGGCTGTGGCATTTAAACAATGCTCAATTCGTACTAAGATACCCAAAGTGTGCCATGGAAATATCCACCAGCCTGAACAGTTGATACAAGGTAGGTTGGATTCATGCTTTGATGTAGTTCAGAGATTCTCTTCTGCATACCTCGGTTGTAACAAGTAGTTATTTGAATTACTGTTGCCTTTCTATCAGCTCAAACCAGTCTGGCCAACAATCATGCCACATTCAGAGTCACTTGTCACTTTTCATTCCTGTGCTGATGCTGTATGAGCTGACGCGGTCAATACTGTGTGCGTAATCTTGCTTACATCATGAGGGAATCTGCAAGACTCCAGAAACTCCTTGTGCTTATGCACTAAACTTGTGACATTTCCAGAAAATTTCCTCAACACTATGGATTTAACTAAATTCCTTTGTTTGGCCATTGCATCCATAGACGCAACAAAAAGGGTGTGTGATTTGTTATAGAACTCAGCACTGCAAAAAATATTTAATTTTAAATTTGGGGATGCATTTTTGCCCCAAGCCCCCATTCATTTCTGACATTGGCATATACATTTATATTGTGGCATGCATTTTGATGGAATTCACCTCTTTTGGTGGCACATTTCTGAATAAATGATGAACAGCCAGGAGACAGATGTGATCGACTCTCCTCAGCTGATATGAATAGAATTGGATAATAAGCATAGAGAATGACTCCTTTCCTGATCAAATTAAATGCTTCTCTGGGCATCCCTCAAGGCCACACTGTCTATTATTGTGTGAGGTAAATGCCCCCATTCAGCAGTCCAGTTAATGTTAGACATTATTTAAACAACAGTTAAAGAGTGGATTAAGTTGGATTTGGCTGAAGCAGACTTGAGGGAGCAGGGTTTTCCCTCTGTGTATACTCACACACATACACACAGGGTGACGCACTATGCAGGTAGACAAGAGCTTAGGGTGGCAAAAGTCAGGATGTACTACATCGGGTCACCCAAATACGCATCAATCAAGCCAAGTTGTACAGCTTTCACATGGAGCATTGGACCCAGGAAAGGGTGCCACGCGACAGACTTAGTGCGTTCTGCAGCGCCACCCATTACGGCATCCTGTTTATTAAACTGTTTTGGTTTGAGAGATAAAAGACAAGTAATGAATGAGAACGAACCTGTAACAAGCTTTTAAGCGCTCCCAATTATAGCAATACAATTTTTAAGTCTATTTGTAATAAAACATACTGTATATATTTTTTTATATTTCTGATCAGAATTCAGATATTTCAGATACATCAAAATATTTAGGTTTTGTCTGAAAACAATGATCATTGCATTATAAATCAATAGACATAAATATGCAAATTGAATGCATTCAAATTATAATTTTTCTCAGAAGTGACTTCACTTTTCTTTAATTATTTTTAAGCTTTAGTCAGTTAAATTTAAGTGTGTTAATATCGTTAATGTAAAATAATGTAATGGTAGCATGTAGGGGTGGAAATCTGTAGGCACATAAAATCATAAAATCTACTGTTACCCTTAGTCCTGTTTGTCATGTCATCTCTGCACTTCCTGTGAGGTCAATGTTACACTTCCTGTCTGTGAGGTCTATTGTCACTTCCGGTGTGTCGTGTCATGTCATTTGTCACTTCCTGTGTGTCGTGTCAGGTGTTGTTTCACTTTTGGGTCCCTTCTGTGTTTTCTCTCGTGCCCTTCCTGCACCTGTCTTGTTCATCACTTTCATCGTTAGTCTCCCCAGGTGTTCGTCATTCCCTTGTGTTTTTAACCCTCTAACATTTCCCTTGTCTTTGTCGGTTTTTGACGTTGTCTTTGTGACTCTGTCTTTGTTACGCTTAGTGTATGGATGTCTTTCTGAGTTCCCTGAGTTTGTTTTGTTCAATTTATGCACAGATGTGCTTCTTTGATTTTGTATTTAAAGTGTTTTGTTTTTGTTTATATTAAAGTGAGTTTTCAGGTCGAATCCTGTCTTGCCTCCGGCTCCTCAATCCACATCGCACACCAGCACGCTTCGTAACATCTACGTTGTTAAATCGACAGCCCTAATATATCTATGTATGTATGCATGTGTGTGTGTGTGTGTATATATATATACACATCCAAGATCATTACTGATTACTGCACACCTGCTCCTCATCACTCAGACTATTTAAAACCCTTGTCTGTGATCACTCCTTGCAAAGTCTTGTTTGCCCCAGCTACATTTCTGAGCTTTATGTTCTAATGCTGTTTGCTGCCTACCCTGATCCTCTGCCTGTTAGCACAACTGTTTACTGCTCTGGCTTATATACTGTTGTTTGCCCGGGTATTCCACCCCATGCTTGTTTGTGCTCTGAACGTGCTTTGCTTTAATAAACCACACATGGACCTCACTCAGCTTGAGACCTTGTTACAGTGTGTGTGTGTGTGTGTGTGTGTGTGTGTGCGTGTGTTTGTGCATATATACACACACACACACAATATGTGAAAAATGTTTTTGAACAATTAAGTATAGAAGCATATTCTAGTACACTCCACAAAACAATATCAAGACTGCCTAAAAGGGAATAATAGAACCCCTTTAATAATTCACTTTTGAAGGTAAGGCCAAACATTCATTTTCCTTTAGTCCTATTTGTAGCACTTGCTACCTGCATGTATTTGACAGCAGGTAGGGGCCTAATTCTTGCAACCTTTTTATGTAAGTTAATTACCTCACTTCTACTTGCAAGTAGACAGTGCTCTCATTCCTAGTTGGAGTGTTGTGGCTGAGAGTGAGATGGTGTTGACTGATCTCTCTCACCGACTGGAAAGTGATTTAGGTGAGATTTTTTAAAGTTGCCTGTCTGGGCCACCTCGTCACGAGACTTTTTCAGCCTCTCTTTCTAAGATGACTATGGCCTCATTCTGAGTTCACCCCCCTCCCCCTCCCCCTCCCTCTTCCTTCTCTTACGCTTTCCTTTCCACTTTGTAATTACAAGGCAGACACAAGTTAAGGAAATGCTATGATGTCATCACACTCACTTTTGGTTATGCATGCTTTGCCTCTACATATTGTTCGGACATTGGCAGTGTAAAGTGATCAACATACAAGCACTGTAAAATCTGTGAATATATATATATATATATATATTAGATTTTTGTTGTTCATTGTTTTTGGCTTCCAAAAACACCATTTTACTTATTATGTAACTGGTGCAAAAATAGTAATTTGTAATAATTATTTGTAATAATAACTATTCATAATTATAGTTATGAAATTATTAAGAATTAAGAGGTGTATCAACTGAATTATAATACCTGTTGTTTTGGGTTGTGTTTTGTCCCGTCCCACTGAATGAACTGAAACGGGGTGGGAATGAGAAGTGAGTGGGGGTGGTGTGGACAGCTGGCCCGTCTGATCCCCTGAGTCTGCTCCTAAATTGGTTTTAGCAGCACTAATAAAGCTGATTATCTCTCTGCTTCCAAGTCCCACTAACCCTGACACCCAGGCAGCTGGGGCTCTCGTACGCCAGCCCGGCCCCAGCTCACCCGCTGCAGTCAGTCCGCTTCCCTCCTTTTCTCTGTGCTCTTATCAGTCTTAGCAGCTGCCATTAAGCTTTCATTGATGCCTCCGTTTAGAGTGACACATGATGCTTTTTATTGTATTTAAATTACCACTGTAAATCGATTACATTTTAATAGACTTACATGATATGTAAATTAATTAATTTAAATTTAGGTCAGAATATTATTTGCTTTTAATCATACGATATTAGCTTATCTCTGGTTTGCAGTCCACATCAATTCTTTTTGCAATTGAGTTTGTTAATCTGTCTGATGTAGCAGCATAGTCTTCTGCAAATATGTTTGGCTCCTATGACATTTCTTTTTGTTGTTAAAAGCATATGGTAAATGAATACATTTAAATGTAAATGTAGATTTGAGCACTGTTCTAACAGGAGGTGTTCTTGCACTGTTCATCATATGTTTTTGTCAAATTATTGGCCTATTTACACTTGTCGATTGCTGCATTTAATGCAATGAGCCTTAATTAATTGCGCTTTTTATAACATTATTTGTTTTAAATAATGTTTAATTTACCTTACAAATAATATGTTAATGTTACAATCACGATATACATGTATATGTCTTTCATTTGGTATCGCTTTGATTAGTTTGAGAGTTAGAAATTTTGTTATGCCACAAATTTTAAGTTCTACCATATTCTACACTATTTAGTTCTTGTCCTCTATTTTGATTGGACTATTGGGGATAAATATTGTTGATTTTTTTTTAACACAATAGCATTCCATCTGTCACTGATTCCCTCATCAATTTGCATTTTGTAACTGCACTATTGTTAAAAACTTTGGGATCTACAAGATCTTTTAAATAAAAATGAAAATTACATTTTTATTCATCAAGGATTCATTAGGATTCATGACAGTAAAGAGTTTTACATTGCTCCAAAAAATTATATTTAAAAAAATCAGTTTTCACACTAGTTTTCACACTATCACTAGTTTTACTGTATTTTTTATTAAATAAAGCAGCCTTGATGAGCATGTTCTTTCAAAACATTTTAAAAATCTTACTAACCCCAAGTATTTGAATGGTAAATTATTATTATTATTGCTAAATTATTGAATTATCTTTTTGTTCTAATTACTTTTTAATTCTTTCATGTAAAAAAATAAAAAGCCTTATTAGATATTACTAATCCTACCATTTACAAATCATTTATTTGCCGGTATCTGTACATGTGTATGTGTCCATGTATTTTTCAACATGTTTGAAAACTAAAAGTAATGATACATTTATTATTTCGCTTCATGGTGTGCCTTCATTGTGGTTTAAAATCCTGCCTTATGATTAAAAGAAATGATTAAAGAGAATTGGAAAATTGGATCTTTAGCTGTGTCAGATATGACACTCACCATGATTCCTTTCCTTAATTACTTATGAATTGTCAAATAATTTTACGTAAATGTCATTGGATCTAGTGATGCATGCATATGGCCTTCCATAACACCCACATGAACGTCTCACGGACACTCCCATTTTAGTAAAATCCAAAGAGATACCAATCCCGTGCAAATAAGGACATGGAATCACAGGCATTCAGTGGTAAAGGGTTAGTTCACCCTGAAATTAAATCGAAAATCATTTACTCACTCTTATGCTGTTCCAAACCTGTATGAGTTTCTTTCTTCTGTTAAACTAAAAAGAATATATTTTTGAAGAATATTGGTTATTAGCTAATAGATATATTAGCCATTGACTTCCATAGGAAAAAAAAAACATTATGGAAGTTAATACTATCAACTGTCCGGTTATCAAATTTTTTGTGTTCAGAAGAAGAAAGAAACCTATACAGGATTGGAACAACGTATGGATGAGTAAATTACAGGATTTTCATTTTGACTATAACTCCAACTCAAACAGCATTTATAAAAGCAAATTTAGTCAGATAAGTGCTTAAGAACAAGTTCATTAGCTACAAGTCACGTGTTGGATAAAGATGTGTCTCTGCTCATTAAATGTGCCCTTCCTCTCTATTACACCCTCTGACAATAAAATATACACGTCATTCTTCTTCTTGTTTTGTAAAACATTAAAGCCACCCACAAAAGGCTTACCATGTAATCATGGTCCCAACTACCTAGTTTTTCATTAATTCCATCAATCACATTCCATCCTGGTACATTCTGTTTCGATACTGCAAACTTTACATTTTCACATCAGACATTTTTAATAACTGTTTTGAAAACTGGTCTTCAAAACATTTTTTTTCTGACTAAGAAGTCAAAATTTGCTCTGCAGCTGTTCTCAGACTGAAATCAGCCATCAGCATTTTATTAAACATGTAAACAAACAGAAAATTACCTCATAAACATGCCACTTTGCTATGACAATTTAATGACTACATGGCTAGACGCAGGTTTCAGCTGTTTATAGAATATAGTCGAATATACCAGATGGTTTATGCTCTACGTTCTACAATTGGGTCAAACATCTTAAAACGGTTCCATGTTGTTGCATTTCCTGTAACTGGACTGTGAGGTTGCCGGTGGCCTATAAAAAAAAAGCACATTTTTGAAAGCCAATTCTTATAAATAAGTGCGATTTTTATCAAATTGGTTCAATGGATGGTGGTTTTGCTCATGTTTGGGGAGATTGTGGAGTACTTTACAGTAAATTGAGAAGGAAAAAAATACGAAATTTGGATAAGGGGAAGGGGAGTAAGAATTTGGACCGGTTGGACTGAATCCCAAATTGCCCTTAAGAACGGGAACTGCCTGAGAGCAGGAAACAACTTCAAAGCCAAACATTTGTAGACACCACAGTTTGCGATGTTCTTTTCTCTGCTGCCTGGTTTTTGTGCTGGAATGCTGGGAAGTATACTTGGCTGTTCAACTAGTTTAATTGACAATAAATGTAGTGTGTTTTAGTTTTTTGTTTTCCCACAAGTTTTCTATACGACTTTTCTTACACTAACTGGAAAATAACCAGAACCAGTGCACAGCAGATGTGGAGTCAAAGGCTGAGACTTATGAATTACACACAGACTGATGTTTGTTTTTCTGAGATTGTCTTTTTACTCCTTCTCATGTCAGACTTGCTGAATTTTTGAGATTTTACTTTTTTTGTATACATGTGAAACTCTCATTATCTTATTTCCCTTATACATTTGGAAAGCCTGATAGCCGGGTTGAATAAGTCTTTTCTTTTTACCTTGTTTGTTAATGGTTTTTAAAGATGAAGGCATGTTTTGCAATCTGTTCTAACAATCTGCAATCTAATCGAACTAGTTTTTACCAAGAGTATATTAGTTCCGTTGGACACGTGAAACACAGATACAGCAAGATATGATTAAACTTCCAAAGATATTGCAAGTGTTTTCTCCTATTTGGTGCTCACATCTCAGAAAACTTTAAAGCAAATTTTCAAATAGGTGCTATCTATATGAATAAAGTTTGCAGTTATTCTCACTTAAAATCTTATAAACTACATTCCTTGACACAACAATAATAGCATTTGTAAAATTATGGTAGGTTTGGTCGTCCACCATGACTCACTGTGAGAGATGAATAGTAACTGATTTTTAATAACTGAATTTAGGTGTGTGGTCCTGGTCAAGACAATCTTGAATGGTACAGTCAGAATGGTAAAGAAATGTGATTTAAGCAATTTTGAGTTTGGCATGGTTGTTGGTGCCAGACGGGCCGGTCTGAGTATTTCACAATCGGCTCAGTTACTGGAATTTTCATGCACAACCATTTTTAGGGTTTACAAAGAATGGTGTGAAAAGGGAAAAACATCCAGTAACATCCAGTCCTGTGGGCGAAAATGCCTTGTTGATGGTAGAGGTCAGAGGAGAATGGGCCGACTGATTCAAGCTGATAGAAGAGCAACTTTGACTGAAATAATCACTCGTTACAACCGAGGTATGCAGCAAAGCATTTGTGAAGCCACAACACGCACAACCTTGAGGCGGATGGGCTACAGTAGAAGTAAAAGGCCCCACCGTGTACCACTCATCTCCACTACAAATAGGAAAAAGAGGCTACAATTTGCACAAGGTCACCAAAATTGTTGTAGACTGGAAAAATATTGCCTGGTCTGACGAGTCTCGATTTCTGTTGAGATTTTCAGGTGGTAGAGTCAGAATTTGGTGTAAACAGAATGAGAACATGGATCCATCATGCCTTGTTACCACTGTGCAGGCTGGTGGTGGTGGTGTAATGGTGTGGGGATGTATTCTTGGCACACTTTAGGCCCCTTAGTGCCAATTGGGCATCGTTTAAATGCCACAGCCTACCTGAGCATTGTTTCTGACTATGTCCATCCCTTTATGACCAGCATGTACCCATCCTCTGATGGCTACTTCCAACAGGATAACCATGTCACAAAGCTCAAATCATTTCAACGTTGGTTTCTTGAACATGACAATAAGTTCACTGTACTAAAATGACTCCCACAGTCACCAGATCTCAACCCAATAGAGCATCTTTGGGATGTGGTGGAACGTGAGCTTCATACCCTGGATGTGCATCCCACAAATCTCCATCAACTGCAAGATGCAATCCTATCAATATGGGCCAACAGCACCTTGTTGAATCAATGCCATGTAGAATTAAGGCAGTTCTGAAGATGAAAGGGTCAAACACAGTATGTTTGTTAGTATGATGTTCCTAATAATTCTTTAGGTGGGTGTGTCTGTATCGTTGTCAATAAATTGTCACTTTAACACATCGTTTACAATATTAATATTAGCTTGAAAGGAATGAAATGAAAAAATGCTGTTTTGACATTTCATATTCTGGAAACAGGATCAAATCAACATCAGTTTCAAATCAAAACTTATGATGGCTCATTAAGTCAGCGAGAAGTTTGTAATTTACCTCTGGCGAAATTTCAAGTCTGTAACTTATGTATGTCTGTCAGGGTGAACGTGTGTGGTGCAGGTTACTAAGCAGAACAACAGAAATAACACGCTAGAACAAGCATGTTTGAACACATCTTGTTGAACCTTAACAATATGTGGTGTTAAGATTAGTACACCATGGATTTTAACATTGTAATTACAAAGTCATTCTGAGTCAGACCTGTTCCCCTGTTTAAGGTGATGTTTATAATGTTTACATGGTAAAATACTTTCTTCTGTCACAGTTTCACGCAGAGAAACCATTTTCTATAAGCCATTTGCTCAGAACACACTGGGCTCAAGCTAGTGATTATTCAAAGCAAGGCATTTTGGGGGCAGAATAACCTGCATTTGTAAGTCGTCAACATAATATTCTCATTTTGCACTCTTAATACTTATTCCCGAAGGGCCCGGGGTGATGAGTGTCGTGTGGCAGCTGAGGTTGTGGGCAGTGCCTGACTGAGTCACACTGGCAAGAGCTCAGAGTGGTGGTTCACCACAGTCAGTGCTGAGAGCAGAGAAGCACAGCAGGACATAAAGCACAGTCAAACACGAAGTGCAAATGGCTCAAGAACTGTTAAATAATATGTAATGTCTGACACCCCTTACATGTGAAGAAAAAAAAGTCCTGTTGAGAGCCAAATGCTACTCTTTCCGTGGATAACACATTTTTATCAGATTTAACAGTGTGCCATCTCAGTTGATTTATTTGATGAATTGCATATCAGCAGTGCTTAGACAAACACCCAAAATGATGACATTGAAATGTATTAGACAGTTGTAACCAGTGTAAGAAAATAAACAATAAATTGATTACTATAAAGTCACTTTTTTTATTCATATAGACCTTAAGGTTAGGCCATATTTAATTGCTTGACAGGAATGAAAACAGGACTGTTTTAGATGCACAGCCTTTACAATAGAATGCACTATGCTAAGATGCTACATCTTTTTAAAATGGCTTGACATTTATGCATTTAACAGACGCTTTTATCCAAAGCGACTTACATTGTATTCAAGGAACACATTAACATTCTAATCAGTTCTTTCCTGTAGCTCAATTAGTAGAGCATTGGTGTTTACAACGCCAAGGTCATGGGTTTGATCCCAGGGAAAGCAAGAACTGATTAATTGTGTTCCTTGAATGTAAAGCAAGTAGTTTAGATAAAAGCGTCTGCCAAATGCATAAATGTAAATGTTCTTGCTTTCCCTGGGAATCAAACCCATGACCTTGGCGTTGCAAGCACCATGCTCTACTGTTTGAGCTACAGGAAAGCAGGAAAGGTTTTTTTGTCTACTGAAATATGTAACAACAGTACAACTCAATTGTCTACTGTCACAGCCTCGTTTTCATTCATGTCAAACAATTAAATATGGTGTATTTTTGACGAAGGTCTATAAGAATTTAAAAAGTGACTTAATGGAAATCTGTATATTTTGTATATTTTCTGAATTGTATGAGCTCTCTTAGTCAGTCCATTTTGTAATTGTCTGTTCATATTTGTGTTTTTGTTTTTATGTGTGGACATATTTTGGGGATAGGATTGGCTGATTACAGAATTTGCAATTTAGGTGGCATTTCAAAATTGAACTTTTATTTTATTTTTATTTAATTCCAGACTTTACAGTCAGATTAAATAAAATAAGGTTATATATCTATGTCATATTTTTGTTTTAGAAATATGTATTATTCATTTGTTTTTGTTACAAATAAATATTTTAATTAGTAATTGCAATGAACAAATTGAACATTAAATGGACAAGACTTTTTATAATTAGACATGATTGAGATGTTATTATAGGAGTCTGTGTTTTGTAGGATTTGTGGTTGGTTTAGTTTGGAAATGTGAGCGTTTAATATCCTCAGGGTTTCCTCTGGGTAAAAAAAAAAAGAGAGAGAGAAAGAACAAGCTGGCAAATGCTGATTCGTACGTAAGCAACCATGATGAACTGTTTATACCAATGCCTTTTATTTAAAGTTAGCAAACTAGAACTGACGGCATTATGTTATCCCACATTTGTGCTGTTTGCACTTCAAAGGGATATTCTGCTTTAAAAAAAATAATTTCTCAGTTATGAGACATGTGTTTTCTGTGTAGCAATAACTGAAATCCTGGGGCCTAACGTTTTTCAGTGCTAACACACTTTTTCTCCCAGCTTAATGTGCAGATATATCTGTAAGTAAGCTATTCGTACCCAATGACATGATTTGTGGGCATGATTATCCGTTTGACTGACCAAAGACAGTGGGTTCTTGAAAGATATTTTAAACATCCTTATTTTTTCCATTTTGTTTAAAAACAGCTGCATTAAAATATCTACGTAAATGGCCTTATAAAAATGTATTTATCCCACAAAAATTCTTTCCTTATCTGCTCTAGAATTCCTTCCCTTGCTCTGTTTTTGTGGCATTTGTTTGATGTGTTCATCTTGCTGGGTTTTAATGCGTGTGTGCGCATGCTGTGTGTTTTGTTCAGCAGCACTATTGCTGTTTTTAGAGCAGATAACCTTAGATAACTACTTTTCCCTTTCATCATTTTAGCTTCAAGGTGTACTTGTGCTGTTTTCGTGGTAGTGATGGTATGAGTGAAACCGGCATGAGCAAAAGCCAAGTGGGTTTATTCCATTGTTCTTTTACACTTGACAACTGTAGTGTAAATTGAACTCTTATAGCACATATTAACCACTTTGAGTTTGATTGGCTGATGTACAGCCAATGCCATTACAATCTCTTTTAGTGATCCACGGAAGAAAGAAGAAACTGGTTAGGAAATAACATGAGGGTGAGAAAACGGTGTTTAAATTGTAATTTTTGGGTGAACAATTCCTTAAATGCTTGGTCTGAATCCACCACGGAAGACCAAAAGCAAGCAACGAGTAGCAATCAGTAATGTTCAGTGCCCATATTTTGGTCCATATCTGATTCGATGCCTCTCCTCACATAACTGATGAAACCAGTGCAGCTTGAGCAGCAAAGTCCATTGAAGGGTCACCCACATCTCAGTGATATAATTCAATGCTGACACATCTTGAGCTTGTCAAAGTATGTGGGTGTACGTGTGTGCACATGTAAGTGTGAGCATGTGTTCATGACTTTCATACATGTTTGTGCATGTCTTGTAACAGAAAAGTGTCACTCTTCTGGTAATGTGAGATGCTCTGTCGTGTGTTTTGGATGTACAAAACGCAGGGGCGTAGTAACCATTATAGCTGCTTTTAGAAATTTCTGAGTTCATCCCTCCCACTTTGAAGGGGATAATCATTATATTTAAGAGTTTCGTTTTGTTTTGTTGCAAGGCAAAGACATATTTTAAGTTAGTCCTGTCAAATTATGACTTTAGGACCAAGCAGAACCCTTTGCTGTGAGCTAGCAGTGTATTTTTATGAATACTTCTTTTGCAGTGTTTTGCTAGGTTTGATCCCATATCATATTATATATCATCTTATTTATATCATAGTAGAATGTTGATATAAAAGGTTTGGAGTGAAGATTAATAATGAATTTGAAATGTATAAAAAAGAATAAGTAGAATTTTGATATACACGCTGTTTAAATGCTTAAAAGTATGTGATTGGATCATTATTAGAGTAATTATCATGTTTCCAGCATGTTATTTGTTCTTCTAACCCTAATTGATGGAGTGTGTAGATTTTTAAACAATCTTTCTTTCTTACATTTTTTCTTAAACAATCATGTAGGAAGGCACATCATGGCCATATTCCAGGATGACAACGTCAAGATTCATCATCCTCACATTATGAAAGAGCATGAAGAATCATTTCCACAGTGATTCAGACCTTAAATTAATTAAAAGTCTCTGGGATGTTCTGAAGTAGACTTTAGAGAGTACTTGACTCTTGCATTTTCAATCCACCTCTTGTTGCAAATGAATAAATAATTTGTGCTCCCTCCCAATGGAATATGGCCATGATTTGTCTTCCAATCATAGACTCTTAAGCAGTTTCATATTTAAATCCAAACAGTGACTTTTTTGTTTTGTTTTTTCCGGGCAGTGAATTATTTCAATTTAATAATACATTTAACACATTTAAAAATGTAATTTAGTCCTGTGATGATAAAAAATAATATAAAGTATGCTGATTTGGTGCTCAAGAAACATTTCTTATTACTATTAGTTGTGCTGCTTAATATTTGTGTGGAAACTGTGATGTATATTCATTCATAATAATAGTAAATAATAAAAAAAAAACATCCTTTACGTTTTTTTGTAACAATGTACAAATTTGTGCTGTCACTATCAATCAATTTAATGTTTCCTTAAACATTTAAAACAATTAAATCTTTTGAATGGAAGTGTACATACACGTTTTGTTATCCATCTGCACAGACACACTATATAAGGAGTGTTCTTTACAGCTTGAGCAATAGTTCAGAAAATTCCCCTGACAAAAGGACTATGAATTCAGTGTATACTGTCCCATCTTCATTTACCTCATGGCAATGGTTCAGTCAGTTTCTCAAACATGACTAATGGGTCTTTCCCGAACAATATGAACATTATCTATTTACCACTGAAAAAACAGCTCACACTATTGGAATCAGAGTCAAAGCCAAGTGAGAGCAATTAGCTTGTGTTTGCTTGTCCTGTCCTTTTCCCCCTGCATTGCAGTGGCTGTCGCTCTGTTTTTGGATCTTGGATCAAACACTGGGGATTGGAGTATATTTAGTCCACAGATCCTGTCTCTCGGAATGTGCTCTCTTAGAAAATTATTATTATTAAAATTAAATCTACTTGTGGTTCACTAAATTAAAAGGATCTGAGTCCAATCTATTTGATGGCTGGTATGGTATGATCTTTAGACTTGTTCTTTATGTTCCTTGCTCACTCTTAAGGTTATTTCAAGTCATTTCCAAGTTGAAAAACAAATGGGTCACCTAAGATCTCTTTTGAAGTGCACTACATGGCCAAAAGTATGTGGACACCCCCTTCTAATTAACGGGTTTGTTTCAGCCCATTAATCTTAATGCTACACCATAAAGTGACATTTCTGAAGATTTATGAGGTTAAAACCTAATTTGGGGAAGGGTCTTTTTATACTCCAGCATGACAATACCCCTATGCGCAAATTGCTCTATTAATACCCACAATTTAGAAAATTACATGTTCAACAAGCACACGTGAGTGTGCTGTTCAGGTGTCTACATGCTTTTGGGTATATAATTCATACCCAAAAAGCATCAGTTCTTGCCTTGGATGGTGACTAAGTCTCAACAATGAACTCAGCAGCAAGGTCATCAGTATAGAAACATCTGATTATGACACTGGCTTTTCAGTGCCTGATAGGGAGAAACGTGTTTACCATCCCTGCTTCTTAGGACCAATTCACAGTGCCCTCTCAGACGGCAACCAATGGCAACAGACAATTTGTCAGGTTTTGTTATGTCGGTGCTTGGTTTTGTAGATTGAGCATGTCGGGTCGTTGAATGTTTGAGAAGTGACATTCTGTGAGCGGGTGATTGTTCGCATTGGCCTGCGAAATTGGCCTTTACAGACGTCAATTGTGTTCTATCCCTTAAACATCCAGTTTTATGTAGAAATCTCCCATTACTTTATACACTGATGTAATGTTGCATGAAGGCCTCACAGTTATTTTGTATTTAAAGTGTTTGAGAAATTGTGGAAAAGTTGAGGACTGTAACCAATCACAATCATGCTGTTGTGAACAAATAATAGGCTTTAAAATGAGTAATTAGGGGAGGGCAAGGCATCCAAAATATTACATAAAAAAATAGTTGAAGGAAATTACTAATTTTATATTCATTAAGGTCGCACTAAATTAATCAAGTGATGGTGAAGACATTTATAATGTTACAAATAAAATTCAAATGTCTATAAATGTTCTTTTGAAATTTCTATTTATCAAAGAATCGTGAAAAAAATTATAACGGTTAAGCAGCAAAAATATTACTGCACGAAATCAGGAGTTAGAAAGTTTCTAAACCAATACCTGCTGAAAATTAACCGTAATAAATTACATATAATTAAATCATTTCAATTGTAATTGTAATATTGCCGTCTTAACTTGACATTAACGTCATTATTTTAATCAAATAAATTCAGCCTCGATGAGCATAAATTACTTTCTCTCAAAGACACTTGATTGACGTGAACAAAAAATGATTATACTGCTAGATTTCACACTGCTGGCTTGCAGTGTAGTTTATACTGGTTAACATGGTCCAGTTAGCCTCTGCTGGTAAAATCCGTAACTACATCTTTGTGCTGCCAAAACGCATCTGTCATTCAAAACCATCTATTTATAATGATGAAATAATTTTTGGGTTCTGAATAAATATTTCATACTAGAATATGTTTTGCCAATAACCATGATAATTTTGACATTACAATCAGGCTTAAGAAAGTTTGCTAATCTGCATTATGACATTTTGCTGCGGCTCCAGATTAATTAGTCAGATGGTGTTTACAGCTCAGGCTCAAAAACTTCTGTTAGCCAATGAACTACTAGCCAATGATGGCAGCAAACAGGTTGCATTCTTCTGGCTTTGTAATTTCTGGAAGAATCAGACATTTAAACACAGACAGTGGGTTGAATTTGATCTGATCCCTCTATAAAATATATATAACTCTATAAAGAAATCCAAGCTGTAGAGTGGATTGTCAATTTTCAGATTAATCTGTAAATGATTAACCAATCAAAAAAGTTCTGAAAGGGAAAACAGTGATATTAATTTGAAATGCACTGGGATACAATGTTTCCTCCTCTCTTTTTGCAAATGCAAAGCAAAAATTAGCAGATCACTGTTGGGGGAATGAAACAATTACATTTTCAAGAGGATGACCCAGTAAATTGAAAGCATGTATCTGACTCCTGTGTTTATGGAAAGTGGGTTTTAAAAATTCTGGATTTGAAAAAAAAGGCATCTGTCAAGTTTAGTTGTGGTTTACTGAAAGACAGCAGGATATCCGTAAGCTTTATTTAGGACAGATTTAATCAGGAAAACCGCAGGAGTCTTAGGTTCTGTAAGGCCGCACCGCATCCTCAGACCCTTCATACCAGATTGATTCCAATCTGACGGAGGCAAAGACTGCTAATTGGAATTTAATCTTCCTTATTGAGCATGAATAAATTCCAGGACTTCTCTAAATGATTCATTTGAAGATTTTAATAGCTTAATGTTTCTGCAATTAATCTCATAAGAGCTTTTTCCCTCCCCTCCTGTTAAGCATCAAGAGCTGCACCATCAGGAAACCAAGCTGAATTAATCCATTTTTTTTGTTGTTTTTTTGGTGAGATTTGCAGTCTGGAGTTGTTGTTGTTGTAGTGCTTTAAAAAAAAAAGAAGTATACAATCTTATATCTTATTTGTGATTGAAAAGTCCTTCATTAATTCTATTAAATCAAAGGATTATTTTATTTATAGGATATTATTTTAATTCAATTTGTTGTCAACAGTCTGTTGTATTTTATTTATTTTACTGTTTTGTCTTTAACTCAAGTGTTGCATAATGTGAAGCAGCTGTTTATGCACTGATGCCAGATTTCATTTGTTATGAAATATCCAATTTTGGGGTTTCCGCTGCTCATAAAGTTCTAAAAAAACAACAACTAAAAAACAAACAGAATTTAATTCACTAGGTTACACAAGGACGTACTTGGTTGATTTATTTATTTGCATTTCATATTAAACAATTATTAAGTGATACAGTATATCCATTTATCAAATATGAATGTAATCATTTTGGTCAAATAACATTAACCCATCCTACAGTCAACCGGCATCCCTCAATCTGTTCTTTAAAGATTGGTGTTCCTGGAGGGTGAGGGTCATTAAATGAGGATTAGTAGGAGAATATAATTTCCTTGGAGATTAAAGAAAGAAAAAAAGCAGACAATTTCTGGATTCTTTTTATCATTGTCTTATTGGTCACTATCACAAAACTGTAACATAATTTCATCCACTCACTGTGGTCACAGTAATATTTGTATTCCTGACACTGATTATATTCAATATTGTCTAATTTGCTGTTTTATTGTTTGTACTAATCAAACTTTGCCTTATATCTCATTTACTAATTTAGACCTGTGGATAAAATAATATCTCAAGTCCATATTAGTGTGCTTTTCAAGGCCTTTTGTCCAACAGATTGTTTTGTAAATCTTCTATCATTTGCTTCAGAGCGTGGATATGATTGAGTTTGGAAAAATGTCATATCCAGACATAACATCCAACATCCACCTTAACAGGTACCAAGCTTTGACAGCATTTTACAGCCACTCTTACAATGTTTGAGTGTAAAAAAAGAGATAAAAATGCAGGGCAAATATTTGGGATATGCAGTAATCCCCAGCATGCAAAAATATTTGCTGATCTTTTCTTATGCATGGATAAATAGGTCAGAAAGAGTTATGTAAAAGAAGTTCAGCGTAGCGCTATAAATATACCAAATCTGCATGTTTTGAACGGAAGTCTGTGCTTCTGGGAAAGCACTTAGTCATTCCAATGACATACTTATTTTCCTTAATCTGAGATGCCTATAAGTTCATGTCACCTTGAATGATACAGTACAACATCCCACTATCTAACCATTTTAATCCTTAAAGAATCGGAAATGTCTCAGAATTGTCACTGAAATTTAATCCTTTACAAATATGGGTGAACATTTTACTTAAATGATGGTCGTTTTTATTCTCAGGGCAGGTTTTACATGACTGCAGCTCAGAAAATGAATCAGATTTGCCCTTCCGTTGTCAATTATTGCTTCTGTTCTGGTCAGGAAAATACCCCCACAGGATGCTTTTGTATAGCTTTGAGGTTAAATTCGGGCAGAAGTGGCAAGGAGAAAGGGTACAGCATGGCGGATGGCCTAGAACAACAAATTCATTGTGGTTTGTGCAGGGCTTACAAAGCCAAAGCTTATGCTTAGACCCTTTGTCAAATGTACAACAGATCAGATTCCTCATCCCCTTCACCTAAATGCCACTGTATGTACAATATATCCAAGCTTCACTGTTCAAAGTTTGAAAAAATACTCCCTGAACTGACTTAACAGTTCCTCCAAAATGACAAGGACGAAAGGTCTGTTATCACTTACTCACCATCATGCATACAAAGTCTCTTTTTTTGTCCATTAATGAAAAATGGTACCTTTTGACAATCACTCTGTGGGCAATTCTTCTATATATATATATATATATTGTGTGTGTGTGTTCTTTTGAAGAAAGAGAGTCCTGCTGGTTTGAGTAAATGATGATTTTTGGGTGAACTGTCCCTTTAAGTGTAAGGAGTACTAATTACAGGATATCTAATGATGCTTATGTAACCTTAGATGTATTGTTTGTTAAAACTTGTCTAAAGGAATGCTGCCATGTTGTGTTGATGCCGTTTAAAATGGTCATGTTTAGGAATCCTTGTGGAATGTGAGGAATGGCAAAGCAAAGCAAACATCGCTGCCGACTCTGTGCCCTAAAACAACATAATGATTGATGCAACAGTTTAATGTTCGGGACATGTGGCAGAGATTAATTCGCATTTGGCTCTTTGTGTATATACGCTATCTCATGCATCTAAGGAGCCTGTTCATTGTCTCACCATACTGGCAGGTTTTGAATGATGTGCGCTTGTGTCTTTGTCAATGTATTAGGTGGAATCTCTCGGTCCATTCACGGACATTGTGACGATTGAAACAAGACTCTCCCGGGCTCTCAGAATCTCACACCATCATCCACCATATTGGCACGCGATACAATGAGATTTAGCGCGGAGGCCCTGCAGGTGCTTTCTGCCCTGTGTTTCCCACACCTGGAAGGGCACCAAAGGGCATGGACACCTTACACGCCTATTCACCACCGTGTCTCGCAGGCTCCGCCCACTCTATAGGATATACTACCCCGCCAGCTTGTTAACAATGAGCATCGCTATCACTGTCCATCTATTCAAAGTTGGGCGGGACGCACTTATCATAAAGGCTCCTGTCATTTTGATGGCCGTTATCATTGAATACGCCTTCATGAAACCAGACTGCCACCTTGGGAGGCCTTGTTCCGACCCATCTCCAAAGGAAGAGAAAGAGTCGGGGTCAGAACCTCCACTTTTCAGTTGTCATTTATCACGTCAATAGAGACTGTACATTACACAAGCTTAATCGGGTTGAATTGAGGCACCTTGAGGAAAAGGATATACGGGATGGCTTGAAGATCAAGAGATAAAAGAAAGTGGTAAAGAAAGAACTATGGGATTTTGAGCCCTTTGAGGGGTGGCCAATCTGGCACGGAGTAGCGGCGCCAGCGCCAGCAATATGTCTTTACTGTATTATGAGCCGTGTACTGGAAAGCTCAGTACTGTCATCAAATATCATCGTAAGGCTGTAATTGGACTGCCTCCTTAGGCTTTGGGGTCAGAGATGGCAGAAGCTAAGCGTCCTCCGAGGGCCCCGTGTAGAAACGAGCGAGCCGACGGCATGCCATGTAGTCATTATTTGCCCGCCACATGCCTGCCAGATTAGTCTTGTGACTACAGCGGGACTCGCAGGCCCCGCTGCGTCTACTGTCCCCTTTCTTCGTGTGCACTGGTTTGAACATCTCTTTTTGAGATGGTCACATGGCAGTTCGTTTACTGCCATTGATGACATCATCCCTTTGTTGCTCGACTTGCTAAACAGAATTTTGAGCATGTAAATGATTTGGGGGGGTTTGCTGCAATCTTTGTGTTTGGAACATACCTGTGCTTTTAAAAAGAAATCCGGAAAACTTCCTGCTGAGAACACAGAGGTGCCTTGTACTGCAGTAATAAGAGCTGTTTGTTCATAGGGATGCCTGGGTCTGAAGTGTGAGAGATTTCTTTTTTCATTCTAGTGTATGATAAAATGTAGCGACTAAGTGTAGTAAGAAACAAATGTTCTTTTGACTATAAGCGTATTGCAATATTCTAACTCAGCTGTACTTTCTGTCATTTGTTCTGATCTCAGTTTAAGGAAAGGGGAGTTGGGTAGAAAGAAAGGTATTTTGTTTAATATTAAAATGGCAATAAATTCTTTAGGAAATTCCATTAGAATGAGATGACTGTTGTCTCCCGGATTTCTCCTATTTATCCTAGAAAGAATTTGGAGCAGGAGAAGTGAGTTCTTTTGTTTTCTTCTTTTTTTTGTAGTTATTCATCAATTCAATAAAACCAAACAATAATAAAATGCGTTATAAATAATTACACTGTCTGTTGGGAAACTAATTCCCATTGTAAACATTAGTTACAGTTACTCAAGCACACTACCGGTCAAACGTTTATGGTCGGTAAGAGTTTAAAATGTTTGTAGAAGTCTCTTATGCCTGCATTTAAGGCTGCATTTATTTGATAAAAATTACTGTAAAAACTGAAATATTGTTACAATTTTAAATATTTTATTTTATTCTATTTGAGATGAAGGTCTTCTACAGTGCTTCAGACTTGGGTGGCTCCTTTGTTGTGCTGTATGCGTGTACGTGTGTGAACTTAAATCTCTTTGTTGACCTTCTAGAGTAATAGTTTCCTTGTGAAATCTTTGAATTATTCTTCCATTCCATTGCCTTACACAATGCAAGCTTTTGTTCTCTTCTTATTCTCTTCTTATTCTCAATCAGAAGAGTGTTAAGAACATGCCAAACACAAATCTGAAAATTAAATAATGTATAAAGAAAAGTCCAACTTTTACATTTATAGCTTTTGTTATTTTGTCCCATGCATGTGTGCCAATGTCAATGAGTAATACATACAGAATATTTTTCATACATTTTTGTTATTTATTTAGTCTTAGTCTTTAAAATGTATCTTTCTTTAACTCTCACAACCAGTTATTTATCTCAAATGCTAAACATGCTAGGTGTTTTTCCTTTTTTTTGTCTTTAAATGATTTGAAAAACCTATTTTATTTGACTTAACTTTTATTTGACTCCATTGTTTTCTCGTGAGCACCTCTCTGCTCCCATACTTATCAGTCTTGGATGTATGCTTTAATTTAAAATAATTTTTCAATTCATTTTATTTATATACGTAAATATTGGTTTTAAATAAAGACAGTTTAATTGTACACTTGTAAGCACACACATTTATTGGACTAGGTTACTTAACCAGGGAATTTACAGTATGAACAGATGTGCCCATATTAAATTTCCAAGCAACCCAACTGCTAGTATATGGATCCTAAAGTCCTATTTTAACTGGACTATGCAGTTTGTTTGATTTGTTAAAGATGATTCAAATTACAAATGCCTTAAATGGGCCATATCAATTTGATCAGATCAAGTTATTTATGTCGTCTTTGCCCTTGTACACCCTTGCCTGCATGCAAGACAGTGACCCATTCACTTGTGATTTACTGTTAAGCAACATTATGATAATTGGGCAGATATTTCCCATGTCTTGACAAGACCTTGAGGAGTACTCTAATGTAGTCTTGTATATTATAGTGCAGTGAAAACAAATGGATACAAGGCTGAAATCCATCCACAACAGTGTGTCTTGTCTGTAGATACAATGTATAATCTAGTTCATGGGAATTCACAGTATTGGCTTTACTCCCAGGGTCCCATGCGTCATATTGAATGTTTAGATAAGACACAAGTGTGGTGCCCCATTCTCTGAGAAAAGAGAGTCCTTATCCACGATGTCCTTATACAACAGATTGCAAGTCCTATGTGTGTTCAACAGTGCTGTCCTAGGCCTTTAATGAATTTCAGAAATCTGCCCGCAGAGATGTGTGACTGTTGTTGTATTGAGATAATGTGTGGCACACCTGTAGCATTGGGTTGGTCTTAAGCCTTCATAAAAGTCCAGCTGGCCCAGCTGGGTAAGTGATGTCAAGATCCTCACAGACTGTTTACTCTTTCTGAGCCTCACGCCACTCTCTTAAACATTCTCTTGAACACTTCTCTGAGATTATATGAGCCAGACACTTGGATTTAAAATATAGGGCTGTGATTTAATTACATATTGTTCTGATTAATTAATCACGTTCATGCTTAAAAGGCTGCATTTATTTGATAAAATTTATTATTACAATTTAAAATAACTGTACATATTTTAAAATGTAATGTAGTCAGGTGACGACAAAGCCACCAGCCATTACTGCAGTTTTCAGTGACACATTCGGGATAAATCATTCTAATATGTTGATTTGGTGCGCAAGAAACATATTTCATTATTATTATTATTAATGTTGTAAAAAGTTGGATTTCCATGATAGATATATATATATATATATATATATATATATATATATATATATACTGACACTTTTGATCAATTTAATGCGTTTGTTGCTGAATAAAAGTATTTATTTGAAAAGAATGACTCACCCTAAACTTTTGAAAAATAGCATAATCTCTGTCCATATTGCAATTGTTACACAATTGTTCAAATTGTAACCGGATTTAAGTAGAATTTTAATCGCCATTGAATCCCTTTTTTGAGCTGTTTTCGGCATTAGGGAGGCACATCATAAAATTAAAGTGTTTTCAATACAGGTGCTTTGAGATGCGTACTTTTTATTGCAAAGGCTTAAAAAAATTATTCAATGGATTGTTGAAAATTCTGCCACCTTTTATTCACCTTCAAGTCATTCCTAACCTGAATGAATTTTGCTCGCCTGTTGCTTGGTAACCTGTTGCTTGGTTTGATTACCAACATTCTTCAAAATATCCTATTTTATGTTCCTGAGAAAAAATAGTCACAAAATTGGGGTGAGGGGGCGGGGGTGAATGGGGGGGTGAACTATCCCTTTATCAAGATAAATGAACAAAAATCATTCATTTTGGCCTTTGGCATTTTGTCATCATGAATGTAAATAAACAAATAATAAATAATCAGTCATTTAATACATTTTTTAAAAAATGCCTTCAGTCTAGTTGTAATTGTGACATTGATAACAAACATTGTTGCATGTGTTCGGTGGATCCTCACGTGTCAACAGCAACCCTCCTCTGTCTGAAAAACAGGAAGCCTCGTGTCAGCTCAGCAGTCATTGGCCAAACCGGAGGATTGTTTGCTTGCGATGTTAGGGGCGTCTTGGCCTTGATGACCTTTTTTTTCTTTGGCCCCTATTAAGTCTTGCTTCTGCAGCAGTAACAGAATGGTCAAACATATGTCAAGAGTAATCAAGGTCCAAATGCACCTGACCTGATATAATCCCCTTTGAATGGGGCTTCCAACTGTTTACTATTGTTAACAATGAGTACACCGCTAAAAGAGCTTCACACTGAAAATAGTTTATTGGAGCAGTTTACGACCACTTAAAGTGTCTCATAAGAAGATGAGAAGAAGAAGAAAAAACAGGGCTTAAAGGGATAGTCCACTAAAAAGTAAACTTCTATCATTGTTTGCATTGTTTGCTTCTATCATTGCGCAACAAGGCTTTTTTTGTTCATTTTTGCGTTTCATTGTTATTTAACACATTATTTGAAATAATAACCTGAAATAACCCAGTTTTGGAACAACATGAGGGTGAGTAAATGGTAACAGAAGTATCTATTTAAATTCTATGAAATTAATTGGGAAAAGTGGTAAGATGGAACTATAATTTTTTTTGCATTGAATTCTCCTTTAAATCAACCGATTATGTTTTTTGAACCTCTTCAAAGAATCTTCACTAATATACATAAAATAAAATAAATCTTTTACAACCAACCCAACTTTACCTCCCCTTCCAAGCTATATTTTGAATTCCCAAAGATAGCATATGCTCCACCTCTACCCCTAGGTATTTTAGAAAGGGGCTCTAGATCCTGTATAATTTAATCTCTTAGTGTAGTGGAAAAGGCTTCTTTAGGAATAAAGCCTTTAACAACATTTATCCACTGAGCCACCGGTACGATTATGCCAGTTATCCATTGTAACAAAATACATTTGTAACATGCGATACAATACAAACATACAATGTAAGAATATTTGGAAGAGATGATCACACTTAAAACCATGATAGAGTTCCATAGTAAGTCCCAATAAACAAATTTTAGATCTACTTCTAGACAAACCCATTAATAATAGCTAGACGTTAAAAGCAGTTTATAAGTCTTCCCTCAGCAATCTTGCATTTATTGGGGTGCATTTGTTAAGAAGTGTTTCCTGTCAATATTATACTTTTGAAACAATCTGATCAAAGGTCATCAGTATCCATTACATCACTAATAACTCAAAGCCAATCCAATTATTCAATTAAGAATTTCAATAATTCTATTAAGAACTTGCCATTGCTCCTCAGGTAATGTCAGAATAGATAAATTAGCAAAGAGCTTGGTTAGTAATTCAGGTTTGATACTTATGAAATAATTACCCCCTTAATATACGTGTTTGCAGTGTCTCATGTCAGATTGGGAGATATCACAGAGTTTTTATTGTCTGAGAAAAACAGTTTAATTTGTTCTTTGAGATAAAATTCAAAGTGATTCAAATTCATGTGCAAGCCAGGAACCACAATGATATTTAACATTAGATAGATAGATAAATTAAGGAAAATGTCCGGATCATGATTATATACTACAATATTACTTATCGCACAATTCAATATCTTATGTAGGGAAGCGTTATGTGAAAAAATATGATCTATTCTACCTCTGGTTTTGTGTTGGGGATTTGCCCTGTGGCCCATCATGTCGTCCTAATTCCCATGTGTACTGATTGGCTTTCCTTCCTCTGTCTTCTCTCCACCAATAAGCTGATGTGTGGTGGGCATTATTTTGCACTATGGTTGCCATCCCAACAACAAGATGGCGCCGCGGATGGCAGCCTCGGTTTTTAGCTCTTCAGTGATTGTCTTGTTCCCACTCCATACAAAAATCCCAGCATGTGACCACATGTACTGTGTATGTTATGTATTGTTATTGTTATTTGCTATGTATATGTGCACTGGAAGCTTCAACACCAAGACAAATTCCTTGTGTGAACACTTGGCAATAAAGCTCTTTCTGATTCTGATTCTGATCACATCATCCAGGTCAGGGGTCTGCAACCTTCAAAATCAAAAGAGCCATTTTGGCCTCTTTACTACCGAATAAAATGCCCGGGAGCCACAAAACCTCTGTGATCCCTAAAATTAAAATAACACTGCATATAAAGGTTTATGTCCAGCTTGCAATACATAAAATAACTAAAGTGTGCAGCATTTATGAAATTACAGAACTACAAAAATAAAACTAATGACATTTTATTGCTGTTTGTGACAATGGAAAACATCAAAATATTTTTTAAACAAATTATATAAAAAGATTACTTCGATCTTGGAATTTAAGAGGTATACCATTGAATAAAATAAATTAATTAATAAAACAGCTTATTTATTGATTCCCATATATATTTTTCAAAGCTAGGGGAGCCTCTGCATAGGGATGAAAGAGCCGCATGCGGCGCTGGAGCAGCAGGTTGCAGACCCCTGATCCAGGTGGATGCTTCACATTGACGGTGGTTGTGGAAAGCATTTATATAAAGCGCTATATAAATGTAACAAATTAATATTATTATTATTACTCCAGAAAAGATATATTCCCTCTCCCTAGTGTGTAGAGCCTGCAATCTATAGGATAAATTGAGCCCTATCTATCAATCTATCCCCATCTATCTCTCCATCCATATTGATCCTGCAATCTATAGATAGAGCCCTATGTATCATGCTGAGTTCCTGACACGTCTCATCCAGGGCGCAAGCCCTGCCGATCGTCTGTTCTTCAACAAGATTTAGCTACATCAGGTGAAAGAATACAATTAAAATCACATGTAAATACACTGTCCTCGCACTGCAATTCTGCAAAGTTGCAATACAATTGTGTAGTAATATCATAAGAAAGCGAGATGTTTGTGGACGAGAACGGCCACACCCCTGCTTTTAGTAGTAAAGGACGAATAAAACACTTGCCCCATCAAGTCACACTTTAACTTGGTGTTCATTTGCTGTCAAGTGCGTCTCCTGCAGAAAAGTGTTTAAACTCTTCAAAACAATTATGTCCATGAAAGGGCTGACGCCGATCGGTTTCATAAATGAGATCCATGGATACACAGTCCCATGCTCATCAGAAACTTCACAGGACCAGGAAAAACAACAGATGGCCTGGACAAGTGTTAAAAGATACACAAGTAACACACATAAAGGTCATGCAGTAAGAGATGTTTAAAAGAACCGGCAACAGAAGTAAGCCCCAATTTAACAGTTAAGCTTTTAAAGAAATACAAAACATACTTAGTTAGCATTAAGACAAAATACAGTAAAATTCAACAGTCTTCCTCCTCCTTAACCTCTTTCAATGTGCTCATCGCCAATATGCAACTCTTGCATATTTACAAGATATATTAACAAATATATTTGTTCAGCTATTTAACGATGTAACAAAGTTCTTAGTTCGGGAAGGAAGGAAGCGGGAACTAGCGAACGTTTAACAAGCCATTAATTTGAAAATAAAACAAATGCAAAATAAAAGTAAGTAACTCAAGTCATCCGTGAGGGACACATGAATCCAAAACACAACATAAATTCAGGCCTGTTCCTCTCTCGTCCCTCACTTGCATCGCTCCTCCGTGATCTTCACATCACCGGCTTTTGTGATGCTCTCACGTCCCTCGACCCTGCTCGCCACATACCTCCACCGCCTCTTGCAGGCCGGGGGGTACCCTCGAGTCTGCGCTCCCTCCCCAATCACGCCGGGTAAGGACAGAGGAGGCGAGGGAAAAGGAGATGGAAGCAAGAGGAGTGACAGAGACGAGAGAGGAAAAAGAAAGATAAAAAAATTCTTGATCCGGTTCCCTGACACGTTGGCTCTCGCTCTCCTCAGCCAAACGAGAGCGATGCCACTGGGTTGCTGTTCGGTGGATGGCCCGATGCTCCTTCGCCTCCTGACGGCCGACAATGGCTCCTCCTTTCGAGGGCGACCGGCAGTGTGTCCCCTGTTCCCTGCTCCTGTCCATCATGGCGGACGGGGCGACTTCTCTGCTCCCTCACAGACTGCAACCACCCCACCTCATCCCAGGAGCATAGCAGGGCTCTCTGTACCAGCCAATCCTCTGTCGCTCCAACACTACCTCTTCGGACAATAACTTGCCACCTTCATACTGCACTCTAAGGACCACCAGGTGATCATGACAAAGCCCTTGGCCTGTCTTTTCCCGACGATCGCAGCCCAAAAGTCCTCGTAGATGGAAATGTTATGTAGCTTGCACAGAGCTGCTTCAAGGGTCGCCTTCATCTTGACCAGATCTGCGTTGTCTCTGGTACCGGTGTCTTCCATCATGGGGGGTTTTCCACCTCCACAACATGGGCCGTCATCACTTTTCCATCAGTGGACCAGTTTTGTTTTCGTGTCTGCTCCTTTGTGTACTTCCGAGGTGATATACTTAGCCAAAGCATTCACTTTGCCAGCTTTTAGCGATATATCTGTCATTTCATGTATTTGCACAGGAGCAGGTAATTTGGGTTGTTTTAGTCTTCTGTTTGTGTTATATAAATTGTCTTTTCTCTAACATACCTTGCATCAGCCACATCCAGAATATCACAGACTAAAGAAGGACTGCTTGGAAGTTCAAATCAAAGGGCTTCACAACAGCTCAGCAGAAATACAACTACTCCGCCATCTTGCATCACGTGGCTCCCTTCATTGAGTCTCTTGAAATCAGCTCAGTTTTTAATAAGCACAGGGTCCTGGCTCTCACAGGGTGTCAGAGGGTGATACTGAGGTGTGTGAGCTGCTCAAATTGTCCACCTCCCAAAACTAGCCTTATTGCAAACTCCCACATCGCTCATCGACCATGCCTTATGTTAGCCTCCATTACCTCTCCACACCAACTTACATGGTCCCACCCCCACCGCTAGCCCAGTTTTGAGGGGGTTGGGGTGACAGACCGACCTTGCATGTCCACTAACGGTCACTTTAATGCACTGGGGGTCAAGAGATTAGACCGGGAGGGCTCACCTCTCTCACACCGCACTGATAATATGAATGAGGTCAGTGTCGGAGAGGGAACTAGCGGAGCCCAAACTCCCTCCCTACATCTCTTAGGGCAGCAGCAATCATGCAGAACTCACAAGTGAACACACAGAGTATGAGCTCATAGGATTAGTTCAATGAATAAGGTCAGGACACTTCTGTGACAAGGCTTGGAATCTCTTAAACCTGTTCTATTGACAAAAATGTTTTTTGTCATGCCGGTGGTTGTTAGGCAAACAGATTTTACTTGGATTCTGTGGTTTAGCACTTAGGACTTTTAAGTCATTTGCTAACGACAGAGAGATAGAGAGGAGGGGAAAAAAGTCATGTTCATGTTTAAAA
Source organism: Rhodeus uyekii (assembly GCA_037043235.1). Taxonomy (NCBI): domain Eukaryota; kingdom Metazoa; phylum Chordata; class Actinopteri; order Cypriniformes; family Acheilognathidae; genus Rhodeus; species Rhodeus uyekii. The sequence goes on from JAWRVZ010000006.1 coordinate 3,309,424, forward strand.
GTTGACTGTAATTTAAGCCTGAGTATTTTCCCGTATCAAAGGCTTGATACTTTACTTGTTATCCCTGGCATACGCCACAACAAATACTTAGCTCATTGTTCATTCAATGTGGTTTACTAGTTGTACAAGACAACGTGATCTTGCCCTATAGCTATCAACATATCTGTAATCCCCTTTGAAATACATGATCTAGGCTTGAAGCACGGCTGCTGTCAGAGAGGCAAGTCTCTTATGATAATACAGAACAAAAACACAAACAGTCATTTTCAGGGCTGACATAAATAGCGATATCACGTCTTGTTAAAACACGCCGGAAAATAACACTGCAAGAACATAGCTCAGCATACACAAAAGACGTGACATAACTGGTAGCTGGTAACTGCTGTTTTTTTGAAAATGCAAATATGCAGAAAGCTTTATTTGATGGGTAGGGTTAATGTAGGGGACAGAATAAACAGTTTGTTGAGTATAGAAACCATGGCCTATGAAGAGTCCGTACAAAGATAGCTAAAACAAGCGTGAGTGTGTGTGTAAAATAATGATAATATATATATTGATTATTTTTCATAAATTTTTTATCTATATATTTATTATCTGTTTGACTGACCATTTGAAGACAAGGGAGAAACATGAAATCTGCTGGAATCCTGTCATTATTTTTGTTGTTTTTTTGGATGCTAGTGGTACATAAATTACACACTTCAACTTTAATTAATTGTCCCCTCCCGTTGACGAGGAGGAGGGTCTGATCTGGGATCAGGGACAAGGAAAGAGAGAGAAAGGTGAGGGAGTGTCTTGAATAGAGTGAGGGGCTGATGGCTTGTCCTTTCAGTCATGTTCTTTGTTCTCTTCAGAGCGGCTTATGTTCTCTGGCTCCCTCATGACAATCAACAGGGGACTGACCATGTAAAAGTGCGACATGCTTCTGTCTCGTAATAACTCCGTTCAGGGTTAATACACTGCTCTTTGGCAATTCAAGTATTTCCCAAGATTTTTATGTTGGCATGTTGAGTTTTTACTACAGGGTTTGTTAAATCACCATTTCTGTGATTTAAGCCCTAAGGCAAACTCAATGGCATTTGTGTAAAAATGCTTTGAGCCATTCATTGAGGACTAGAGCTTAGGTTTCTTAATACAAAACTTTCAAATAAGTAATCTGCCCACTACTAGAGTTGAAAGGTAATTCAATGCAATGCAACTACTACTCTTAAGATGCAACCTGAAAATGTACACTGTATAACACATTATATCTGTAACTTTTTATATAATCTATTATTTTATTCTCATTTGAATAATTTATTAAGGAAACTAAAGTGGATGAACATGTTGAGACCGACCCCCCTAATTAGGACTGCATTCTTTGGCTCTATTTGAGTCTCTTCTTTGAGCTTGTGAAACACGTGAACCTGTAGTATTGTGCTTTATCTGATTAAACAGAGCTGCAAACACTTACTCAGGGGGACATGATTCTAAGCTATTGTTTGTTTTGCTATATGCTTGTTGAGCGTGGGGTGGACACAATGCAGGACACTATGCATGATACAAAGCAGTTGTTGCCTAATTTGCCATATACAACTTGTTATTATTCTGTCAGATGGTCATGTCCCTTTTTTCATTCTCCATAAAGGAGTACTTGTGCTGAGCCTTTGCTCTCTTGCTCCTGTGTGTTCCCATGTTTGTTTTAACTGTAGTTCACTGTGTTTGGGTTGTGGATTGTAATTTCATAATAGTTGTTTGGATAGCCCCAGCTCCTGACACAAGTAACACTCTGGGTTATAAATTTGTTTAACCTAAAAGCTTGACTAGTTTACTTGGTCATATTTATGTACGTTTAGCTACCGTAATGGTGATGCAAACAAAAAACATCAGCAAAGATCTAAACAAAACAACTTTTCTAGTCCCGAAATTTAAGGCAGTCTCATTTAGGCCTTAATACACTAGCATTCAAAAGTTTCGGGTCAGTGATTTTTTTGTGTGTGGAAAGAAGTTAATATTTTCTTTCCGCAGGGATGCATTAAATTGATCAAAAGGGAAAGGTAAAGATATTTACAAAAACAAAAATACTAGTTTGCACAGAAATATTAAGCACCACAACTGTTTTCATCATTGATAATAATAAGAAATGTTTCTCGAGCACCAAAGCAGCATATTCTAATGCAGTGTTTTTCAACCACTGTGCCGCGGTACACTAGTGTGCCGTAAGAGATCGTCAGGTGTGCCGTGGAAAATTATTCAATTTCACCTAATTGGTCTAAAAAAACATTTTTGAAAACTAATTTATCACTAGTTTATCATAAAATACTTTTTGTGTGTGTTTATTTGATTCCCATTCAATACACTTTGAAAATAATGACTGTATACTGTTAATATAGGCTACAGTTTCATTTTTTAACATTTTCAGTTGGTGGTGTGCCTTTTTGTTCAATAATTTTTTTTTACCTTGGCTCAAAATAGGTTGAAAAACACTGTTCTAATGCATGTTTTCTAATGAATCATGACACTTGAGAGTTGAGTAATGACGGCTAAAAATTCAGCTCTGCCATCACAGGAATACAATTTACCATCAGTTATCATAAATAGAACAACAGTTATCATAAATTTGACAGCATTACTGTTTTTGGTGCATTTTTGATCAATTAAATGAAGCTTTGGTGAACAAGAAACTTCATACAAAAACATTTAAAAAATCTTACCGACCCCAAACTTTTGAATGCTTGTGTACATACAGGTATACATGCTGTACATATTTATGCATTTACTGAAGAAATTCTTTGTAAAATGTTGTACTTTTAGACATTTATGACTGACAGATTAGTCGATAACCTCACAAATCAAAACTCTAAACTTAAGACTTAAAACTTAAGTTTGCAGGGGTTTATAAAGTGTTGTGGTGCTATTTAGTGCTATGAGAAAAAATGAAATCAACAGACCATTATCTCAAGGGGCCTTCAGCCCTGTAATATCCTATACATATTTAGAATAACGTATTCATACTCTTTGTATCCCCATGTGACTGTGGTTATGATACTGCAGCAAGGTCATTTTGCGTGATTTCCCTCCCACTGTCCCTCCTCTCAAACGTTCCCCTCTCTCCATTAATGGTACTAAATTCCCTCTATAGAGCTGTACTGGAATGAAAGTGGCTGTAAAACCTTAGCATGAGTGACTCTTCTTAACTGATTTTAGGAAAGTGCCTCTATTTTACACCTTGTTCTCCAGGTCATGGGGGTTGCAAGAGGCAGGACTTCAGGAATTCAAAGTTTCTTTATCATACCGAAAAGGCCAAACCAGCGTTTGATAAGCATCAGAGAATGGCTTTTTGTTTTGTAATATTGTGAGTAGAGATAAACTAAATATAGTGTGTCCACTTTGCAGCTGAAAACAGGAGACAAAAAAAGTAAAAGAATTGGAAAAAAATAATGATAGGCCACAACAAAGTGTCCAGACCATCAATTTAGAGCTAATCCTAAAGTCTGAAAATGCCCATTTACCTTATACGATTAAACCCTGAGAGGATCCAGATGTCAGTGTTTGTGGTGTTTCATCTCTTTTGAACTGACAGTTTACTTTTGTGCTTTCTGCTTCTCTGTCTATTCAGTGTATATGAGACAATAGCGGTTTTGTTTGACAAAATCAATGCTGTCTTAGTGAAGAGAGGGAGAGAGGATGTAAGGTTCCATTTATTGAACAAAAAAACAGCTGTTCAAATTCAGTGTAGAGCAACAAAAATATAGAGCAACCACAAAATGATGATCAGCAGCAGTGCATATAACAATGAAAAAAGATTTTGTTATATTTAGAAATAAAAGAAGAACATTTTATAAAATGGTATACCTGAATTCCTGATTCCGATTGGTTTCAGTTGCATTGAAATTGTCACAAAGTATTAAACTTGAGATGTAATTGGAGGCATATGCAAATAATAATGTTTTTTTTTCTCAAAGTTTGTATTGTAATACCTCAGATGGCTTAAAGTAATTCTTAGTTTCACCAACTGTATTGACATAGAAATTTTGAGGGCCCTTTGACGTCAGAAAAATCGGAATAAAAATCAATAAAATGTAGGTGACACTTGTTGTCTATTAGATTTCATTGCTGTCTGGGAGAAACAACAGATATTGAAGGATCTTACTGTGATTTTTTTTATCTGTCTTGTGGGCTCAGAGGAAAATTTAGTTGCTTTCATAGTTCAAAAGATATACAGTAATGCAGTTATCATGCTTTAATTTCACTTGAGTCAGATGTTTCTGATCAAATTAATCTTCTTAAGAGAAATAAAAATACAAACTGTTTACGTATGTAAGAGTATTGAGTTACATGAGTGTAGATCACACTTAATATAATTTGGTTTTAAAATAATCTGAGGATAAATGTATAAATAAATAGATTGCAGACTTTGGTATCCTGGCAAATTTGAGCATACTGTTAGACATTGAAGAATTCTTGTAAACCGTAGATACACATGCAATTTTTTTCTAAACCTGTACAAAATAAAAATGTTCACTCTATTGAATCAATAGAGATATTAAGGAGATTTCTTGGGAGATATTCTTGTCAGGCTTCTCTCTTTTTTTTTTAAAGACACAGATGCCAGAACATTATTCTGCCTGCAAATAATTTTGTCATCTCCCCATTATGCTATGTGTGAGAAGTTTATATTATGCTCAAGACCCATCATAGGGGCTGGGCATAGAGCAAAGGATTATTCCTCTGAAGATAAACTCCATACGCTCACCCGCCACGCTTTACAGTGAAGAGGAACCATCCACCATTCATAAACAACTAGGAGATCAGTGGCATTGGGCAGGTTGTAGAGTTCAAAGCTAGGTCACAGCATGTATACATATATACACAGAGGAGAGATGAACCAGGTGTTGGCTACCTCAGAAAGCCTGTTGTATGTGGGCCATGAGGGCTATTTTCTGCATCTATTCAGTCAGTCCCTCTTAATCACACCTGGATTTGTTAGCACCCCCAGAATCCACATCATTATGGAAAGATCAAGGGAGAACTTATGGTCAAAAGTCTGCATGGTCAAGACAATGTACCTTAGAAGTATCTGATAAGCAATAGTTTTCCCACACTACTTCATTATAAGAGAATAAGCGAAGTGGGATGTTTTGGCAACCAAAAGTGCAGCATAATTTCCTCTTCAATCATTAATGAAACATTTCCTCGCTGTCTTTGCTATGAAAGAGCATAAAGATATAGGATTTATGGGAGTGTTTTGCCGCAGTCCTCCATGTTGCATGTTTCTTTCAGCCTAACCTCACCTTTATTCCTTATATCTCTCATTTAGATGCTGAAAACCTCAGCAAACACAACACAGAGCTGTAGCGTTTGATTAATGCGTCTTTTATTGACACGCTTCCTCACATGTGGTTTGGCCATTGTATCACATGTGGTTAACCATGATACAGTAGGCCTTACATAAAACAGGATGCAAGGCTCCAGCAGCAGACGGTTGCCAGTTTTAATCCTATTTATGACATTGTCGTCCTATAATAAAAGGGCATCATATATGAGTCTGTCATTATTATATTTTCTGCTCCTTACGTCAGAATAAAAGGCCATGAAACTTAACAGGCCCTCGTGGGGAGCTTTCAGGTCCTATTAAGAAGTGTGTCTTGACAAAACTAAAGAAGTCTTTGTCTGGAAAGAAAGCTAAGTTTTGGCTTTTATTAAATATAGAGGGCAATATTTTCCCCTACTTTATTGGATAAACTTCTATTGGGATATTCTATGATGAGCTCTTTAAAACATTGCAATACTGCAACTTGTATGTAGTTAAAATAGCAAACTGATTACCAAACTTTATATATTTTGTCACTGATTGCAAGGACTTTGCAAATTCATCAATCATGATGTGAAAATTGGGTGAATTTACCATGTTCTGTTCAAATTCTGTGTGCTTGTACTTGGCTATAAAGGTACATTGAATACAGAATTTGGTACAGTAATCCCTCGCCACTTCGCGGTTCAAGTTCCGCGGTCTCAGTGCATCGCGGATTTTTCAAAAATATTAATTGAAAAAAAATAATAAATAAATACCGCCATATCGGCAGCCGTATTGCGGAAAGCAGCGTTCTTTTATGGTGATGCGCGAGAGAAACGGTTTCCAGGATGCCAGACAAAGAGAGAATGGGTATGGATCCCGGCGCGAGATCGACGAATGAGAGCATGAGTGGATGTATCCAGTGGGCTGATTGGCTGAATCCTACTTCGCGGATTTTCACCTATGGCGGTGGGGTTCCGGTCCACATTAACCGCGATAAATGAGGGATCACTGTATTTTAATATAAGTGTCTTAAGGCTTTTAAAGAACTTTTCACATTAATGGCTTCACAATATCCCTTTGCGGATGGTGTGGATGGAAAATGTTATAAAATGACAGATTTTTTTGCACTATTATAAATATAGCACAACCACTCCTGAACGAATGGTTATTACATTGTTCTTTTTAGTGAATTAAGAACCTGAAGCGCATAGTACAGACCATATTTAGCTACATTTTGCCTAGTTTAGTACAATCGTTGACCAAACGCAAATGAGTTTTGACGGCAGTAGTTTATAAATATTAATGTAAATTTGTTTAGTATTTTTTTTCAATGTGTAGATAAAGCAAATTATTGTATTTTATGCGATATATATATAATTGCATTAGATTTTTCCTCCAGATATTTGTTCCATTAAAGGATTAATGGACCCGTTAAAAAAAAACGGTGTGTAACGGAATGGAATTGTTTAGCAATGAGAATGGTTTGGTCCGATGATGGAAAAGCGGATTGAATGTGCTATTTAATGAAATATTTCAGCTCAGGTTTATTACAACTTCTTGGAAAACCTTTAACTCTGCTGTCACTTGTTCAAAAAATATTGTTTTTTGCTTGGAGCAAATCTTTTGATAATGATCTTATCAGGACATGATATACACAGGGCACAACAATCCAAGTGTATTGGTTTGTTGACCGGGTGTGTGTTCATTTACAGATGATCAAAGAGGCAAATTAGTCTGATCTCTAAACAACACGACTCATCAACTCTGTCGGAACCTCTCAGATCCAACGTTGATAATGCGCACTTATTGGCACTCGCTTTGTGCTTGTCATTGACCTGTGTGGACACAAGCACGTGTTGGGATGTGACCTCTGATATGGTCAAGGCTGTGTCAGAGGTCACTTAAAGGAATGTCCCCTGTTGCTGAAGGCCATGTTCCAGATGCATTAACAAAAAGCATTATTATAAAAAGCCTTTGACTGTGTGCCTACAGCATTAATTTGAAGGACTTGCTGTTATTTCCAGCTGAGGCTTTGCTATTAAGGCAAATGGTGCAAAATAGCATAAAATGAGCTTGTAAAGCTCACCACATTACAACAGTGGAAAGAGTTGACACAGTCTCTGTTGATCTTTACAAGCAAATGCAGAAATAAGGGCACAGAGAATCATTCATTTTAAGAGGCTCGTTCTTGAGTTTCGCTGCTACCTGCTGTGTCAATGAAAATGAGCTATGTGTGTGAATTTACACATGGAAAGGCCTCATTGTTGCCTATAAAACACAACAGAAAATACAGATATTGATAAAAGTGATTATTGATGTTTCAGGATTTATCTGTTTAATAACATTTCGATTGTAAAACTGTTTAGTTTAAAATTTTGATTTTAGTTTAAAATAATAACCCCCCCCCCCCATATACTGTGACCAACGTTCAAAACAGTGTTGTTATTGTTGATGTTATTGTTGTTAATTAACTAAAACTATGAAAAATATAATTTTGGTGATTGAAACAGTTAATAAAATAAGTCAGAAGTTGAAACAGTCAGTAAATAATAATAAAATAAAAACTTCAATAAATTAAATTAAACCTAGTGACAAAGGCATATAACAAAATGACTTAAACTAAAATGGAAAATAAATATAAAATACAAATAATAAAAAATATGAATACTATAATAACACTGCACAAGTTTTAAGAACTAGTATAGACCTGGAGTTTGGAGTTCTTCCACTCTCACTGTAAGGAAGGGAACAGTTTTTGATAACTTTTTGGTGTTTGACAGAAGAAAAAAAACAATTACATGATGATAGTCATATTTTAAGTCATCTTTCGTTCACTGATTCATTTTGATTCAAAAAATTTTTTTTTAATGATCCTTTGTTTTGTATGCGTGCTGTATTGATTGATGTCTTGATTAACACGGTCGGGCTGTGTGTAACCAGGTACCTGCTGTGTGCTATGCAGCCCCAGTGTCTTGTGAGGCCCTTGCTCCGTTTTTACCAGCCTTGAGCACTGAGCCGTTGTTTGACTTGGCAGGATTTGGGCCCTCCCAGGAGCCATACCACAAAGGAGGTTCTGTTATTCACAGGAGAGCTTATTGTTGAAAAATTACCCTGAGGAGAGAAAAGAGCATGACAGAATACAGCATGAATTATTTTTTAGCCAATGATATCTTCCTGGCTAGGCCAAACATAGATTGGTCTCTGGTGGGTACTTGGAAATGGAAATGAATCAACTGGCACTGTCAGAGAATACGAGTGACCTATTCCTCCTATAACGTTAGGGTTCATTTGATGGGTTGGTCCAATTTATCCTTGATTGTCCTGTGTGTGAAGTGATTACCATGATTTAGAGTAAGTTTCTGCATATTTTCATTAAACTAGAAAAAGGAAACAGTTGAATTCTGATGTAAGATATTGTAATGTATTATCAATGAGAAGCAAGACACATTTTCTTGAGCAATAAATAATAGCCAATACAGTGCCGTTGTATATCCAAACTTTAGTTTTTTTTTTTCATGTCTTCTATTAACATTGCAACCCTCTGTATATTTTCTGAATATTCTGTATATTTCCTTACTGGGCCAGAAAACATGTATGAAAGTAGTACCGGGTTTCAAAATGTTCTTGTTGATTTAAATTGAGTTAAATAGTACTCAAATTTGTAATTTGCTTCCTTTATGTTAAGTAGCGTTGAGGTGATATTTACAAGCTTTAATTAGATTTTCAACACTAATACATAACGATTTTCCCATATAGACTGAATTAAAAGCATGTGTGTTTCATTTTTATGTAATCCAGTTGTATATGACTATCTTTTTAAAGAAACATTTACCAAAAAATAATTTGAGGAATCTATGGTATCTCTGTGAAAATCTCATTATGAAAAACTGTGTGTGATTCACACTGTGTGTGAAGTTTTCCATATAATTTGAGACATTGCTGTTTTATTGCTGTTTAAGGATCAAATGTGAATCTGTTTGTTTCTTCAGTGCTTAATTATTTTGGCATCCATCTTATAAACCTCATCCAAACAGGAAAGGAAACACACAGTGATGCACAAAGTCCTCTCATTCTGGTTTTCCTGCCATTCCAGAAAGAGGCCTTAAAGTGACTCTTTTGTCAACATTAGAGGGGTTCTGGTTTTTAAATGTGTCAGGATCAAAAGACACTTCTAACAATACATGTTTTTCCTATTGCTGAAGAGACCATAAGCTTTTAATGTTGAAAAGCAATTACTGTAATTTAAAACAAGCTGTACAACTCTTGGATCTCTGCAGAGGCTTTGAGGAGAAACCGCAAGCAAAAAAAAAAAAAGGAAAAAAAAGGTTGGGGGAGGGAGGTGGGTTTGCTGGAAGAATGATGATGAAGGGGACTGCATATAAATACAAAGTTATTTTTCTTTTTAAATATAAAGCTAGACTCTAGGGTCTCTCATCCATTCAAAGGGTTTGGGGCTGAACTAATTAAAGGGAGCGTCCCTCAAGCATGTGTTTACAGTGAGAGAGGAGGAACGAGAGAGAGAGAGAGAGAGAGAGAGAGAGAGAGAGAGAGAGAGCCAGAGGGGGGGAATAATGTGCTTATGAAGTTGTTTCAAACATCCCTTGCTGTCAGCCCTCCTTTACTGATCAATTAGAGAAGGGCCATATTGTCACAGTCAATGGGGTAAGTTGTCACAATAGCACCTACTTGTTACAGTAGTCTTTTCAGCTAAAATTAAACAGTAAAACATTTAATAAAAGCAAAACATACAAAAAGGAAAAACAGTGCTATTTATTATTATTATTATTATTATTAATACAAAATATTATTACATTCTAGACTTTTATAGAAATTAAATGCCTAAAATTCTTAAAAACATAACTATCTAAAATTATTTTCTTTATTTTTCAATTCTAAAATGAAGTTGTAAATATTATGTAGTATTATTATATCATATATTTAAGATCTTTAATTTCCCCTACTGTGCGTGTGTCAACTACAACTGAATTGTCAACTACATATATATATATATATATATATATATATATATATATTGTTATATCCCTTTTTAGATGTTGTTCAGGAAAACGAAAACACTACGTACAATTAATATTTATGTATTAAATTACTAAAGATAAGCCACGTATAAGAAAGGAACCAAAAGACCAAGACTGCTACTATTGAGTTTATTACCCAGTGTGTGTGTTTGTGTGTGTGTATATATATATATCTCAAATGTTGTATATATATAAAACTGATATCTCTTTTTTTTTACATGACTTCTGTCATGATCAATCATAGGAAATAAATTATTTAGTTGGAAAACGTACACTGTTTCAGCCCCATCAATGGTCAAGACACTTTTTCCCCAGACAGTGCAGCTACAACATCTACAAGGAGGGGCTGATTGAACCATGCTAAAACCCTGACCTATAGGCCCAATAGTGTGAGTTTGGTGTAGGACTATCTCTTTATTGAGCCAATGGAAGGTAGGAAGAAACCTATATGGAAAAGTAATTTATTTAATTGTTTTCCATTCTGTGAGGTACTACTATAAAGTAGTTCATTTAAAATATTTAAGTACGGTATATAAAATAGAGAGAGACAAACATCCTACATTTCTTTGAAATTGTTCTTGGCACACTACAGAACAATAAAGTACACAGATTTCTTAACGTAATAGACCACTGAATGCAATTTATTCCAGAAGTGCTCCCGTTTCAGGTCAGAGCTATTCTTTAGCCTGCCTTGGCGGTCTCTGTTCGCCTCTACACTAGTGTGGACCACTCTGAAAGCCTGTCTGAGCTGACCCTGACCTGTTGTCATTGTTCACAGAGCTTGGTATTCCCCTCGCAGCACGCTCCAGCCTCTGAAGGATGGCCTTTTAGGACCTGTGCTCAATTCAATATCCCCCCCTCACATTCACTTTACCAAACCTTGCAGGCTTTCTTTTAAATTGCACATTTATTTTTACACAAAACGTACATGTAAGTCTGTATAAATGGTTTTATTTGCACTACCTTGCTCTGTAACCACATTTCTCTTTGTTTGCTTTTAACTTGCCTTTCGTTTTGGAGTAATTTGACACAGATGGGACACACTTTTTTACCAAGAAAAGCTAAATCTATCAATAATAGCTATGTTTTCTGGGTCAGTGAAGTGTAAGGGGTCACAATGGAAGGCTTCTGTAAATCTTGAACTCCTTGTATTGACGGATATTGATTGTCAGTCCCAGTTTGACCTAAGGATACACACATCTGTGCATTAACAACATTGCAAATATTCCTCCCACACCAATTTATCAATGTATCAGAAGGAAATTGTTTTAAATTTAAAATTGTTTGGAATTTTGGAAAGTCCGTTCATTTCTGGCTGCATTTACAATAGAGCAGAAAACAGTTTAGTGGTGAGTGTTTGACCCATGTAAGTTTGCTGGGAGACAGTAACAGTACTGAGCAGGGAAGAGATGGAGACACATGTACAGAGGAAGTACCGTGTCTGACATTAGCTGTGGAGGGTCTGCTCTGTGTTTGTTTATTTGTCTGAGATAGCTAGACTGGACACTGGACACTGGACAGTGTCAACACATTCAGATACTGATGCTGATTCAACTTTAAAGTGGTAAAGGCAACCAGATTATTCTAAACAACCAACGTGTTTCAAAAAGAGCTTCTATCTGTTTAAGTGGTCAGCAAACATATTTTGCCTATCCTGAAACAACCTCTTGTCTGAAAATGTAGTTAGTAGTAAATTATGTTCTTTTGAACTATCTATTCTTCCACGGTTTCCACAAGAATATTAAGCAGCACAACCATTTTAAACATTTTTATTTTATTTATTTACTGAGATAGGCAGGTAGGGATAAGCAGTTCATTGCAGGCAAATGGCAAAACAATTTCAGGGTGACAAAAACTTGTCCACAGAAATACGTATACAGTGATCCCTCGTTTATCGCAGTTAATGGGGACCGGAACCCCCCTCGATTGGTGAAAATCTGCGAAGTAGGACTGGTATGTGTGTGTTGGTACCAGAATGTTTAAAATATGTATATTTATACTTTAAATATATTTTAATTAAATCTATTTAATGATAAAACCTTAATATTATACATTTACTCTCTGTCTCTCATACGATACGTATTATGGTGCTCTACACTCATCAATGACAGTTGTATCTTGAGACTCCAGTAATGACGACGATGACAGACCTGTGCGGTTCGATTAATGTGATGATGAATGATGATGATGATGGTATTACTGCACTGGTATAATGAGGCCTTTAAATCAGTTCGGGAAGCGCCTCATCGTCAGATATCGGCACTGGATCTTCAACATTTGCTTCTGAGAGAGGCGAAGAGGCTCCCACTCCACTCGTGCTCTCATTCGTCGATCTCGTGCCGGGAACCAATCACGTGTCTTGTCTGAGTGCCTTGGGTGTGTACAAAGCCTCTGGAAGAGTTTTTCTCTTTGTCTGGCATCCTGTTAAACCGTTTCTCTCGCATCACGATGAAGCAACGCTGCTTTCCACAATACGGCTGCCGATATGGCGGTATTTTTTCATTTTTATTTTCCGATGAATATTTTTGAAAAATCTGCAATGCACTGAGGCCGTGAAACGGGATTACTGTATACACTTCTCAAAGAACACATTGGATCTCAATTATGGAAATATTAAATTGAAAATATTTATTTATATACGTTCTGTATTTTTTTAAGAACACAACTATGTGACAATGGTCAAAGGAAACCAAAATCAACACACAGAGGGCTGAATTCAAAATCATTCAAAAAATCAGTGTAAAAACTGAAATAACAGGCTGATCCAATTTGCATGAAGTTCATTGCAGCAGCTCATAATGGGCATCAGTAGTGCATATGGCTCCCATGTGCCTGTATGCACTCACAACAACGTCTGGCCATGCTCCTGATGAGATGGTGGATGGTGTCCAGACCTGGGTTAGGACATCAGTGAGCTTCTGGACAGTCTTTGGTGCTACTTGACGGCTTTGGATTCTCCAATTCCTAATGTCCCAGAGGTTCTCAGTTGGATTCAGGTCTGGAGAACGTGAAGGCCAGTCAATGGCATCAATGCCTTCATCTAAAAACTCAAGCCTACACATTCAAGCCACATGCATCCAGGCATTATCTTCCATTAGGAGGAATCCTGGGCTCACTGCACCAGCATAAGGTCTGATAATGTCTCTGAGGATTTCATCCCGGTACCTAACAACAGTAAGGAAGCCATTGGCTAGCATGTGGAGGTCTGTGCGACCCTCCAAGGAAATTTCTCTCCAGATCATTACCAACTCACCGCCAAACCGATGATGCTGGATGATGTTGAACACAGCATAACGTTCCCCACAGCATCTCAAGACTGTCACATGTGCTCAGTGGGAACCTGCTCTCATCCATGAAGACGTGGCTTGTCTAGATGTTGCCTCTCCAGTGTACCTGTTGTCACTTTCAATTGCAGCAAAGCAGGTGAAGTTGATTCACAATCGCTTATGCTTCCTAATTGGAGAAGATTGATATCCTTGAAGTTTAATTCACCAATTTCACTTTTTATTGTGATGAAGTGTTCCCTTACTGTTTTTGAGCAGTATATGTGTCATTAACTTGTGTTGATCATCTTAGTGTTGTTTGCTTACTGAAACCATGGAATTTCACAAACTGCACATGCTTTTTGTGGCTCAGTTTTGTGGCTAAATTTTTGAAACTGTTGAAGATATGAGAAATGTTGATTTCAAACTGAACTATATGGTTTACACAATTGTACATAAAATGTCAAAACAGTATTGATTACACAGGAAAGGCGTAACATAGTATGCAATATTAACAAAGTTCATTGGAAATAAACAGGAACTACAGCTGTTGGTTTAATCTCTTCATTCCTGCCATTGTGTATGTAGAGCCAGAAAATGGCATCCTTTCACAGCCAACATTCTCAGTTACGAATTGGACTTACTGGAGAATTTTCAAGGAATGTGAAGTCAAACAAACATATATTTAAAGTAGCTAGGCAAATCTGTGTAAGCGGGTAAAGGTATTCGGCGTTCCCACCACGAGCTTGTATAAGCCCCTTAATGAAATGCACTGTGCAGCGGGGCCGAGTGACTGCCTTCTTGACTGATGGAATCACTCATACCAAGAGATTAGTCAAATGCACACAAGGGCCTTGACCCCGAGAAGTGCTGTACGCTCTGCCCTGCACCATACCTGAAGTAAACATGCAACAGCAGGCACAGGGCCCTGTCTGAGCCTTTTTTACGGATCAGAGCAGGATGGCTGCACCATTCCGGCATCAGCCCTGGTCAGGAATGCTGAGCTAATCTTCAGGTGCTGGAGCAAATTCCAGCCTTCACGTTCTTTCTTCTTTACAGGCCCTCACTATACAAGTTAACAACCTTAAGGTTTTTTTGTAAGGGCTAGGGGTTTGATGAACACTCTGTACCAAGATTCTACTTAAATGTAGAAAATTATTAATGTTTTGATTTTCAAATGCTCTCAGTTTAATGTGCAGATTGGATTTGTGAATCTCTTAATATTCGCTATTAGATCTGAATTCTAGGGAGGACAATGTCCTGAAATTACTAATCTGACGGTGGAGTGTTTTAGAATCCTGAAGGCAGTTTTTATTTGAGCAGTTCCACTATGATTTGTTCAAACCTGTTTCTGTCACGGGTGCGTGTAGGAAGAAGGCTCGAAGACGAAGATACTATAAACATTGTATCTTTAATAAACAGGAACTCAAAGAAGGCAATACACGCCACAACGTAAAACGAGAACTGACAACTAAAGAGTGCACAAGGAGGATTAAATATACTAACAGTGATGAACCTAAAGACAAACACCTGTGATGATTAGTGACTATGGTAACTGATGGGTGACGGAAAGATCTAGAACAAACTGAACATGTGACAGACAAAAGGCAAAACAAGAGTCCTAGAAAACAGTGAAACGTGACATTACTCCCCCCCCGCAGAAGGCGCGACCCTGCGCCGACGAAAGTCCAAAAGGGGTGGGAGGGTGGGCATCCTGGAGACCGAGGTGCAGGGAGTCAGGGTGGTCTCCAGGGTGGTCTCAGAAGATCCGCGGCCCTGGGTGGCGCAACCCCCCAGGGCGGAGCAGGAGGATCCGGGGCCCTGGGTGGCGCAACCCCCCAGGGCGGAGCAGGAGGATCCGGTACCCTGGATGGCACAGCCCTCCAGGGCGGCCCTGGGACTAAGTCCTTCCCAGGAGGCTCCGCCTCCTTTGTCCCACCCGCCCTCGCGCAGGCACTATGGCCCCCCCCCAAAAAATATTTAGGCTTAGTCCCCAGATGGTGAATGGGAGGAGGCTTTGGCAGCTTCAGGGCGAGGAGCGCAGGCGGGGCCGGCAGGGCGAGGAGCGCAGGCGGGGCCGGCAGGGCGAGGAGGTCTGGACGTTCGGACCACGGAAGGTCTGGGAGATCGGGCCACGGAAGGTCCAGGTCGGCCGGCGGTTCGGGCCACGGCAGGTCCAGGTCGGCCGGCGGTTCGGGCCACGGCAGGTCCAGGTCGGCCGGCGGTTCGGGCCACGGCAGGTCCAGGTCGGCCGGCGGTTCGGGCCACGGCAAGTCCAGGTCGGCCGGCGGTTCGGGCCACGGCAGGTCCAGGTCGGCCGGCGGTTCGGGCCACGGCAGGCGGATCTCGGGCGTGAGGATCTCTGGCGTGAGGATCTCTGGCGTGAGGATCTCTGGCGTGAGGATCTCTGGCGTGAGGATCTCTGGCGTGAGGATCTCTGGATCGGGCTCTGGCTCAGGCTGGCGGATCTCTGGATCGGGCTCTGGCTGGCGGATCTCTGGATCGGGCTCTGGCTCAGGCTGGCGGATCTCTGGATCGGGCTCTGGCTCAGGCTGGCGGATCTCTGGATCGGGCTCTGGCTCTGGCTGGCGGATCTCTGGATCGGGCTCTGGCTCTGGCTTGCGGATCTCGGGCTCTGACTCTGGCAGACGGATCTCGGGCTCTGACTCTGGCAGACGGATCTCGGGCTCTGACTCTGGCAGACGGATCTCGGGCTCTGGCGTGGAAACAGGCCCTGGCTGACGAGCGGCAGGCTTGGGCGCTGGCTGACGAGCGGCAGGCTTGGGCGCTGGCTGACGAGCGGCAGGCTTGGGCGCTGGCTGACGAGGCGTGGGTTCCGGCACTGGCTGACGAGCGGCAGACACGGGCGCTGGGTGACGAGGCGCGGGAATCGGCGCTGGCTGACGAGGCGCGGGTTCCGGCGCTGACTGACGAGGCACGAGAGCTGGCGTGTCAGCCTCCCCGACGTAGAATGGTGAGCAATTTATGTAAAGGACCAGATTGAGGAAGTCCTGGAACGGCTGCCAGCACTCGTCCGGGTCTAGCTGAAAACAAGCTTCATCATCCAACCCAGCCCAGAAATGCAAATTAAGCTTGGTGTCTCCCCAGCTCACCAAATCAGCCAACTCCAAAAACTCCTCCACGTAGTCCTCTATCGGCCGCCCTCCTTGCATGACGACTTGCCGAAGACGTTCCTCTGCCCGCTTTCTTTCCGCGGTGTAGCTCGAAGCTTTAATCATTCTTGTTTGGTCAGTTCTTCTGTCACGGGTGCGTGTAGGAAGAAGGCTCGAAGACGAAGATACTATAAACATTGTATCTTTAATAAACAGGAACTCAAAGAAGGCAATACACGCCACAACGTAAAACGAGAACTGACAACTAAAGAGTGCACAAGGAGGATTAAATATACTAACAGTGATGAACCTAAAGACAAACACCTGTGATGATTAGTGACTATGGTAACTGATGGGTGACGGAAAGATCTAGAACAAACTGAACATGTGACAGACAAAAGGCAAAACAAGAGTCCTAGAAAACAGTGAAACGTGACAGTTTCGAAGTTCATAACTGACTCCCTCATTAAACCACCAGTCATTTTTTTTTAAGGTTATGTCTGATTTTAAATGAACTGTGATATGTCTTTTAGGTGTGCGACATGTACATCAGTCTATATACTGATGACTTGTTCATGTGACAATGTGTAAATAATTTTACTCTAGTAGTGGCAGATCTTTTCTTCTGTTTTGTCGCATATGTCTGCATGTAACGGATTATAAAAAACAGATGGCATGGAACTAGACTTCCTACGGTAGTTGGTGTTTTTGGTCTTACATTACTCACCCGTACAACAGCACCGCCACCACGGTCGTCTTCCTTTCTGAAAAAGTAAAAATCATTTAGTTCAGTTGGATAACAGGTGCTACAATTACAAATTGAAACTGTCTGGTTTGTGCTGCAGGAGTCAGATATCACTTATCACGTGAAGAGAGTAAGAAGAGATAACTGACGGGGAGAGTATTTGGTATGCCACAAATCCTGAGTATCGACAAATATCTTATCTTGTAAAATATGTGGTCAGTACCATCAATCCCTATTCAGTTATGTGTATTCATACACGGAGTATGTGTGATCGCAAATTCGAAAGGGAAAAACACTTTCAAAAGCGATTCACTACCCTGCTTACTGATAGTTGCTCCCTAATTCCTGCAAATTATATAGTCTACAGTGTTTCTCTGCCTCAACTAATGTGTTGTCACAAGTTTGTGTACTGGTGGGAAAGTTTCCTCACTGTGACATCCTTAGCGTGGACTGGGTTCTATCCATAGATTGTTGATTGGATTTTACTCAATGTAGGCAGATGAATGTGAGACTGTATGATTGGAGAAGTCCAGCATATGTCACAGAGAGAATGATTAGTTAACTTGAAGTGTGCTATTTTATATTTTAGTCGTAATTAAATTGTAGTCATGCATAATTTTAAGTGTATTTAGTTCATTTTTCTCTGCAACTTTATCAATGATTACATCAGAGTCAAAAGAGAAGAGGTTGTCCCTCTCCATTGCCATCAACTTAAAAGCTTCCAAATGATCCTGTGAGAGCTTGGTTCTGAGTCTGGTTTCAATGAACTTGAGCATTCAAAATGTACATTCACAGGCAACCTGATCGGACAGGGTGAGCAGCAACTTCTATGCAAGAACTAGGAGGTGGTTGTCATTTGACATCAGATTGAACCTCCCTAGAATCTGGTAGCAACACAGTTGGCATTCATTACATGAGGAACACTCCTTACATCAGATTTCAACCCCCTCATCTTCAGTCTTGTCTTGCAATGTTTTGACCTTGTACTCATCTAGTGGATACATTATATTTTTGGGGAAAAGTTAACCAAGAACAGAGTTATTTTTCACTTGTGTTAACATTAATGACACAGAATGCAGGTATATTAAGCTGCTGTGCTGTTACTTTAAGGTATAATGCACAGATCCAATAAATTGTCCATACACATCTGATTTTTCACTTATTTAACTTACACTGATCACTTTATCTCACCACATTGTTTGTATTTACTTATTCAGTTGCAAAATATAACTTTTTCAGATAACTAGTGCACACGAAAACGATTTGGGTTCTCTTTTTAATAGCAGTGAGATTTTATAGTGGTGGCTCTGATCTATATAATGTAATTGACATCTTCACTGAAGTCTTTTGCCGGCCTTCCAGCAAATTATTTATTTATTTTCAAAAATTTGGTTGCATCTGCTACAAGTTTTCTTCTGAAGTTCTCGGACTCTCCTTTTACCATTAGAGATCCAACTTGCATGAAGTTCATCATAGCAACTTATAATGTACGTCAGTAGTATGTATGGCCCCCATGTGCCTGTATGCACTCATGACAACGTCAGGGCTTGCTCATGATGAGATGGTGGATGGTGTCCTGGGCGATCTCTAGCCACGTGGCCAGGAATTATCCTGCACCAGGAGGAACCCAGGGGCACTGCACCAGCATTAGATCTGTCAATGGCTCTGAGGATTTCATCCCTTTACCTAACAAAACACAAAACTAAAACAAATCAGTCAGGAAGAATAAGGAGAGAACAATTGTCCATGGCCAACACCTGCAAAATCATTCATTTTTGGGGTTGTATTGCTGTTGCCTCTCCAGTGCACCTGTTTTAATTTTCAATTGCTTCAAAGCAGGTGAAACTGATTCCCAATCACTTATGCTTTCCGAATGGAGAAGATTGATATCCCTGAAATTTAAATGACTTGGTGTTATACTGTGATTGATAAAGTGTTCTTTCAAATTTTTTGAGCAGTGTTTTTAAAATTGGTACATTTTCTTATTACGGTAGTGGATTTGCAATGTACAATATATCAATAAATGTATCAATAAATTGATTCTGTTGTACATATTTATAACAGAAATACAGTAGAACCCGGTTATGTCAACGGCCTCGGGGGTTGCAAAAAAGCATCGAGATAACCGATGATCGAGAAAACCAAAAGCCAATATGACCATTTGTTTGATGAAGCGATCGGCATGCTATGAAAAACGTACATACACTGTATATGTTTGCTAACAACAAAAGGCATATGTGCACCAACTAACAGCAGAGATTTACCAGTATACAATAAAAAACACCTTCCATTCTCGATACAAACCTTTAATAATATTCTCCAACATTGCAAACACAATTTCGCTCACAGCGTAAACACAGTCACAACACACATAAACACATTCGCTCATAACACAGTCATTTCGCTCTGACACAGTTCTGGAAAGTATCACACGCGGTTACTATGGTTTCTTTAACAAATGCTTTGTTGCTTTTTGCCTTTAATGGTCTGCTTGAAAACAAATGCTTCTAAGCTTCTATCAGTAACGACGTCTTTATCGATGTCAATGTAATCTAGGAATTCCTGGACAGTGAAGGAGAACTCCTGTACCTCCTCTTCCAAGATAGCATCTGTAAAGCTTGATTTTTGCGCCACTTTCGCAAGTTCTTCTGCGGCACTGCACCGCAAGAGTGAGTGAAGCGTTATTGGAATGAGTGACCGTACGGACCGTGATGCACGTGCAAAGTGAACTCAGCACATGCACAGTGAACTCGGTACTATCATTAGTCACGGGGATCCAGATGAACGATGTTGAGTGGCGAATTTGTCCCTCTTTTGTGCTCGAAATATTAGGGATCAGCGACATAAAATAATCGACATAACCGATAAGAAAATGCTAAGACAAGGAGAAAATTTGCCGGTTCCACTTCAAAAATGTCGACATAATAGGGTTGGCGAGATAACCGAGGTCGAGATAAATGGGTTCCACTGTAGTACTATTTATAGTTCAGAAGTCATGTTCAATAGAATGACAAATTCAATTAGCAAAAAATGTATTCTACACAGAAAAACATAGTCATCATAGTCTATGTATAAAAATAGAATTTAATCATAACTAAAGTAATTTAGAACAGCCATTTTTTACGTCAAGTGAAGTCACCTTTATTCATATAGCACTTAATCTGTACAATACAGATTGTTTCAAAGCAGGTTTACAGTGATAATAGGAAAGTTATTCAATGATACAAACAGTTCATTTTGGCTGTACAGCAGCTCTAAAAGAAAATAGTGTCATTCTTCAGCTGAGATCTAGATTATCAATTATTCAATTATCATCAGTCTATGTAAAGGTCATCAATTATTAAATTAGTTCATTACATCTATAAAACAGAAAACAGTGATGTCCTTGTCCAACTCAATTCAAATATCATCCAGCAATGTCAGTGCAAGTCAAATCAGTAATATTATTGAATATTAGGTGTCCACAACTAAGCAAGCCAGAGGCAACAGTGGCAAGGAATTCAAATTCCATTAGGTGACAGAATGGAGAACAAAACTTCAGGTCTGTGGACCAGTTCTCCTCTGGGCAATGTACAAACGATTATGGTTCAAGCTGCCTCACGAGTCAGAAATCAGATTGTGGATCGGTAGCTTTCAAATATTTAATCCAGCTCCTTTCGCTTGAAGATCAGATTCATCACGCCAGTGTGGAAAGAAAGCTGGTCAAAGGTCATAGGACTTGCATGGTTCTTTTGATCTCTGCTGAGTGATTAAATTATTAAATTATTTGTTATAAATAGGAATTTTTCATTGAGAGCATGTCATCATTTAGATATTTTTTAAGATGGAAAAATGTGGTTTTACAGATGCTAGAAATGTGTCTTTCGAATAATAGATTGGTATCAAATAGCATGCCCAGGTTCCTAACGGATGATGAAGACTGAGTGTCACCTGATTCAAATGTTAAAGTTATAAAGTCTAATATTTTATATCAACCATGCATTACGTTTATTTTGATAGGGCACAAAGAATTATAGTGATGAGTATCATCAGCATAACATGTGAAAACATGCTTTCTATGATATCTCGCAAAGATAGCATGCACAGGGTGAAAAGCAACAGTCCTAGTGAGCCTTGCGGTACTCTATAGGTAAATTGTGATTGATATGACACCTCTTCATTTACTGCTACAAATTGATACTGGTCAGATGAGTGTGACTTGAACCATGCCAATGCAATTTCACAAGTGGCAATCCCATTTCCGACTCTATTCAAAAGAATGTTGTTGTCGATAGCATCAAATGCAGCACTAAGTTCCAGTAACACTAATAGAGAGATACAATTATGATTGGATGATAAGACCAAATCATTTGTACTCAGTACTATGATATAGTCTAATTCCTGACGGGAAATCCTTGCAGATATCATTTCTTTCTGAAATGGAACATGTTTGTGAGGATACTGTACAGTGATTTTGTAATTTTTCTACTTAAAAAATAATTTGATTAAAATTGAAAAATAATTGTCTCCAAAATGCTTCAGTTTAGGAACAAAGCTACTCATCTCTTTTTCTGGAGTCCCACCTTTAAGACGTGAGCTTGTTCATATTTTCATAAAGTTGTCTGTAACATTCAGTTCTGAAAAACGGTAATTTGTTTAATAGCTGTGTCTTAGTGTTCTTTCCTTTAAAGTGTCATTAGTCATAGGTTTAAAATGTCCACATTGTAAACCTGGCATTCCTTCTTGGAGTGTCTGCCTTTTTTATATCTTCCTTTTGTTTACTCAAAGTAAAAAACACATAAAAAAACATTTATGATTTGTGAATGCCACAATGTTCCATATTCAGAGCTGCCATTATATAATCTTCCAAATAAGCAGTAATGAAGGCACATATCCAACATGGAAGCCTGTCGCTACGGTCAGTTTGTGGTCCGAGTTCTTCACAGGCGCTCTCTGTGGTCTGTTGGCGCAGGGATGAGCAAATCCTGTTGATGAGTCATGGGACTTTGCGGAAAGCTCCATTCCTTCCCTTATCTCCGTTGTTGTTGCCAGAGTCTTCATGTTTACAACTGGACAGCTGAACATCTGCTGTGATGAGTTCTCCTCCCTTCTCTGTGAAACTGACTCACTCAGTCAGACGCTTAGTATCAAGATCTGAGTGACTGGCTTCAGAAAGCAAAACAGAGCGGTTTAGATTTGTCTTGTATTACTTGATACAAACAAACTTTAAAAGGAACATTAACAAACTAGATGTTTTGATCATAACCTAAAATATTGATTCTGGAAGGTTATATTTGCGCTGTATTTTGCTGGATTAAGGTGACCAGATTTTTAAGGTCACTTGCCAGGGAACAGATGGTGTCCATTAACACTTTTCTAAATTCAAAATTACTTACCATGACTTCCTGATAATGCACTTTTATCTTTTATATCATTGGTAATATCAGCCAATAACATTATTCATGTCATATAATAATGCACATGGTTGTGTAAAATGATGAATGAGAGAATTGTGTAAAATGATGAATGAGGTTGTGTAAAATGATGAATGAGAAAAGGCTAAATGTTGGAATCGGTCTACCTATCTATCTGTTTGTCTGCCTAGCTGTCTCCATAAGGATTTTTTGTTTGTTTTGTTTTAAAAAAAAACAATTTTAAGGCTTTAAAATTTAAACAAACATTCAAAATCTATCTTTGCCTCAGCAAAGATCACAAGAACCAAGCGATATCAGGTTTGTCTCCCTATTGGTGTGAATCTGATCTTCAAGCAAAAGGAACTGGAGGAAATATTTGAATGCTATGACTCACAATCTGATTTCAGACTTGTGATGCAGCCTGAATTATAATCACAAAATGTTTGTTCATTGGCGAGAGGGGAACTGGTCTCCTGACTGAGCCTGGTTTCTCTATTTTGTCATTTGATGAAGTTTGGATTCCTTGCCACTGTCGCCTCTGGGTTGCTTAGTTGGGGACACTTAATATTCAATAATTATTTATTTGACTTTCACTGACTCTATTGGATGATAACTAAAGCTAGGTGAATGAGTTTTCTCCAGAACTGCTTTATAGATGAAAATAACTAATTAAACAACTACAGTGGAACCCACTTATCACGACCTCGGTTATCTCGCCAACCCTGTTATGTCGACGTTTTTGAAGTGGAACTGCCAAACTCCCTATTTTTCTTAGCATTTTCTTATCGGTTATGTCGATTATTTTATGTTGCCGAACCCAGATATCTCGAGCACAAAAGAGGGATAAAGTCGCCACTTAACATCGGTTATCTTGATCTCCGTGACTAATGATAGTACCGAGTTCACTGTGCATGCGCTGAGTTCGCGTTGCACGTGCATCAGTCCGTAGAGTCGCTCATTCCAATAACGCTTCACTCACTCTTGCGGCACAGTGCTGTCCAGCCGCGGAAAAATCAGGCTTTACGGATGCTATCTTGGAAGAGGAGTCACAGGAATTCCCAGATTACATTGGCATCGACAAAGACGTTGTCACTGATAGAAGCTTAGAAGCATTTGTTTTCAAGCAGACCGTTAAAGGCAAAAAGCAACAAAGCATTTTAGACTTTGTAAAGAAACCATAGTAACCATGTGTGCAATACTTTCAGAACTGTGTCAGAGCGAAATGAGCGAATGTGAGTTTTGAGCGAATGTGTTGTGACTGTGTTTACGCTGTGAGCGATCATTGTGTTTGCAATGTTGGAGAATATAATTAAAGGTTTGTTTCGAGAATTGAAGTTTTTTTTATTTTATAAACTTTTTTTTAAATATCATACAAATATTTACTGGTAAATCTCTGTTGTTAGTTGGTGCACATATGCCTTTTGTTGTTAGCAAACACATACAGTGTATGTACATTTTTATAGCCTGCCGATGTTCATCAAACAAATCGCCATATTGGCTTTTGGTTTTCTCAATCATCGGTTATATCAACGCTTTTTTCCAACCCCCACAGGCCGTCGACATAACCGGGTTCCACTGTATTTACAACAGTAATGAATCAACACTGAGATGACTTTGTCTGGACAATGACACTATTTTCTTTTAGAGCTGCTGAACGTACAGCTGAAATGAACTCTGTTTGCATCATTGGATAATTTTCCTGTAATTACATGAAAAACGATCTGTATTGCATGATTTAACTTGACATACTATGGATAAGAATGTTTCAAATGTTGGAATTATCAGTTGCTATTTTTAAAAATAAGACATGCCTATAAAGGTTTCCCTACCTGCAATCCTCAAATCCCAGAGGCTTACTCCACCCTTAACATAACATTGCATCAGATACATACCAAGTCTGGATCCTCTCTCACACACACACATTACAGCAGCATGAACATAGCATTATAGGCAGTGTCTTCTCTTCCTGTGTGTGTATGTGTCAGCACCGATAGTATGGCAAAGGCCTGCTGCTCTTGAAGCTCACGCTGCATATCTTTCTCATTGACTCTCAGCATGCAAACAGCTGTCTGACTTCCCAATCTAATCTTGACCCTGGCCCTGGTCCTCGGTCGCCTGACTGCTGGCCCTCACATCAGCTGATAATTGTGGTCAACATGAGGAAGTGGCTGAGATAACTGGGGGATTATTCAATGCTTAAGGGCATTAGGTAAGATGTGTGGAATCCCCGGTCATTACCTCAGTCAGGCGCAGTTGAGCAATACATGCCTAATGCCCACCTTTTTTGGGCAAATGGCTCATGTCATCATTGTGGAACTGGAAAAAACAGCATTAAACATACACATGTGCTTTGTAAGGTGGGATTGAGTTTTGACAGTTGTTGAGCTTTGGTTACTGTAGAGTGGGTAGAAAACAGTCTGAATCATCACACAATTATGCCTCACCTTATTAATGAACAAACCGGAACGAGATGGACAATGAATATGAATGTAACATTCAAAAGCAAACATTTCTAAATAGAAACCGTTCTCTTGTGTTGTGTTTATATGCCCTCTTCACCGCGCATTCCTGTTCCTGTTTTCCCCCATTAAATAGTTACCTGTGGCGTGGTTCTGGCGCAGGGCTTTGGAATGTTCCGTACACACCTGAAAATGTCATCAATCAAATTATTTACATTGAATCCCACAATGGGATCCATATTAAAACAGAGGCTTTTGTTAAGTTCGCTTCCTTGGTGGTAGATTACGGGCAAGCTTCCAATCTCACATAGAGCAGCCTTTGAGAGCGGAAAAAAATTAAGATGGTATCTCGAGCCAAGGCATCATGATCAGAGGCATTGGAGAACCGCACGCTGTGTGTGGTTCTCATTCCCTCGTTGACTCAGCACTCTGTGAAATTCATTTGAATCGGGTGATAACTGTAGCCTTTGACTTATGTTGTACCCCCGAGGGGAAAGCCCAAAGTCTGACAGATATCTAGTCCTGCAGAAGTCTGTTCTTTGATGCCGTACTGTCCTTGGGTCCAATAAACATCCCTTTTTTTGGTTTTATCGTTGTGTGTTGAATCAGATAATGATGGAAAGTAAACATTCTCCTAACATTGTTCATATCTCCAACTTGCAGTAACGGTTCCTCATGCTTCCTACGTGTTAACAGACATGATATGGCTTTTCTGTTGTCTTTTAAAGAGGGCATTATTTTGATTATAATTGATTAGTGCTTTCCTGTAGATCAGTCAGTAGAGCATTGGTGCTTACAATCCCAGGGAAAGCAAGACCTGATTCAATGTGTTTCTTGAATGCAATGTAAGTCGCTTTGGATAAAAGTGTCTGCCAAATGTGTAAATGTAAACTGTTTACTATTTCTTTGATTAAATGGGCACTAAGTTGTGGCAGCTGTCCTTATATATCAGACTCCGTATGATAAAATGATGTTTTATTATCAAAGTTTAGGAGGAGCGCGTTCAAATGATCTACGCAATCAGCATGAGAGCAACTCACTCACTTATATTCCTCAACAGTTCTCTGCAACATCCCTCCAACAAACTAACTCCTCACTCTCGGCCCTCTCGGTACTTGCCCTTGTGCTCATTTTGTGAAGATTCAATGGAAATTCGCTTGTTACTAGGACAAGAGATGCAAAATGGGGGTAGAGTACTTTTTCACACAGGGCCATGTGGGCCCTGTGTGAAAATAACCTTCATTTCAAAAATGTATATAAATATGTAATCTTTGACTAATCAATGCATTTTCTGTTTGTGTAAAATGCAGACTCTCCAGATTTTCAGCATATTGTTTTTACGGTAGCTAATACAGTAGAACCCCGACTTACGAAACGCTCTACGTACGAAAAATTCAACATACGATAAAAGATTTCGGGGTTTTTTTCGCCCGAGTAACGACAAAATGATCGAGATGCGAAAAAACATTTCCGAGTTTTGTTTTGAAATTCGCGCTGATTTTGGTTCGGGTTGAATGAAGGCTACAGTTTGTCCGGTCAGAACAATGATGTCTCACTCAGGGAATAATCCAAAACTGGTATTTATTAAAGGTGCATAGATGTGTGGTTACGCATGATCGATAAAACCTCAAAGATTGGCACTAATTCCCTGTATTTCACTCAATAAACTATATACAATCTTCAGCCGATCTCTTTTACCTTAATCATCCGTCAGCTCTCTCAGATGGAAAGTTTTGGAATAGTCCATTTCGTGCTGAATGACAGGGATGGCTGGAATAGTCCATGCAAGAAGGGGAACACTTTTTACAATCCTGCTCTCCTATTGGTCAGCATTGTGCCTAGTTAACATAAACTTTTTCTAATCACTCACCATGGATGTGAAGATTGTTGCTGAAGTCAAAAGGAAGAAGAGGATGCTTTACATTGCATTGAAAAGGGAGATTATTGAGAAGTATGGAGCTGTGGTGCGCTTCACCCCATGCTAAATGTGGTGTTTTTGTAAGGCTTGGAACGGATTAGGCAATTTACATGTAATAGCCTGACCGACATACGAAAAGATCGATTTACGAAGCCAACCTCGGAACGGATTAATTTCGTAAGTCGGGGTTCTACTGTAGCTAAATTTATTGGATATTTACTCTGTTATACTGGGGTTAATTTTCCTCTGTAAAGTGGCATGCAGACCCGACAGTTTAATGAAGTTCTTTCAGCCTTATTTACAATCCAGCATCTAGGAAAATCTTGGATGCACTGTAACATGTCCTGTGTGAGAGGTTCTGCAAAAGATTCAGGGATTCATTCAGTTTGGGTCAGTCAACGCTTCATTTATAATTCATAGCTCAGGCTTCATCCGTGGGACAGAAGCAGTGTGCACAACTGTAGTTCACTTGACGATTTGCAGTTAGATCTCCAGACACATATTGATGATATGATGCCTAATATTCCCTTCAATATGTATCTGATGTATTGACTTTGTCCACATTCATTAGTGTAGAAGAGCATGTCAAGCCTCTGTGTATCTTTTCATCTGATCAGGTTGCCTCTCTTTGTGTCTTTGTTTCTAGCTTCCTTTTAACCAATAGGTGTGTCACCCAAGAGCGGCATTCCGCTACTCTTTCCACTGCCCTTCTCTCTTACACGTCCCTTCCGACATCAGTTTCTCCTCACAAAGGTCTTCTTTCTTCCATCCGTGATGGAGGCGGCAGCATCTTGAGACGCCCACAGTCAGCATCTCTGTTTTGGTCAAATCATAAAATTCCCCAAAGGCTGAACAATAGAAAACAATGAGGCACCTGCAAAATGACGAGCCCTCAGTCAGCCGTGATGAGCCACGCAGGTATGATGGCACACTTTAAAGTGGCCTGCGATGAATGTACAACCACACCTGAAATCCCCTCCAATGGAATTCCCCCTCTCACAAACACACAGTGTGCTCAGTGATCCAGATATGCCCTTATTTTCCCCCATATTTTCCTTGTGTTGTGAGATCAGAGAGTCACAGGCCTTTGTCTGTGAACTTGAAGGCAGAGCTGCGCTGCAGTTTCACTTGTACGCGTCATTGTCACTATCACCATCAGCGGTTTCAGCCCTTGCATGCACCACGTCACATGAATGCGAGCAGAAACTTTGCCTGGCTGAACAAAAGGGCAGCTGTTTGCTCTTGGCTCCGCTTTTAACTGCAGCGTATGCACGGGGAATTACTCACAAGTACAAGTCTTCTTTCTGCCTTTCTTCTGTTCTCCAAAGGTTAAAATAATCCTATCCTTCAAAATACTGCCACAAAGCAGCTTCATTTAGCTCAGCCAATGGCCAGACCAAAGCCAACATCAACATCGTGTTTGGATATGATGGATATTAAATAAGTTTTGGGTGTCAGTCAAAGGGTAAGGGGTGGTTGACTGTGGGATTTTAGTGTTTAGTTGCCCTTTTCTTGCCATACACTGTACTATCAGCTCTTTCACAGTGGTGACTCTCTCCTAGGTTCCCTATAGAGGTGACCCTCGTTGATCCCTGATCCCCCAGTCAGTGCTAGTTCGAACCATGGCACAAATGGAAGCTTTGTTAGCTTTTATGTATGCTAGTGCTCAGGGAGTCAAGGGGTCAATGTGAAGGGGAGGGGGGAGGTGGAGAGTGACAAATCTTAGGTTGTTTCCTTGTAGGGAAAAGGTGTTTTCTTCGAACATGACTGTTGTGAATGCTCTTTGATTCTTCATTTTAGTTTTAGATTTGAGCTTTAAAGCTGAACTCTTTGGTTTGTTTGTTAGTTTAAATGTTTGAAGTAGCACAGGTATGTGGACGTTGCTGGATTAATTAACCTTCTGCTCATTGGGCCACTCAAGTATGCTTTCAAGTTCTCAAGCTTTTTACTCTGGCCTGTAATCCCCCTCTGAGAGTTCACAAGCCTTGTGCAGATCAATTCAAGTGTCAACATTTCTGTGACAATGAATTACGTGTTTTCCCTTATTCCTTTTTTAAATAATATATACACTACCATTCAAAAGCTTGAGGGTCAGAAAGATTGTTTTTGATAGAAGTGTCTTATGCTCACCAAGGCTGCGTTTATTTAATCAAAAATGCAGTAAAAGCAGCACTATTGTGAATATATTATTTTATATATTTTATAATGTAATTCCTTCCATGGAGCACCTGACTTTTCACCATCATTACTCCAGTCTTCAGTGTCACATGATCCTTCAGAAATCATTCTAATATGCTGATTTGGGGCTTAGTATTATCAATGTCGAATGCCATCAAGTTGTGCTTTGTTTGATGTTCAAAAGAACAGCAGTTGAAATAGATAATGTGATAAAGTCTTAACGGTAATTTGATTGCAATTATTGATTAATAAAAGCATACATTTATTTTAAATATACAGTATATCATGTTATTATACATTTCATTTCATGTTTGGTTTGAAAAACAAAATCATACAATATATATTAACACAGAAACACTCTGTGTGTGTTTTAAGAATTGCAATTACCGAGGAACAGCATAATAGACTTCAAGTGCATGTGAACCAAATAGATCCATATGTGGACTTATGAAATGATAAGCATATTAACATATAACAGTGGTTCTCAAATAGTGGTGTGACCCTGGGGTACATGCTTTTTTTTGCCAGGGAGTAGTTTTCTTGCACTGAACAAGAGCAGCATAAATGAAGTTCAGGTAACCGTCCCCTCATCCTTTGACATGTACGATCACACCGGTGTTTATATGTGTCACGTGATCAACCGCTCAATTCACACGTGTTTTCACGCGATATCTGGCACTGATCCCAAAAAAGACGCGCTCAGAGCTTGTCATTTATCACAACAATTCAGTGTTTTCAACCACATAAGGTTTCTTTAGGTTTCAACAAGTTGAGCCAACAAGTTGGTGACTATTTTGAATAAAAAAGAAAAAACTAAGTAAATGTGATCTATTATATAGCGCTTTTTGTGGCTGCGGTATGTCACGTGACAAGTATGACGCGTTGCCATGGAAACAATGAGGCGAAAGTTCCAAAATGGGGGGAGGGGGGCGCAAAATTTTTACCTCTTCCTAGGGGGGCGTGACAGAAAATAATTGAGAAGCACTGACCCCTAATAATGGCCATTTTATTGAGAAAAAAATTATGGCAGGCATGCGTCTATATGTTGTTTTACATTCAATTTAGTCACCATAAATCTCCTAACACCTGTTAACCTCAGATGTTGTTTACAGATTATATTGTATGTGTCTTGTCATGTGAATGGTGTGTGGCTTCATGAGTTTGCCTGTAGCTATGGTGTCATTAACATTCCAGCAGTCATAGCAGCACAGCTAACACTCCGCTACATGATGGGACAGCTCTGCCTGTACCTCTGTACCTGCTGTACGTTCTCTCCAAACGACTCTTTTACTTTTCTCACACCCGAACACCCACCTACACAAACAAATACATATAAACACATACCAACCTCCATAACTAAGAAACTGAAATATTTGTTTTTCTTACATGTGGGTGTCAGTTCTTACTCATATCATTCTTGTGCTGTCATTTTGAGGACTTCTTCAAACAAGTCATTTTCCACACCACTTCATCTGCCTCTCTTGACAGCAGGGTTATGACTTGGGTTATGTGGTATGTTATGGAAAGTGCTTGTTGTTTTGTAGTGTTGTACCAGGATTTGGCTTAAACGGCCTGACCGTTGGTAGGTTTGCTGGCCTGGTCTCTCTTTAGCACTGCATATTTTTTATACCTGTAGGGCTCAGAAAAAGGCAGTGCTTGTTAATGGTGCTTTCAGGGGATCCACTCTAATGTAAACAATCTGTGCCTCCATGTAGTGCAGTGAGAGCCCTCTTGATTCTGATCAAAGAATATTAAAACCATGCACAATTACTATATTTATGTGCAAAGTGTTAACCGGTGTGTGTATATAAATATATTCTGATGCTATCTCAATTTGTTGATCGATATCTCAGTGTGTGGTTTAAGTTAAAGCAGTGTGTTCATCTAATTATGTTAACCAAGCTCTTTTGCAGACTTTGCAGAACACTGCGTAGAACTGCCGCGGTTGCATGACTCAGTCTTTCTCAGCATAATAAAAAAAAAAAAATTTTTTTTTGGGGGGGGGGGGGGGGGGGGGGGACAGTATATTCTATTAAGTGCATGCAACAGTCCGACTGTCAGTGTACAATCTGAATTGAAGTTTTGACACTGTTAAAAGCAAGTTGCTCACAAGAATGCAAAGTAAGAATTTATTTTAAAGTTACAAAATATTTAAGAAAGAATATTTTTTATTTTACACAATCTGTACAGAGATGACATCCGTTGAACTAAATGACCTTGTAACAACAACTAAGCAATAACTCTTATTAAATAGAAGACTGGAAAATTAAAGACAAGGAAGAGACTGTTTCATCGGTTTGCTGTACATAGTATAAAAAATTAGACAGAGCTACAAATGGAATCCATAATATTGTACCCTGATTATTAGGCCTCTTGAGAAGGATAATTATTATCAATAATTATTTTACAAATATTGGAATGGCCTTGCCACCTTATAATAGCTAAAATATTGGCCTCTTTGGTACAATTAATTAGGTACAGTAAAATTTTCACAAAATTCTGTTTTTACTACAAAAATAACATTTTCAATGGCAGTTTTTTTTTGTCTGTTTTTTAACTAATCCCGCAACTTTTCAGTGCAAACATCATAACAATCATCCGCTTTGGAAAGTAAGCGAAAGATCACATTTCAAGTATTGATAAAGATTTAAAGACAAGCAGAAAGAAGAATTCAGTTTTACAGTTCAGGATTACTATACATTGCATAGTTCGTGCGGCACTTTATATTAAAAGGACTATGGGCAAGGGTAGGTACCTCTTTGTACCCTTTTGAAGGCTTTGCAATACGCAAGTGCTTTAAATTGTGCATTTTGAGAGTTTTCGCAAGTGCTGTACTCCCTGTAAACCAGCTGGACAGAATGGAAGCGGCTCCGTAGAATGCACACCGCTGCAAGTGTTTGTCAGTCACTGAACTGTGCAGATGGAGGAAGTTTGCGCTGTACCGGTTAGACCTCAAGATCTAGTTAAGCAGTCAGCCGCAGTCAAGACATGCACACATTAGTAGAACGGCAGAAGTGGTTTTAGTTTCAAGATTATCTTGTCCAGAGCTGCTTGCAGTTTGAGTAGAAGCCTCACAATGGTTTAACAATGCTGCAGACAACCAGAGTCATTGCTAAGGGAATGCCTCTGGGAACGACTGAGATGATGACATGCACTGATTTTGAAACTCTCCGTCTTAGCTGGAATGATTTGTCATATTGTGTTAAGCGGTTGAAGTGCTGGTGTTCCGAAGTAGAAGGGAAATTTAGATATGCCAGTGCTTGTGAAACAGTTTTAAGTACTTGTATCAAAGTTTGTCTCCTTTTTTCACTGTTGGAGAGGAAAGTATTGAGCCATTTTTTTTAAGTCTAGAAATGGCAAACTAGAGAAAAACCATGTTGTTGTTCCCTTTCTCTTATCATTCCAAAGCAAATTTTGTTCATTACAAGGACCCACCTGTCATACATTTGATGATCTATTCCTTGATGCACACACACACACACGTGCGTGATTGTACTTTGTGAGTGCACAAATATTAACACAATCTATATGCATGTGGTTCAGAAATATCATAAATATGACTGCTTTCGTAACATGTCCTAACATGGATTTTGTTCAGGCACATCCGCACTCCTCCACAATCATGTTAGGCACGTCACGCTTGACGATGTTGTACTCATCATCGAAGTAGAGCATGGACATGGTGCTGAGTTTGGTAGGTATGCAGCACGAGTTGACCGATCCAGGACTCATGCCTCTCATGCGGTACTGGTTAACCACTGCCGTGTGAAACGACGAGGCAGAGCCCGGAACACCTGCCATGTAAGCTGGGCAGCTGCCGTCACAGTAGTTCCCATAGTACCCCGCTGGCGCGATGATCCAGTCGTTCCAGCCAATGAGCCGGAAGTCAATGTAAAACTGCTGTCGGCAACACAAACCGCCATTGTTGCCGTCACACTCCAGGCCTCGCTTTCGGATGCGGTGCTTCCCTTCTGCCTGCTGGGCACGAACCACCAGAAAGGGTCTGTGTGAGGGGTCGCTCGGGTCTACCAGGATGGGCAGAACGTTGGCAGCCTCGCATCCCTCGCAGTGGATGTCGAGGTCCTGACGGCGACCGCCTTTAGCCAACATTTCCCTTACAGCCTCAGACACAGGGAAGGTATGCCAACCACTTCGTTTCAACTCCACACGTTTTTCCATCACAGGCCAATGCGTGTTCTGCCCACTGGGCTCATAGTAGTGCACTCTCACGGTCACTTTCCGTCGCAGTCCCTTTTCCTGAGCACCTGGCATTAGCTTGAAGTACAGCCACAGATTTGCCTGCAACACATGTAGATTCTGATTCCCCTCATTGGAGATCAGGAAGTACAGGCTGGACTTAGATGGAGTCACGTCATCTGTAAGAGACCAAAGAAGTTTGTTAATGGCGGTTCTTTCTGACAAAACAAACTCGTTTATGCCTTTTGTCAGATGTGAAATAGCACAAGCAGGTTGTGATTCTGCTGACGACTACCTCTCCTTAGCCACATTCGCTGACATAAACCAGTCAACTTGTCCAGATCTACTAGATGCCACAGTTCTGGGCCTAAGTCCAATTGGCCATTGGTTTGGGCTAAAGACGTTGGGCCAGAGGAGAGGGTGGGGGTTGTCGAACGTGGGCCTTGCCCCAGGGGGTTCATTGAGTTCACAAGGAGAACTGTGAAAACCCAGAGCTTCTGGAGCCTCAGAGACTGACAACACAATGCACCGTGAAGGGTATTAGGAGAGTTCTGTAGCACAGCCTAGCATTGAGCGTGTGCCCTTCAAATAAGAAGCATTATGAGGCATTTACATGACACTGGCCGACAGTGAATTGCGCTGTGCAAGATGGAGATTTCTTTTCTTTTTTTAATAATTTGATTGTAACGTTTTTTTTTGACCACCCAAGATAATTAGGAAAATTAAGCTATATTGACAGTTGCAAAGTCCTTATTTGAATGTCAAAGCTGTTTGGCACATTCTGTAAAATAACCATGTTAGCAAACAGATTTGTTTGGTTTCATGTCAACAACTTGATGCAAAGGGTGGCTTCTTCATTTCATATCTTGAGCTCCCTGCTTTTCCAAAACATTTTTAAACATGTTCAAAACTACAAACTAATCTGTAATAATTTCATGACACAATATTATGCATGATGAAGTTATTACATCATTATACATTGATATTTATTCAACAGAGCTGTCAACTCATTTTACTGGGAACCCGGCGCTTTAAATCCCACAGTGCAGACACAGTCAACGTTCATCAGTGACAGAGGATCAAGCCCTGGAGAGGTGTCAGGTGTGAACAAGTATGTTCTCTGATGATAGGGAACACATTCACTAAACTGATTACTCCACCATTTCACCTTGTTACCTGCCTTTATATGCCCCTGGATACAAATATACTTGTATGGCCATGTGCTCAAGTCTTCCAGAACGTGTCTCAACAGCTCCTGCTTAAACTGAATTTAGTCAAACAGGGCAAGGCTTGGTCCACTTTGCACTCTCCAGGGCAATGCGAACACAGAGAGACAAGATGCTGTCTTTCCTGTGGCATACTTTATCTCCATCGATATCAACACTTACCTACATACACATCTAACCTACTAACCTACTTCAGAATTCTTTCATCTCAATGGCATCTTTGCCTTTGCATCAAATAGCTTTTTATTACGGTAAATAAAAACTGTCAACATTACAGTTGCTTAATTATTTTGGAATAAATTGCATTTGAAAGAATGAATTGGCTAAGCAGTTAATTTCAGAATATTCTGAATCTTTTTTTAAACATCTATGCTTGCTTCTGCATCCTGTGGTTCACCGCCAGTGTTTAACTTTTATCTTCTCCTTTGCACCAATTGATTGGTAGACCAGTTAAAATGTATGTTTTACTATCAGTCAGTTCATTTCAGCAGTAAGTTTTAAATTTCACGCAGGTATTTCTCAGTTATTGTAAATGTCATACAGAACACTTCCCAGGTCAATTTTTATTTTGTTGGTACAGTAGTTAAAAATAATTTTACTCTAGATTTGGGGCTATTTCTTAACTTTCCAATATGTGTATTATTCAACTAAGCCCAAAAACCAATAGCCTACAAGACACCAAGCATACAGAATACTGTCAAAATAAGCATGGGCAAATGTACCTTTAAGAAAATGGATGTTTGTTTCTGTTTCACTGAAGAGGTATCTCATGCTTTAAATGCTAGATGTGAACTGCTTGTAGAATCAATAAGATCAAGACCATGGCATGCTGTCCGATTAGATTTTGACTGCCTGCCAATCAGTTAACACTACAGGCTCTAATTCCCCTGCCTGGATCAAATGTCAAAAAAAAAAAAAGATTTTCTAAAGAGATCAATTTGGCTCTTTGACCTTATGGACACTGTGCCACACTGAATAATGTCTAATAATGAAGTCTTAATACCCCGTGCTGAACTGGTCCTGAAGAGTTCAGCGAGTCCGAATGGTTACACTGACAAATGAGAAGCATGCATCTACCGCTCCGCTCCTGTGGCTACGGGACACCAAATACTTCTGAAATGGCCCATAGGACAGTGTCAATAGAGCCCTGAAATTGGCAGCCGCCCTCTCCTTTACCTTGGCAGTCCTCTTCTTATTGCTCTCCTAAAGCATGGAGCGAGATAGGAGCCACCTTCTGGCTTGCAATCATACAGCATAACAGCAGGGAAGAGCATGCACCGCGTGAGGCAGCCCAATTGCCTGCAGCTGCAGTGATTTGCACATTGCATACCTCACAAATTCCTCTTTTTGTACCTCTGAGCAGAATGGATCTAGGGTTGTCCTAATGCTATGCCCTGGCTGGCAGCCTTCACTTGAGGAGTTAGTGCCAGCTGGCCTTGAGGCAGATGGGGGATCGGAGAGCCAGTTTCATGATGCATTGCTGCTCAGTGGTTCAAAGGTGTTGTGAATAATAGGGGACACTGCAAAGAGGCCTGATAGAGCTTTGATATTTGAAATGCATTTTCAGAGTAGGATATAAGAAGCCCCCCCCCCCCCCCCCCAGCCTCTATCACCCACAACGACTCAAATGTCTCATGCATTATTCTGAGTGATTTCTTTTGTTTTCTTTTGTTGTTTTTGTTCTCAATGTTGACATATTGGGTTTAGCAAGAACGCACAGTACTCGCTTAATACTTGCCTTCTTTTGTTGCGCTGTCATGAGTGTGTTCAGATCATTCTTATTAGAGCAAGAAGTCCGGATAATGTCCAAGCTAATTGTGCTGCAGTGTGTGAGACCAGGAGATAAAGAACCCAGTTTTACAAGCTTGAATGTCAAACCGAGACATTGGAAAATTTAATTTAAAAAATGTATTAAATATTTACATATCTGCATATCAATTACCCTTCCTGATAATGATGACAGATTATGATTGTCTATTTAAAGGTCTGCTATTTTTATTATATTAGGACATTTACATTGTTTAATGACAGAACTAAACGTGCAAAATGATATTGATGTTTATTAACAATTAACAAGATCCATACGCAGATCTATATAATGAACTGGTTCTTAAAATGAAACCTAGAACCTCATCACTTTGCTCTGGAACTAATGGGTATCTATGTTATTTACATGATTCCCACCCTTTTTGACAATTGAATTTCCATGACTTATTCAAGTGTTCAGGCAGGGTAAATGCACAAGTCTTTTTAAAAGCAAGTGAATTTACATTCACTATGTTTCCATCACTTTTCGAACCATTTCATAATCACCTCGAATTACCATGGTTATCCATGACCATAGGAACTGTATCGACTAAAAAGAAATGTACACTTCTTAAATTAAAGGCATTAGTTTTTTGTTAATATTAACAAACATTTTTATTGCTATATTGTCTGTTAATAAGGCAAAAGGCGTGGAAATGTTCTTGCCCTCTTATTAACAAATTATCAGTAATACTTTGATTGCCATGTTTTTGATGCTCTCTCGGCGTTCCCGAATATGTTCCAGAACTTTAATTACCTCAACACCCACCCAGCAACGGTCATCATTTGACAAACTACTTGTTTTCTGTCAGCATATCTAACTATATGTTACGAGAGGATCATGTATATTACACGATCATACATACATTAGATCAAGGACGCATGTCACCTTAACCCTCCAAGACCCACTGTAGAAAGATCGCAACAACAAAAAATAGTTTAAAGCAATATTCTGTTTTACATTTACTGCATCGCTGCAAGAACTTAGGCAAGAAAATACAATCTTGTATTAGCTCAATTCTAATCACAGAATGCATACACACACATGTATAGTACGTTAAGTACTAACAACTGCTCATACATTGCGTAATGCATGGAACTGGAAAATGTTTTCCCAATGAAAGCAGTGGGAAGTGAAGCATCCCACTAGGTTTTGGAACAAACCCACTGAATGTCACAGCTTACTAAAATCAGCCGAGGAGGTCAGTGTGGGGTGTACTGTCACCATTGCTAATACTTTTGGTAAATGTTCGACCTGTAAATGAAATTTCTGACCTGTTAAACATGTTTAGTGATTGAAGACTACATCCCTTAAAAGAAATGTAAGTTACAGCCAAGGAATTTACATCTTTGCACTTCTACTCAATTATGCAGTGAAATGTTGAACGTTTCAGGTATTCCAAAAACATGCTTAAATATTATTTGAGAACTTCTGTAAGATAAAAGTAGCCATGCAACATGCTATTTCTTGTACACACCTGACTCGGCGAAACTGATTATTTCCGACGTTTCTTCTTGCACCTCGTTGTAGGCGGCATGTCCATCTAAGTTGGGAATTTCAACCCTCCCGTCCTCCCTAACTTTACCCGCGTGAAGTTTGCGCAGCGCCGTTACCATGGCAGCTTTGGGAATGGGATGAGTGATATTTGGTCTCTCTCTCATCTGCAGTCGGTTCAATATGTGCCTTTTAACCGCCTCCAGAAAGTCCGTGTCCATTCGCCCCGCATCATCCGAATGCCCAAGTCCACAAGAGACACACTGAGACTCTTGAGACACCGTCTCAGCTCCCAGACTACACTGAACTGAGAGTATGCAAGCCATTAAACAGGTTACAGCGAGGATGTAAATACTCATTTTCTTAAATAACGTGTCCATACAACAAACAAACCAGTTCTTCCTACCGTAAAAAAAAATAAAAATAACTATAAACAGGACGGAGTTGCACTTCCAACAACCTCCTTTGACAGGTCTCCATTCATCGTCATGCTCGCGGTCATTTTTTAGAGATGTTCACTGAGGGTGTGTGTGTAGTGTCGCCCGGTAAACACATTGAGTAATAATGAGGGCTAGTCGCAAAAATGTCAGTCTTAATTGACGCTAGTTAAAAAGCGCGAACACGTCTCCTCATCTCCGGGGTAACTGACAGATTGACGTGTGTGAAGAATCAAAGTAAACCGGTTACTAGTCGTGTATTCCTTTAAAGTTCAGTGAAGTCAAAACTCTTTCTTGTTTGAAGGCAAAATTGCACTGTTTGTCTTTCCACCGAATGTCAAGTGCTCGTGCTCCTCTTCTCTCAGTAATGGTTTTGTGAATTGTGTGTGCTCTTTCGTATTTCCTCAGCCTCAGGAGAGATGTTGTCCTTTGGTCTTTTCTCTCGTGTAATCACGACACTAAAGCACCTCGCGCTGAAACTTTTTTATACTTCAAACCACGTGGGACGCCCAGCCAACTGGACGCGAGAGATTATTGCACTGAAACAGGTTTGATCTATTAGAGCGGCATCGGTCGAAAAAAAAAAAAAAAACAGCGTGCGTGACCATTGGATCTGCATATCATACGTGACAGCCTTTTTCTTTCTTTGCGAAAATACAAGACTGCAGTGTTTGTCATAACATAACAGAAATGTGATTTTTTTCACCCCCCCTCAAACAGTAGAGCTATACATTTATGCGTAATATCTGAAGTACCAATTAGATTTGATGTCAGTTAATGCATTGACTGTTAAAATATGATATTAATCCATTGAGTGTTTTTCTTATTTTATTTTTTTAAGTAATAAAACAAAACCCATGTGATTAATTTCAGATTATGACATATTTATTTGAATAATGCAGATACTTTTACAAGGCCTGAGACCATTTTTAAGACATCACTTTGTTTGCCATATGAACACCGGTTTATTTCAGTGTAAATATACTTTTTTTGTACACCGGGATTGCAATATCAAATTTGGTTCTTAGGTGATATGGCGCCATCTCTCGCTTCAACAAAATAAATACACGTTATATTTTCGAGGCTCTCTGGTGCCACCTGTCATCTCTGAGGACGTTTTACTTAACATTTTAATTTTGGGCCTCTCTCTCTCTCTCATATTTCATTTTTAATATAAAATCTGTCATAGCTATTATTGTGAATATTCATAGCGTAGGTAAATATTTAATAATAATGTATATGCTATTTACTAATGAATGGTTCTAGTTTCTGTGTTTGTAAAGAGTATTACTTAAAAGATTAATATCATAACATTGCTTTTGCATGTGTGATTCTTGTGCATTGATCGCAATATTAAACCTGAATTCTTTTTTCTATGGTGTGACTAGCATAGTTTGTCGCCCTCAAGTGGTAATAATTATTAAATACTACAGTATATACATGTAGAAATGCAATTTATAATGTTTTGAAATCTACAAGTAAAGTTTACTCCTGTTTAAAAAAAAATAGAAATAGTTTATCCATTTTAGCTAGCATAGTTGAATACAAACATACTACAGATTTAGTTTTCAAGCAATATCTGTTTTTACACCTTGCTAGATTTTAAATCTACAAAATACACAATGATTTTAGCATTACTGCTGTAACAAATTTTAATTGTTGAGAATGGATTGCACATTACTAATGTAATGCATAACTTATTAAATCAATTGAGTACAGCCATCTTGAAACAATGTGAAGGCAAGAAAATAAGTGTGCAAAGTTTGTATGATGCTCTGGTTCTGCCAGTAATATCCATGGATCTAACAAAACGCACAGAGCAAATTGCAAAATCTGATAATGTTCGGATTGATTGCTATTAAATAATATATTTCAGATCAGCAGTTTTGACTGGTATTTCACATTTAATTAAGAGTCTTTCACATAAAACTTTTGTTTCAGAATAAAATAAGTGTGGCTCTTAGAGACGCAAAACATTTTATAGAATTTAAAAGCTCCAATTGGTGTTTTTTCAGAATAAATGTGAATCACAATCAAGAAATATTGCATTCGGTGTCAATGTATCTCTACAGAGCCATTTTTGACAGCACCTCGGAGCCCCAGTATTTACACTTTTCAGGGAAATCAAGCAGTAAATATCTAACTTGATAGTTGTTGATTATTGAATATGCACATTTAACTGGGCGGAGAAAGTATTGTGCCATACAAAATGACTAACTTCACCTTCAAGGTAGTAATTACAGACTAAAAGAGTTTGTACTTGACTGAAATAAATTTTAATGCAAACATTCTCCCATACAAATATGTGTATTGTTGCTAAGGCCCTTTCTTTTCTCACAGAGAAAGTAGAATGCACTGAAAACATCAGATTTATGCCACTGTCATGTGCCACACTGAAATCATACGCTGTCCTTGTAGAGGTTTACCACCCAGAACTAACAGCAAATCAGGCATATGTGGAAACATGTCATCTTCCTTTTCCTCTGTCAGGTCACCACTATTCCGCTGCTTGTGAACAGCCTCCTGATTCTCAAAGGTAAGACAGCTTCCTTTTAGCTTAGAGTCTTTCAGTGCAGTACTCAAATCTGGTAAACACTTCTTATTGTCCATGTTGAAAGTCTGGAGCTCAATACAAGACTCTTGTATTGTGCTACGGGACGGTTGGCACTTGTTCTTAAATGGTCTTAGCTTGTTATTGATGTTGTGAGAGTTGGGTATTTCCCTGATAAAGATGTTGTTTGGTGCTGTTGGCTGGAAACTCTGGCCTAGGCCAACGCTGCAGTGATGGATCCGGCACAAAGAGGCCGATCCAGGCAACAATGCTAGCTTCTTCCAGGTCTCTGTTTCCAGGTTGAAACACCACAAGCTGTTCTGAGGGGAACTCTGGGTTTCCCCTCCACCAAATATGAGCATGTTGTCTTTGAACAATACAGCAGAGTGGCCAACCAGCCTGGAGGGACCTGAACTGCAGAGTAAAAAATATGCATAATATTAGTGTTTAGATGCTTCTTGGTTTTTCCTCAGTCGATTTGGCTCACTTTTTCATACATAACTTACAATCTATAAACTGTAAGAGCAATCACACAACTGTTTTATGGATAATGTATACATGCAAAATATTGCAAAGTACATTTACTTAGAGAAAAAAAAATAAGAGTAGATTTAAATTTGGGTACTTGTACTTTAATTCAAGCACATTTCAAATGAAAAAAACCCCCTCTACTTTTAATTTTTTTACGCTGGGTGTTGTTCCTTTCGTTACTTCATTTTAATGTAATACATGATAAGATATACACACACACACACACACACACACAGTGGTGTGAAAAAGAGTTTGCCCCCTTCCTGATTTCTTGCATGTTTTTGCATGTTTGTCACAATTAAATGTTTCAGATCATCAAACTAATTTAAATATTAGTCAAAGATAACACAAGTAAACACAAAATGCATTTTTTAAATGAAGATTATTATTATTAATGGAAAACTAAATTTAAACCTATATGGCCCTGTGTGAAAAAGTGCTTGCCCTCTGAACCTAATAACTGGTTGGGCCAAAATTAGTAGCAACAACTACAATCAAGCATTTGCAATAACTTGCAATGAGTCTTTTACTGCGCTGTGGAGGAATTTTGGACCACTCATTTTGCAGAATTGTTGTAATTCAGCCACATTAGAGGTTTGATCATAAGTTCATGCCACAGCATCTCAATAGGATTCAGGTCAGGACTTTGACTAGGCCACTCTAAAGTCTTCATTTGTTTTTCTTCAGCCATTTGGACTTGCAGGTGTTTTGGATCATTGTCCTGCAGCAGAACCCAAGTTCGCTTCAGCTTGAGGTCATGAACAAATAGATTCTCCGTCATGATTTTTTAGTAGACAGCAGAATTCTTGGTTCCATTAGTATATATCACAGCAAGTCTTCAGGTCCTGAAGCAGCAAAACAGCCCCAGACCATCACACTACCACTACCACATTTTACTGGTGGTGTGATGTTCTTTTTCTGAAATGCAGTGTTACTTTTATGCCAGATGTAATGGGACACACACCTTAAAAAAAGTTAAACTTTTGTCTCCTCAATGCACAGAGTATTGGGGATTATCAAGATGTTTCTGGCAAAAATGAGACAAGCCTTACTGTTTTTTTGGGTTTTTTTTTGCTCAGCAGTGGTTTTTGTCTTGAAACTCAGCCATGCATGCCATGGACACACATGATGAAGCCATGAACACTGATCTTAACTGAGGCGAGTGAGGCCTGCAGTTCTTTGGATGTTGTTGTGGGGTCTTTTGTGACCTTCTGGAAGAGTCATCGATGCGTTCTTGGGGTAATTTTGGTCGGCCGGCCACTCCTGGGAAGGTTCACCACTGTTCCATGTTTTCGCCATTTGTAGATAATGGCTCTCAGTGTGGTTCACTGAAGTCTCAAATCTTTAGAAATGGCTTTATACACTTTTCAAGACCGTTAGATCTCAATTACTTCCTCATTTGTTCCTCAATTTCTCTGGATCTCAGCATTATGTTTTATTCTGTAATTAACGTTGTTTAAATGTTTGCAGGTTCCCGCCTTCTTCCTCCCCGAACTTCAGTGTTTTACAGTCAGTTTTGTCATGATAAATGTTGTGTATCACACTGAACAGATATAGATAGACAGACTGAATAAAAGAACGTTAAATGTTAATAAAGAAACTCACTGGAAATTTATCCGACTCCAGGTTTGACTGGCAAAATTCCATCTCCACAGGTCCTTCTGTTCCCTTAGACCCTGCAAGCCACCAAAGAGGTACATACAGTTCTGGTGTGTCATAGCTGAGTGACCATGTCTGGGACCAGGCCCACCCTCTGCACTGCTTAGTAGTGACCATATCCTGGAATCTAACATGTAGAAAATATAGCTCAA
Organism: Rhodeus uyekii; assembly: GCA_037043235.1. NCBI lineage: Eukaryota > Metazoa > Chordata > Actinopteri > Cypriniformes > Acheilognathidae > Rhodeus > Rhodeus uyekii. Next base: position 3,352,861 of record JAWRVZ010000006.1, read on the forward strand.
TCACCTCTCCAAACAAATAATAAGTAAATTATAAAAATGTAACCGTATGTTTTTATATAGACAACAGTAAATATGTAGTCTTAGGAGAGACTTGCTTACCAAAAAGCATAAATACCACGCTATGTGATAATACTCACCAAAATCAAATTTCCAGAATTCCTTTGTTGATCCTCTTATATCAATGTATCCACCGTAGACATACATATATGACCCATTGATGACAGCACTGTGCCCTTTTCTGTTAACTGGTGTCACTGCCTACAAAAACAGTTAATAATTAACAGTTAATAATTAATAAAAATAAAAGGACCATCAAGTTTCAGGTGTGAGTTTTGTAATATAAAAAAGTTTACCTTTCCCGTTTTCCTGTTAACCCAGCACTCTTTACCTGGAGAGAATATGAAACTAAAGAGGTGAACAACAAAGTGGCATATTGCTTTGTTGTAAAAACAAAATCTGCAAAATGTATGCATCTCAAATGATGTATCATACCTATATCAAACACCCAAAGAGGAATTTTTGAGTTAGTATATGATGAATCTTGCATTCCTCCAAAGACATAGAGAAATTCCTAAGAAAAAAAGTGAAAATAATTATAGGATTAAAAGAAATATATGATATGATTTTTTTAAAGAAAACTGCTGTACTGTAGAAAACTGAAATTTATGATGAAATCTATTTCCCAACTGTGAGTTCGTTGCAATTACCTGATGTGCAACCATGGTGTGCTCCTCCAGTTCTTCAGGTGCATCTTCACTATTACAAGGAATCTCAGCCCACTCATTACAGACTAAAAATATAGACATTTCCCCTGCATTATAATCAGTCAATGCTGCAAGAATCATACACTGTGCAATAACGTGCAAGACGTGTGTGTCCAAAGCAGCAGGCAGATAATAACAATGACATACCCACATCATATTTCCAGAAATCTCTCAGTGAGCATTTTTCTCTACCACCTAATAAGTAAACATGTCCTCTGTGGGCACAAGAAGCGTGCTTGTAACGATCACATGGCGCAGGGCAGAGTTGCGGCACTGGAGTCCACAAACAAGCACCGCTCCCCTGGTTCATGCTTGGGCTTTGAGAGTCTCATGGGTTAATCCTGTGAAGAAAAGCATGACATACACAAGAGCTACTAATGAAGTCAGGTTAACAATAATTCCTAGAATAGCGCAGACACAGCCGAGCAAGAATATTGCAATTAAAGGAATTTTTATTATGTGGTTAGGTAATACATTAATTAAGTGCTGAGTAAATATTTGACCAGAAAACACATGTATTTCTAGTAAGCAACATTGCACATTTTAGACTTTACAATATATATACAATTGATTTTATACAAACGAAAAGTAAATACTGAGAAACATACATTTTAAGGCACAATATTGCTAAAAATGACCAACAATTCTTACCCATAAAAAGTTACATATTACCACCCCTAGACTGTATACAATATGTCAGTAGATGGCAACAAGTGGCAACATGTATGAATATAAACAGAACCAATGAAAATGCTTACCAACTGACAAAGGCACAGATGTTATTTCCCTTTTTTTGTATTATTATTTACAGACATCAATACAGTTTCCAATGTACCTGAATCTTCTCAGATACATCTTCTCATAGATGCTTCTCATATTTTCTCTCCCCTCCCCTCGCCTAGACTCAAGATCTTTAAGTACAGATTAAATTGTTGAAATTGTACTGTTTGTTATGGTTTAAAATCAAACAAAAGTAACTGTTTGTTTGCTGTTTTTTTTTTTTTTTTACTTTTTGAAAATGAAACCTCTTCTCATATGTTACTAAATCTGAAAAAAAAACTTAAATGTGACATTTAAGTGACGTTTCGTGAGGGATTCATAGTATTAGTTTTAAAGTAAACATACACAATTGTAAATATACAGTAATTTAGAACAGAAAATACCATTTGTAGACCAAAAGGTCCGTGTTTATATTAATATTGCTTGACACCGCGTGACATATAAAAGTCCAGCCCGTTATGCATTAACTATCATTCATTAAAAATCGACATGAATAACTAAGATACATTGTTACCTAATATCTTTCCAGTGGTCACTGGGTATTTACTCGCATACACGTAAAGATGAAGTTTATATGCGACCTTATTTAAGAAAGTCTTGAACGTGTCACATGACCGCGGTGAAGAACTGTCTGAAAACTTGGTAGCAAGGATTGGTGGATGGAGGTCGTCGAGAGAAGCGAGAATGTTTGTGTAATTTTTGCTGGCTGTAATGTAAGAGTTTAGATTGCGATGTACAATAACTCACCGCTCAAAATCGTCGGTGAATGTCTTTCCTCCGTCTGATCCTCACTGGTAAGATAAGCGATGTTGAAGTGTCGATGCCAGTAAGAGTGCGAGGAGGAGGGGCGAAGAAGAACCCTCTGTTACGTTACTTCTCTTCTCAGAAGGGTCTCTGACCGTTACTATAACACTTAGTGAACACACACACACATATACATACACATATCATATAAATATAAATATCTGACTGAGCTGTTAATTCCCTATACCCCAATCCGTAACCTTGTCTTCTGAAACCGGTCTTTTAACTGTTCCATTTCCTCCTTTAAGATCGATGGGAGATAGGGCTTTCTCTACACTTGCTCCAAAACTACCGATTGAGAAAAGACAAGCTAAATCTCTTAGCATTTTTAAATATAAGCTTAAAACAATAATATAACCGAAAGTCTCTTTTTTTTAGTCTTGATTGTTGCTTTATTTTTAAACTTTATATTTAACCTTTATATTTACGTGGTGTATCTTGATGTTTTATTTGAGATTTGAGCACCTTGAAATTTGTATTTTAAAGGTGCTATAGAAAATAAAGGTTATTATTTTATATATATATATATATGTGTATGTATGTAATAACCTTTAGTTTGTATTTTGTATGTTTTTTGTATTTTGTATGTTTAAAATAAAGGTTATTATTATATATATATATATATATATATATATATATATATATATATATATATACACACACACAGACATATACATATATATATATATATATATATATATATATATGTGTGTGTGTGTGTGTGTGTGTGTGTATGTATGTATGTAATAACCTTTACTTTGTATTTTGTATTTTATATTCTTTACTTTTATATTTTCTAATATATATTGACCATGTTATTCATTTAGCATTAGTCAAAATCACGGTCCTCTAAATTATTTTTGTATGTGTGTGTTTATTCTTGATTATTACAACATCAACATGTTTTATGTTCCCATTACGCTCAGAAAACCGATTTAGAGGACAGAAGTGATTTCAGGACTAACATAATAATAATAATTTTAATAATAAATAGGCTATTATAAAATGTTTACATAAGTGTCTGGAATGAATGTATATATATATATATATATATATATATATATATATATATATATATATATATATATGTATATTTATGTATAGAAGTTGTTTCCTGCTTCTAAGCTCTGAAGCATCCTGCCCACAATCTTGTTTTCAATCTTGTTTTTGTGTGAACTGAAGCCTTTGCAAATATATTTTTTAAACTGTTAACCGTTTTCATACACAAATACAAAATTAGATCCAGCTAATGATAACTAAGCTCTAGGATATTTGTAGTCTGCACCTGCACCTTACGATAATTCACTGATGTTGTAGAAGTGCTGCCTACATCGCCTAAGTACTAAGTCTTATGTGCACAGTGAACTTTATGTCCATTTTCCAAGCACCCTAAGGGATTTTTCATAATAGCAGTCCAACCTGAGGGAAGTACTACTTAACTTCTACCGCACATTTTTGCCCCTACAAGAAGAAACAGTGTCTTGGGTTATGTCTACACCAAAGTATAGAATAAATATTGAGTCTTCCTACTTAATTTATGGCCAATCATCCATTACCTTGCATTCCAGTCACTCCAGAAATGAGAGATATTACTAACCACAGTTAGAACATGTTCAGGGTACAAACATGTTTTAACCTGCCATGTGTGAGAACCTAGAGGAGTAAATCAGTCACATGCTACTTCAGGAAAGCTTGTGTCGTAACCTCACAACCTCACAAAAACAGAGAGCAACTCTACTGTGGATGAATAAAAGGCCATCTGGCCTTATCTGTCCAACACCTCCTTAGTGAAGAAGGCCTCACCAATACTTCACATTATGGAGAAACTCAAAAAGAGAATGTGTTTAGAGTCACCTGTATGGACTGTCTGTATTTTATATTGCTATTTGTCTGTATATGGTATCATTATCATTTATTTATTTATTAATTTGCCATTCAACAATAGGAGGCATTAATAACCTATTTATGCTATACTGCTATCATTACCAGTGGGAAGAAATTACTTACAATATTCCTACTGACAATATTTCTTCTTTTTCAGATAATATTTTAACAATTAATTTAGGAAACAACGTGTTTTTTTTTTTACACAGTAGAAATAGGTCTTTATAAATTAAAACTATTTTAAGAAGGGCCCTCGTATTTTATCCTTGGCATAAAATAGGCTATATTAGTCACCACAAAATCAAAATAGACTACTCATATATGTATATATATATTAATTTATTTATTGCATTATAATAATGCATTATACTGTATTATGTTCAATCATAATTTCTTATTCAAAATAACTTCTCTTCTCTGATGAAGTGTTTGACTGGCGTGAGGGCGGGGCAACCTGTCACTCACATGTCATCACAGCAATAGCAAACAATGGTTCAATTAACCCGTCCTCCAATTTTCTAGTTCAAGAAGCTCTTTTACTTGGACATACATCACTGTAGCGAAGAAAAGACGTAATTGCAACTTCAGTTGCATGCAAACCCATGATAGGGTAGTTATGTAGCTATTATATTACGTATATTATGAAATATTAGGGTAGTTTTCTGTGACAGTTATTCACCACCATACTTTGAAGGGATAAAAAAACAAATAAACTAGGCTATATGAACCTTTCAAGGTCTTATACATAAAGTTTAACAGTTTTTGTTAACATTTCTGTTTGTAGTCTAAAGTTAAAATCATTCATGAAGATTACAAACTTGTGTATAACATTACAAGTTGCAGTTATGACTACAGTATGTTTCCATTATCATCATAACATACACAGACACTAAACATTGCATCACAAATTATGGCATGTATCTCTAACAGGACACCATATGATCTCAACGTTTAACCTTGCATAATGTTGCTTAGCATTGCTCAACCTTGCGTAATCTTTTTTTTCACGTGTATTTATGTTTTTATGTAAAAAAAATATATCAATTTGTTTACATACAAACATAAATACATGTAAAAAAAATTACGCAGTGTTAAGCAATGTGTATACATAAAAACATAAACACATGTAAAATATTTTTTTACGTGTGTTTAAGTTTTTATGTTTTATCCTCTGGCATGTAGTTTAGTTATTCTGTTTGTCTCGTGTTCGTGACATATCTTCATATCTATTGTTCCTGTTGTTATGCATTTGTCACACTTTTCATTTTGTTGTCAAAAAACCCCATACGATCTGTTCATGACGTCACATCCCTTTCGTCCCTCCCCACGCGAGGGCGGGGTCTACGGAGGACGACATCATATCCTGTTCGTTTAGATGTCCTGAGGGTGGGGTTTAGAGCAACTACAGGGTGTTTAACTCGGAACAGGCGGTTAATGCGTTCCTCAAGATAGCAGAAGACACCGTGGACGACAAAGTCACCGAGAGGTAATGTGTGTTTATTTATGCTTCTGTTCATTCATTCATTCATTCCTTCCTTCCTTTGCTCGTTTGAATTCTATTAATGACCTACTACTCCAGCTCGAGCTTTTGTTACTGTTCGACAGGCAGTTATTATAAGCCCCTCTGCGCACATTTCACTCTATATGAAACACGATAGTTGAATAAGACGCAGCCGTTATGGTTATTTCTCCGGCTCGCCCCGGCTGATGACCGATCACGCGAGACGGGCGTTTTTGCGGATGTTGCGCGTGTTTGATTCATGTGAAGGTTTGTTTTTCAAAACACCAACGTTTACCTGCACGAATCAGATATTTCACTCTTTCAGTGAATGGAGTACAGAATGTGTCTCTTTACATTGCTCTTTTTCATCAAATGAAGTAAAATTAGGTGCTAAAACGTCGTTATTGCTCGTTAACCTCAATAGGTCAAATGAAATGTCATTTTCTTTATTAGACCCTTTTACAAGAACTGAAGCACAGGCTTACTAAACCTTAAATACTCATACATTTTATTAAGAACTGTATTTATCCTTAATGCATAATGGAGCTGTCATTCAGAAGGGGCCAAATATCAGTTTGTATTTACTTTATATAAAAAAATAGACCTATATTACTTTGTGGCTTTTTACTTGTCTTTCTTTTGGATGCTGTTAAGAACTTTTGATTGTTAATTTTAATTTATTTATTTGGACAAGTGTTTATGGAGTCCATTTTTGTGTATTAAGTGTTGCTTAAACTACTTAATCCTCTTTTAGAGACTTCTGAGCCTCCTATATTCACTGATCCTTGTCTTTTCCCCTTTTTTATCTCAACTGTTTCCATTATGTTTACACAAAACAATCTTGCTTTGAATCATTTTTTACTTTTTCAATCCATTTTACTTAACCATTTAATAATAGGCGACTGTAAAGATGTACTGCTCTGTCTCCTTAGTATTTTGATTATTGTTAAATATAAATTTAGATTTACTTTTATCCAGCATGCGTATTAACTGTGACAGCAAGCCTGCATGTAGGTTGTCTTATGCAGAATCTGTTATGTCAGCTACTTTTGTTTGTTTTTATATTAAATTGTGACTGGTCACGGGTTTTCCCCCCCCATGTCACTGCAGGGTGTTTGGGTGTAACCTCATGCCCTTATCTCATTTCAGGATGGGACTTGTAGAGTCAGACTAGTCACCTCATTGTTTTTGATCTTTGCTTTTATTATTATGGTAAACGTGCTCATATTTGATCATCTCCCTGTAGTACCTGTTCACATCTCTGAACTTTTGTATAACTTTTAATACCTTGGTTGACAGCATCTTTCATGATTTTTTTAGCTTTAGAATGCTCCTTACGTAATAAAGAACAACAATGTAAAACATTTATAAATTCTTCATAAATTGAAATAAGTTTCTCCTTAGGTTGATGGAACTTGTTCAACAGGTTTATAATTTATCTTTTAGGTAGCCTGAAACAAGAGCAACCTCTGTCTTCAACACATTATGACTTGTTTGAAGCTTTGCAATATTTGTTTATTCTACTTTATTCCAGACAAAATTTGTCTTTTGGTGTGATTTCAACATTAAAAGTTGTACAGATATACATGTTCACTTGTATATTTCCCACTTTCTGAGCTCTCTGGTTTTTACGTTTTATTAATAAATGAAATCCACTTATGAATTTGCCGTAAGGTCTTTTTCGGATAGAGTTTCTAGTTTTCCCTGAACTGTAAATAAATGTGCTCTGGGATAAAAAAAAAAAAGCTCAAGTGTTAGAAAGAGAGTAGGTCATTAATAATGTTCGAAATGCTAAACATATCTGCTTTGGTATTAATGAATATATTCATGCTTGAGTGGGTATTTAAGAAAAAAATAGGTTTAGAAAGATAAGCATACATAATATGCATCGTTTTGTCAGTAATTACCTGGTCTGATGTTTAAAAAAAAATGTTTTTAATATCCCACTTTAACAATGAAGTCATCTGTCTCTACTCTGTTTATGAATAGGATCAGTTTTAAAATATAATAAGATTAAACTTAGTTCTAGATGATTGAATGAACATTCTTGCTATCAAGTCATAAAATCTCCCAGATGTCATGTTGATGTGTAACTGTTGACCCTGTCAGTGGAGAATTTCATTAATTACCGATTTAAAAGAATTTGGGCTGAATTTTAATCATTCATTGTATTTGGCATAGATTTGTCTTATTTATAATGTTGCATTTACCATGTTTGCTGGTTTTTAGTTTGGGTGTTTACCTCACAACCCCCTTTTTTGAAAGATGTTATGCTCTCAAATACTGCATTTATTTTAAAACAGAATATTATTTTATTGTGTAGTGTTTAATATATAATTTATTTTATTGCTGTTGTAATATAATTTCAAATGTGATTTATTCCTGTGATGGTAAAGCTGAACTTTCACCATCGTTACTCCAGTCTTCAGTGTCACGTGATCCTTCAGAAATCATTCTAATATGCTGATTTGGTGCAGAATGTCTTATCAATGTTGAAAATGGTTGTTCAAAAGAACAGTTTTACTTGGAAATAGACCACACACAGAGTGGGTTTTTTGAACAGTAGTCAGTATATTTCAATGCATATTAATGAATCATGTCTTTGTGTCAAACTTGTTCGTTAATGTTTTCCCCCTGGATTTTTTTTTCTTTGTTATAATTGCGCTTTGAGGTGAATCCAGGTACTTTACAAAGAAACCTCACCAAGTTTATGAATGTCATCAGTTTCCTTTAGACTTCTCTTTTACCATGCCATGTGATCATCTGACTGAAAAAAAACGTTGGATAAAAGGCAAGTTCTGCTTTTTATTACAGGCCGTCTCAAACCAGCATCATTAGTATGTTCTGTGCACTTCCTCATAGGAAAGAGGTGCTGGTTTGCCACACAGCAGATCTTGGTTGCTATTTAATAGGTTTTATACTCAGTCATGTTGTTCCAAACCTTTATGACTTTTTTTCTTTTTTCTGTGGAACTCAAAAGGCGATTTTGAAGGATTAGATTCAAATTAACTTATTCTATAGAATTTCTTCTTTTGTGTTCCACAGAATTCTGGAATAACGGATGAGGGTGAGTAATTTTATATAATCAATTTATTTTTGTTTATCTGAAACCTTAACTTTAATTTGTGATGGGACTCTTTCTTAAACTAATTTTATTGTGGCATAATGCTTGAGTGTTCTTCTTCACTTTATAATTTGTTATTCTTGTGTAATCTGGATTCCTGGAGGTCATGAACTGGTCATGCCAGTGGGGAATGTAAAGCCAGCAGCTAGTTCAGTAATTTGTCTCTTGGTTCTGACTTTGTGCTGCTAAATGCTCCCACATGGGATGTTTCTCTTGACCTGTATACCTCTTGAGAGCCCAATGGAATCTGTCTCTGAGTATGTGATTAAAAGGGTTTGAGATAAACAGAGAGGGATCTGCTCTGTGGTTGCTCAATGTTTTGTTGGATTTGTGCAGTAGAATACTTTGTTCATTGTAGTCTGAAATCAGCTAGTCATAGAAGTCTTTACTAGTGTTGTTTTTATATATATATATATATATATATATATATATATATATATATATATATATATATATATATATATATATATATATATGTATGTATGTGTAAAATAAACTGTAGCTGAATTATTTTTTAACCGTTTGTGTATATAATGTAATTCAAGGTCAATTAATGCACTTTGGCAATATATGGAAAACGACTAATTTTTTTACTTTAAAGTATAATATTAATATAAAAAGGTCACCATTTTCCAAAATGTCTGTTCCAAGATAGGTTGCATAAGGTTCTAGGCCTACCTGTAGTTAATTTCAATGGAAATGTTATGTTTGCCCAACAGCTAGGCAGATTGTTTTTCTTCCTTGTCTCATGTATCTCTACATTTTATTTACAATTTATTTCACTTAACTGGAGAATGTTTTCTCAGTGCTGTTGAAATAAAGTCCACCTTTCCCACAGGGAACAGGGAGTAGCGGCAAGTTGGAACATATTTGGCTAATTTTACTTGGTTGGTTATTCTTATTGTAGTGTGAAAATATTGTCCATTGGAAGAGATTTAGCTCTCTCCATGCACGTTCTGGATGATGACTGTAGGGTCCCAGTTCATCACCATAGCCTTTATGTATATCTGAATGAAGCCTCTGTGTCTCAACTCTAGATGGTTAGTATTCAGCAGAGATGCTCACCTTGAGTGTGAGGGAGAAACAAGCTTGTCGGGCGTCAGATCATTTGCTTTTCTGCAAAGTTGTAGCAAATGTTTATAGTTTATTCATAAATTATCAAATCTGGCATTTCATATCAATATTTTTTTAGACTGTTTTGTCTGTACCTCCAAATGAAGCATTATTTTAAACATAATAGATGAATGAGAATGTAACTGTTCATGCGTGCTTTTGTATAGTGCATAGTTCTTTCATGCAAAATATTACTGAAAGACATTTCTTGTTTGTAGACTCAATGAAAAGGCAATTAAAGAAGGTCCAGGAATAAAAGTCTATTTTGTCTGTTACTGATAAAAGAGATGAGGCTTTTAAGTATTAACTATTTAAGTTGATCTGTGGATCATTTGGGAGAATAAGAGGAAGACAAAAAAAAAAAAAAAAAATATTAGTTGTGTATGTAGATCTGGGGGTGGGCAGTCATTTTTGTTGCCAACCTGAAATGTACACTGTCAGTTTTATCCTAAGCAGGATAAATGTGATTCTGTTAGTGTTTCAAAGTATTTAGTTGGTTTCTGCATGCATCACAGCAGTTTAGAAATTAAAATTTCCGGTAAGTGGCAAAAGGTTTATGGTCTATATCAGTTGAAAATAAACTGCCATCTACACTAAACCCAAATTGGGATGCACCGAAATGAGAATTCTGGACTGAAGACAAAAATTCAGGATGCACTTTTTGGGATGCATCGAAAATGGATAGTAAAAGAATAATCAATCGATCAGTTAGTTGATTATTCAGTGAATATAATCAATCTACAGTAATACCTCTAGATACGAGCATAATCCGTTCCAGGGCGGAGCTCGTAACTCGAATTGCTCGGATCTCGAATCATGTTTTCCCATAAGAAATGATAGAAAACTAATTAATCTGTTCCAGATCCATAACAATGGAAATAAATTTTTTATTGGTACATACTGTTATAGTATGTGTATACAGTGTGATTGATACATGTGTGATATCAAATAAAATGTGGTTTTAATTATAAATTTAGTAGCGTTAGGTGCGGAGAAGGGAGGGAGGGGGCTGGTACTTGCACAACAAAACATAACTTAAATTATCATAACTTAGCTTGCATATTATTATAATTTTTTTAACTTTTCTATTTTATATTATTGTTTATATATTTTTTCGATTGATTTGTAATCTTTGCTTTTGATCACTTTTCGTTTAGTAAAAACTAATTTTCTTGAATAGCAGGAACTAAGCATTACTGAACTTAGCTTGGATATTTTTTTTTTCTATTGTTGTTTTTCCGATTTGTATTCACTTACCTTTTTTCGCCTGACTACCCTCACTTTCACTTGACGCAGACCTTTTAACGAAATATCTGTCAAGGGACATCTGCTTCTCCTTTATCCACAACAACAGAAGCCTCTCCATCTCTTCATTTATATTCAAACATAACTTCGATATAATCGTCCTTGGAAGGATTTACATTCTTGATAACATCCTTCTGCTTTAGGATGATGCATATCGTGGATGTACTGCGATCATAAGTGCGAGCTGGATGACTGAAGCAGGCAACGCACTCATATTTATCCACAATTTCATGCTTAATTTCCATGGTCATCATGCGTTTCCTCTTCTCACTTCCATCCTTACTATGCACTTACTTAGAACTTTCCCACTTTTGCTCTTACGAAGAATAATGCACAAAATAGAGAGAAAATCAGCTACTCGCGGGCGACGTGTACAGAAGTCAGTATGCGTGCTCGTATCTCGAATATTTACTCGTATCTAGAAGCAAAAATGTTTAATGTTTGTCAGCTTTTTAATAACCGAAGTTTCTTCTCCAGTTTGTTGATGAAATAGAAACATTTAAACAACAATATACTAATACATTTATTTTAATGACAGATTTATTCAAACATAGTTTTGTTAGGGTCCTTGTCACTGTATGAAACACTGTAGCATGCGGCGGTACCTACAATCCATTTAGGTTGCACATGCATTCCTGGTCCTCCAGGATGGCACATCCATACGTGCCGTCACGAGGTGGTTTGGCATTTCTCCCAGCTGTTTCAAGAGCATGTAGGAGATACCGGTAGAAAGACTGTTACACAAGGACAGCTTGACAGGGACGTAGAAGGGCAACAACTCAGCAGCAGGACCGATTATCTGTTCCTTTGTGCAAGGAGGAACACTGCCAGAGCCCTACAAAATGACCTCCACTAGGCTACTAGTGTGCATGCTTCTGACCAAACTGTCAGAACGGACTTCATGAGGGCCCAATGTCCTCTAAAGGGAACTGTGCTCACAGCTCAGCACCGTGCAGCTCAATTTCATTTGCCAGAAAACGCCTGGCAAGCCTAATGTGTGCATTAGGTTAAATGAAATGTGAAAATGTGTTCATTTCAAAATAAATGCATAAATAAAGCGCTGCATCATAGGTTATAATGTTGTACTTAATGTAGCAAGGAACCACACAAAAAAAGTCTATTAATAAATATCCTGCCCCAGTAATCCCAATTAATGAAAAGAATAAGTTATTTCAACTGGAGAGTTCAATGAATTCTATATGTCATAATAAGCTATGCTTTTGGAATTTAGTAATGTAGGTTAAGGTACTTTATATATAAAATGAACGTAATATATGCGGCAGGGAATGAACATAAACGGAACATTAAAAAAGTGCTTGTTTGTTAGTCATTTTTTAGATTTGTTCTGAGTAGCAATTAATGTCTTTTTAAGCTCTAGTACGTGTAACAAGTAAGAAAAGCAGGTATGTTTGTTTGAAAGGCTTCCATTAATTTCTGTCGACGTTGCTTGACCACAAATGATTTGCTTTAATCCTACATTTTTGGAAGTTTAGAAACTAGGCCTGTGATGCTCTTTGGCCCATGAATACATCTGAGTGGAATGGCTCATCAGTAATCGGTTATATCAGATTTTTTCCAGAGACTGAACGAGATTTTTTTTCTTTCTTCCCCCCTCACAGTTACTAATGTTTTATCTTCTCCCCCCCCCCCCCCCCCCCTTTTTTTTCTCCAAACTTTTTTGGCTGTTCACTGCCAGTACTGAATTTTCACTACTTTGGGTGTTCTGTTTTATTTCCAGGCATGTTCCTACTATCATTCACCTGAAAGATCTGACTTCTTCCTAGGTGCGTGTGTAATAAAAGGCATTGTATGTTTACCCATTCTTTACCAGGGCATTGCCACTAAATCAAAGCTTATAACCTGTCTGTACTAGGTCTGTATTTATTCTCGCCGTGTACGATCCTTTTGCAGAAGAGAGCTTATCGCTGCTGTCTGTTCCCAGCTGGCACTGGTCTCAAGGGTATAAAAGCGTACAGGGAAAGTATGCAGGGAAGTGAGCGTACCATGTGGAAAAACAGAGAGAGGGGGATGTTTGGAGTCCTATCGGGTCTTGGCCCAGTTTCCCCCCCTGTTTTTCCCATCAATTTGGGCAGGAAGTTCCAAACAAACCTAGCTTGGTGAAGAAAGTCATCTGGTTTCCTGTTGGTCAGATATTTCCTCTCACAGCATGTCAGAGGGTCTTTATCTGGAATTGACTTTACAAAATAATAATACAAAATCTATAAACAACTTTAAGCTAAACTCCTTTATAGGTACTGACATATTCTGCTGTCAAGATAGCTTGTCTTTTAATACCATAAGACTCAAGTTTCTGACCAGAGTTTGGTGTCGACTTTGAGCACTATTATTTCAGAAGAAAAAAAATCTTTATTTACTGAGGCTGTCAACCTTTAAAAGAAAAGGCGTTAATTTACTGTTGAACATTGTACATGGCGTACAAAATTGGGCTCAAATTTATTTAATATGGAAAATAAATTGTTACATAATTACATTTATTAAGCAAGGATACATTTTAATACAAGTTTTTCCGTGACTGCAAAGACTTTCACCTTGTAAGATAAATATATATATATTTCAAATAAATGCAATACTTGAACTATGTCCATAAAAGAATCCTGAAAAGAAATGCATCATGGTTTCCACAAAAATATTAAGCAGCTGTTTTCAACCTTGATGATAAGAATAAGAAATGTTTCTTTAGCACCAAATCGGCACAATAGAATGAGTTGAAAGATCATGTGACACTGAAGACAATTAAATGGTTTATGACATGCGTACATTAATTTTGACAGCTCTAGTATTAATATAAACCTCACTGTCAACCTCATTGTTTTACTGTTAACTTGGAAAAACCAAGTCCAATTAAAATGGGTTTAATAATTTATAATAATATTTAATAAATGTATGTATTTGGCAAGCACTTACTTCCAAAAAGTTGTTCATTTAGTTGTTTTAACTGGGAATTGAACTCATGATTTTGAACATGGCTGGTAACAACCAATTTTCAGGAACCACCAATACAATGTCAATTATTTATAACGAAGTGGAACAATCACTTCCATTTAGAAAAGACTACAATTGAAAAACAAAACAAAATAGGAACTGCAAAAAAAGAGAAAAATAATTTCTTTGTTCCAAAACTACTGTTATTCGGTCAAGTGTGAATTACTATTACACGCTAATTTTTGTGTTACTCAGAAGATTATTTTAAATCATTAAAATTATTATGCTATATATAAAAAATAAAAAAAATTCTTCATTGTATCCTTTTATTTTTTTATTAGTGAATGAAGTGTGCCATATATGCAGTAATGCTGACCCTGACCTAATCCCCGTCACCTGCTCTGCTTTGCTCTTGCATGAGCTCCTGACGTGTGCCATGATTTCCCCCAGCAGCCGTGCAATCAGAGAGGGTGAGGCTGAATGGGTCAACTGGCCACTCCACTCAAGCAGAGGGTATTACCCACTCCCATGTGTGAAATCAGTGACCCTCTTCTAAACTGGCACCCATTTAAACGGCACAGATTCTCTCATTTTCAGCTGTGTGGGAATAGAATCATCATTGATCTTTTCACTTCTCCCTCCGCCGTAGAGAGGCTCACTGGGCGACACCGCTGAAGAATGCTCATCGCTTTTAGTGGCACAGCAGTTCCACAGGCCCTACTCACAGGGGTTTGGTGATGAACGAGTGTAGCAGAATGTGGACAGAACTCAGGGAATCCTAATGAATTCCTCTAACCGAGGGAGGAGGAGGACAGTCATTAATGTTTCAGGAGCTTAAGAAGCATGCATATGTAGGTCATATCTGGCATCATTTTAGTTTGCCCAGCCCCTGTTTAACCCTGTTTAACTGGCATTTTCTGTAACTCCGATCACATTGTGCATGTATTCCACTGTGTAGCACTGAGTTTTCATTTGGATTTTACAACTATAGTCTATTAACACTTGTTGTACTATTAAGTGTTACTAGAAAGTGCTGCTGTCTACAGCCACTGACCATTGTTTTGGCAAGAGAAACCCTCCAAAATAATAATATTTACTGATGCTGATCAATAAACCCCCTTTTATTTTTTTTAATCATCCAACAGGCTTTGTAGTAATACTAATACCTTTCTACATAATTTGCATATTGTGATTTGGGTTGAAGTTATTCTGAAACATGCCATATGGATTGCCATTTTTTTTTTTTAAGTAGTTTGGAACCTGCATGATAAAATATATTTGTTTTGTACGATTTATGTACCATGATCCAAATGAATGTTCAAATGCACACCTGTGCTTGTTGATGGGTTTTTTGCATTACATTCAAAACGTTTTCAACTTAAGTCAAGTGATGGCAATGACATTTTGTAGCATTAAATGTTATAAAAGATTTTTTATGTTTTTCATAAATCAAGGAATTCCACAAAAATAGTTGTTTTCCTTAACATGGATGTTATTTAGCTGTAAATGTATGCACTATATACAGTGTTTTATAATAGGCATGGGATTATCAGTGGTGAGGATGTTTTATTGTTGTTGTTTTTTACTTTTGAATGCTAGTGTACAATATATTACTATTTTTATTAGTATTGTTTTTAAATTGAAGTTGAATGAACTTTTTTAGCATATTGTCTATCCCCAACATGACTTTAAATGGGACAACAAACTTAAATGGACACCCTTAAAAAAAAGGCCTTCATTAGCAGATTCCTGCGTCTTCCTGCTCGGTGCCCTAGTTTCCTACATTTTGTTTTGTTATTTTTTTGGACCACCAGGAACAATAGCTGGAAGCAGTGGGTCACGTTCCCCTTTCCTCTGCTCAAGAAGACTAATATGAAACGTTCTTCTGTGGCCTTCTTTTTCTTCTATGGGAGGGTCTTATGAATCATAACAAAATGCAGAACTAGCCCAGCTGTTTGAATTTCAGACCAAATTAAGCCTAATTAAGTATCCTCATTAATCAGCTGTGGCTCTCCCCCCACAATATACTCGAATTACACATCTGTTAATAAGTATCACTAATTAGCACACATTATGTACCATACGAAATGGTATTTTCAAACAGTGTGTAGTTATTACTACACACATTGCATCATTATGAATTGGGATTTTTGTGCTATGTGCACAAGGAAACCACTTTATTGGTGGGTGGGTGTTTTTTGTTTTTTTTGTGTGGTGTGTACATTGATAAGTGGTTTATTGTGCTCATGTTGATGAAATGTGTAGATGTGAATGGGGAAAATCCAGGACTTTTCTCATAAATGGGTGCTTACCCTAGTGTTGCTTTACCATGTCAGGGCCATTGATACAGATGTCCAGAAGAAAGATGCACATAAAAAAATAGATCGCTTTACAAATATATTATAGCAATACAATGTGATACTGGGTCACTATGATTTAAGGCAAGCTCATGCTATTTGAATAACACTCTATGATTACCGTATAAGACGCTTCCAACCAACAGCAGAGGGAGGGGGAATTCACAAGATAAAGTCATGCAAGTGATTATGAGATTTTTTTTTTTTTTTTTGGTTTATACTATCTCCACTGTGATTGGCTTAGTTTCACCTTGTTGCATTGCGCACACTACAAAATCTCACTGTGATAATGCGTCTGTGTATTCTCGAGACGGGCTCAGATTTTATATCGCATCACTGACTGGCTCTTACTTAAGCATTGGAGGCCGCTGTGGTGATCTGCATTTTTTTTTTAAAGTCATTTAGTGTGAGCTTGCCGTAAAACATGCTCCTGTCAACATATTTTGTTGATCCTGGAACAACATTCCTGTCTGAAAACATAACCCTAAACCTTATCTTACCCATAACTTATCCCTAAAATCAGAGTTAAATGATGGTGAATAACATTAATGTAGACTCACACAACCCTGGTAGTAAGCCTAAACTTGACATAAACTGTAAACTTGTCCTTCAAATCTGACTGGTTGATTGGAATTGGTTGATCCTGGTGCTCAAATGTACGCTTTGAAAAATTCCATAGTATTGCATTTGATATATGTGTGGGAAGTGTTTTTGTCCTTCTTTTGAGGTTCTTGTGCAAATTGATCACGTACAAGGCAGAATTTTTTTTATTTTATTTTTTTGTATGTGTGCAAATGCGACCTATGAGTGGCAAGAGAAACCCTCAAATAATGTTTACCGATGCTGGTCAATAACCCCTTTTTTTATTTTATCCAACAAGCAGTAGTTGTAATACTAATAGCTTTCTACATCATCTTCATATTATGGTGATTTGGGTTGAAGATATTCTGAAACATGCCATATGGATTGCCATTACATTTTTTTTTTTTGGAAAGTTTTATTAAAATGTCTAGTGTGTTAATTCTAAAGTAATTTGGAACATGCGTGATAACATATATTTGTATGGTACGATTTATGTACCATGATCCAAATGAAAGTTCAAATGCACACCTGTGCTTGTGTTGATGGTTCAGCTTCTCCATAATAGTTTTGTTTCTCCACAGGTGGTGCCAGCTTGTCTGTGGGTGTCTTGTGGTGTACCTGAGGGAGGCAATTAGATATGGCAGCCAATAAGAGTAAGGGTCAAAGCTCCCTCGCCCTACACAAGGTCATTATGGTGGGCAGTGGAGGCGTAGGAAAGTCCGCTCTCACTCTTCAGTTTATGTATGATGAGGTAAGTCAACAGACCATATGTTATACACAATCTGGTAGTTACAGGAGACTACTGTAAAAAATAAAAAAGTGTTGTTATTCTTCTGTTCTCTGGGTTGTCATGGTTTATTTACTTTACCAGTGATATTGGTATTTTTCTTTTTCTCCTTTTAGTTTGTTGAAGATTATGAGCCCACAAAGGCCGACAGCTACAGGAAGAAAGTGGTCTTGGACGGAGAAGAGGTACAGATTGACATTTTGGACACAGCTGGGCAGGAAGACTACGCAGCCATCCGAGACAATTATTTCCGTAGCGGAGAGGGTTTCCTGTTGGTGTTCTCCATAACCGAACACGAGTCTTTCACAGCCACTGCAGAATTCAGGTCAGTGGTACTATTCTAGCTACTTTAATTTGTACTGTTGTATAATCAGAAAATTGGATCTACCATTGTGGCCTTATGTAGTCGGATAATTGTATCATTCAACATTAAAATGCATCAGTGTGTGTTCGCAGGGAGCAGATTCTGCGGGTTAAAGCTGAGGAGGATAAGATTCCACTGCTTTTGGTTGGAAACAAGTCGGACCTTGAGGATCGGAGGAAGGTTTCAGTGGACGAGGCCAGAGGAAAAGCAGAAGAGTGGGGTGTGCAGTATGTAGAGACTTCTGCCAAGACACGAGCCAATGTGGACAAGGTAATTTTTGTGACTTTTCTGAATTTAGATGCTTAATTCATATATGTAAATGTATAACATTTCATTTGATAATTTTCATTTTTTTCTTAAATTCGTTTTAAACCGTTGAGGGAGCATAGTAACAAATTGTTCTATTGCTGACCATAACCATACACTTGCTTTTATAAAATGCACCCAGTCTGTATTCTGGAATGATAGATGCCTTGAAATAGAAATATGATGGTAGCTGCAGTTTACTAACTTCAGCAGAATCCAATTTTGGATAATTTTCTGTGTAATGCAGCCTCTGATGGAAGTATTCCATCAACATGTATTCAAGTGCCACAATTATTTTTGTAGAGCGGGTGTTCAGCAAGGTTAGATTTGCAGACTTGCATTTTCTTTGTTCCATTGCAAACATTTATTCGCTGCTAGTATTCATTTAACAAATGTTTTTTGATTTAATGAGAGGTTTGAGCTGTGAAGGGAAAACGAGTCTCTTTTTTTCTTCTTTGATCCAGCTTATTTTTTTATATTTTTAATTTTTTTTTACAAACAAGCATTTTTTTTCTTCTCACTATAACCTTGTAATACTGAACAGTAATAAACCCTTTGTTTTTCCAAAGGTATTTTTTGATCTAATGAGGGAAGTCCGTGCTAAAAAGATGTCAGAAAATAAGGACAAAAATGGGAAGGGAAAAAATAAGAAGAATAAGAAGAGCTTCAAAGAGCGTTGCTGTTTACTTTGAACTACACTTGGACTTTTCCTCACCAAATCTACTTGCAACTCTTTAAGGAAACCCCATCAGAGAGCTTTTTCTTTATTAAAATAACTTGATCCGTAAGGTTTTGTACTGGCCAAGGTAAGCCTTTATCACAATCTTTCATTTGCTTGCTTCATTTCAAATAACTCGATTAAGATTGAATGGTATGCATAAGTTTTATTGGACGACGAGCATTATATCAATCAAGCAAGAACTGATTAGAATGCTAACTTTGAATGCAATGTGTCGCTTTGGATAAAAGCGTCTGCCAAATGCGTAAACGTATGAGTCTACTGGTTGAAGAAGAATGTGGCACTTTAGGACTTTGTAAAATATAGTTGGCCAACATATGCCCAACACTAACTTTATAATTATCATTCCTCCACAGCTTTAGTAGGCAAAGGTTACTCATTTTACTTTAGTGCACATCTTTCGAGTATTTTTGTGTTGTTTTTTTTAAAATGTATAAATCTAACCTTTTTTTAGCTTCATGGTATGGAGAGCAAGAAATGTTTTAATGTCATAGTACTGTGATTTTCAACTTTAAACTTGTCTATGAATGATGCCATTGAGAAGCACACGTGGTACTGAGGAAAGAATGCCAAGCATGGATTAATAGTGCCACCTGGTGATTGAAAAGTATTTCATTCAGGAAGTCCTCATGCTAAATGAAAGTTACTACAAGTTACTAATCTCTGAACTGATCTGCCTTTATTCTTTTGTGTTTTATTGAAATATTTTTGTAGGACTCGTTACATTTCCACCACTGTCTTATGAGAGGAATGTATTTTGTGTGAAAATGTGCCAACAATCATAGTTTTGCAGCATTTTCAGACTGAACGTAATACCTTCTTATTTAGTGTTTGTTTAGCACTCTGAGCTTGGAGCTGCGGTTTCACCAGTCATTTTTAAACTGCTTTTTTATACAAATATCACCTAACCTAGACTGCAATTTGTATTGTAGTTTTCCACTGCTTTTAGAAGAAAAATGTCAAGTATGTTGCCAAATAAACATTTTTCCTCCTTTGTATCACTTGTACTAAGTTCTAAGATTGAAAGAAAGTGGAAAGATCATCAAAATTTATCAAAAGATCATTAATTTATATTAGTTAAAGTCTAATCAAGTCACCTTTATTGCTATAGTGCTTTCTACAATACAGATGG
Source organism: Rhodeus uyekii (assembly GCA_037043235.1). Taxonomy (NCBI): domain Eukaryota; kingdom Metazoa; phylum Chordata; class Actinopteri; order Cypriniformes; family Acheilognathidae; genus Rhodeus; species Rhodeus uyekii. The sequence goes on from JAWRVZ010000006.1 coordinate 3,373,346, forward strand.
TTTCAAAGCAGTTATTTCTACAGTGATGATAGGAAAATGATTCAATGATGCAAACGGAGTTCAATTCTGCTTTAAAGCAGCTCTAATAAAAACAGTAGTGTCATCATTCAGTTTTGTACAAGAACTGTGTAAAGTTAATAAATTATTAAATGTTCATTCCGCTATAAGCAGCTCTGGAGAAATCAGGGATGTCATCATCCAGCTCAGTTCAGTTCTCATTCCAATCGGTGCCATCAAATGAACAATAAAACTGAATATGAAGTGTCCCCAACGAAGCAAGCCAGAGGCAAACAGGGCAAGGAACATGAACTCCACCAGGTGACAGAAACAGAGGGAAAACCTTTGGGAGAAACCAGACTCAGTGGAGGAGCAGTTCTCCTGTGGCCAATGAGCGAATATGATTATGATTCCAGGCTGCATCACTAGTCAGACTGTAGTTTGAGCTCCTTTTGCTTGAAGATCGGATATATCATGCCAGCTTCTTGAGGGAGCAGAAGTTGAAGCTAGTTAGTAACTGCAATTAATACAGCATTTTATTTATAATTAAAGAATATTTAATAATTGTATAATATTAACAAATGCATAATTTCAAGTGTGTGTGTGTGTGTGTATATATATATATAAAAAGTGTTAGTATTATTATTTTTATTATTAATAACAAAAACAACAGTAAAAATGTTATTATTAATACATTTAGTGGACCTTACTCCAACATATTTACATTTAGATAAGCAAAAGCGATCATTTTGTTTAGAAATTGACTTTGCGGTCCAACATGAATAGAAACAAATTCATCCGCAGCAAACTTTTGTTGCACTGTATGCAAAATTCAGAGATGTAGAGAATATCAATTATTCACCTCAATGTAATAATCAGGTTGAAACTGTATGTCTTAGTGGGTTTTCAACGCAGAGCAGCAGATGAACAAAGACACTTCTGTTAAATCAGTAGTGCTGATAAACTTGCATTTTTCCACTGGATGGCAGTCATGCTGTTTCCACATACACTGATTCAGATTGTGCTGCTGGCTGAAACATGCAGCTATTTCTGAATACATTGATCAGGATCAGTGGTTCGCGTCAACAGTTTCTAATGCATGCTATTTGTTACACGTACATGGCATTTAGTAGCAATGGTCAATAAGCACCTTAATGGAGACTGAAATTAGGTGAGATTATTCACGACTATACGATATGTTTTCTTCTGGAATTAAGAAACATTTAAGTTTTGAGACCAAGCTTTTTGTGATGATAAGCTTCCATTATCAATAAGGAACATTCTGTGCTTTTCCATGCATTGCATTTCTTTATATGTCCTCTCAAGCATCAGAGTGTTATCGGGAAACTCAAAGTCAGAAGATTTGATATTAACATCATACATCAACAGATAAACTTAGATTTAACCATTATTCCAACTATGAAATAATGTTACCTGTCAAATATTCTATCTATCTATCTATCATGATGGGTAGACATCTATCTATCTATCTATCATGAAGGGTGGACATCCATCTATCTATCTATCATGAAGAGTAGACATCTATCTATCTATCATGAAGAGTAGACATCTATCTATCTCTCATGAAGGGTACACATCTATCTATCTATTTGTCTGTCTGTCTGTTAGTCATTACACTTTAAACAAGGTTTCTTCTTCCTGTTCCCTAATTAAGTATTACTAGTACAAAACCATTAAAATCAGCAAAATATGTTTTGTGAATAGTATATTTACTTTATGTCTGGGGCTGTTTTACTTTCTTTTTTTTTTAAGATAGTATGGTCCTGTTTGGAAGAGAGAAGTAATGGATTTAAGATTGCATATTGACTTCTTTCAAATGTTATTTGCATTCACCCTTTGCTCAATGGGTATTCATAAACCTTGCATTGGTACATGATTGATGCCGTCATCAGTTTTTTCAGCGTTTTTAATCAATAGGAGCTGTCTTGATGTTAATGAGAGCTTTCTGTTGTTTGTATTAAAGCAACCATTACAACAAAAGTATGTGCTGAAACCTGACATTAGTCTCATTTTAAGACAATCTTGGGGAACGTTTGGGGTTGTAGTTACAGTTCCTAGGCAGAAGCAGCCAACCGAAAGTCTTCCTCTGTGTATTTTTATAGTTCTCTGTGAGTTTAGGCACCATTATGAATCCCAAAGCAGTGAACTTTTACAAATAAGATAATAGAGGGATATTTTCCTCCTCATATTTAGTACAAAGCATCCTGCTTTCTCCCATTGCTTCAGTCTTCTAAAAGAAGATTTCTGTGACTGATCATGCTTTTTTCAGTAATGATTTCTGACTAAATTTGAGTTGCAAGAAAGCAAAGAGGTCAGCCACCGATTCTCATCTGTCCGCAGATAGACTCTAATAAGGCACATGGCATTTTCCCTGATACGATCACACCATCATATGTGTGGATCTGTTACGCTGCTCTTAATATTCACTCCAGTGTTTGTATTAGACTCTTATTAAAAAAATTCAGCTGTTTGTGTTGAGGATTATTGCAGCCATGTTTTTGTTTAGGAGAAAGCAATACCCTTTCCTAATATCCTAATATCTCTAGGCTGAATATTCCATCTTGGGTTTCTTTGCTGAACAATGCTTCAAATAAATCTTAAATCTATTATTTCACAGGCTGCAAATTGCTCATCTTAGAACAGAACCGATAATTCTCCAAGGTCTAAGGGGGGAAATCAGTGAAAAGGAATTGCACCTGCTGATTGTGTCCATCCATCCTATCAATTGTTCACTTTATCTACTCTTTCTATCAATTTTTCTCCATCCATCCATCCTTTCTATCTATTATTTTCTTATCAATTGTTCTCCATCCATCCAATGTGTTCTTTCTATCAGTTGCTCACTTTATCTATCAATCCATTCTTGCTATCAATTGTTTTCCATCCATTCATCCAATCTACTCATTCTACAAATTGTTCACTTTATCTACTATTTATATCAATTGTTCTCCATCCATCCATCCATCCATCCATCCAATCTATTCTTTCTATCAATTGTTCCATCCATCCTTTAGATAATTTGTTCTCCATCCATCTATTAATTCTACCAAAATCGTCTACCTTTACCGTCTAAAGTGAATCGCTTTGAATATTTTTTCTATCAATTTGTAACCCAGGCTATCAGTGAAGGACTACAGCTTTCCTTCCGTAGCTCAATCAGTAGTACATTGCTGTTTACAACGCCAAGGTCATGGGTTCGATCCCAGCCGAACCCATGCAAGAGCTGATTCAATGTGTTCCTTGAATGCAATGTAAGTGGCTTTGGATAAAAGTGTCTGCCAAATGCATAAATGTAAATGAAAGAGTGCGAAATAAGCTTTAGAAGAAAATATTTTTTTCATCCAATCGCCGATTGTGCAGCTCATCCCGGTCGTGCCGGCGCCGCTGTCAGTGTGAGAGAAGAGAGAGAGAGGCTGATGCAGATCCACAGAGCAACACAAGTGAAATTCCTTGTTCAAGTAGGTAACAGTGTTTTGACGGTGAGTTATATTTCAAATACTAACTTGACATTATGTAAAAAAGTGTGGCGAACTGATATATGTGTGTGATGTGTGTTTACCTAGGCCATGTGCATAGCACTTGAGCCAAAGCTAATTTGCATGTGAGCTAAAGCTAGTCATGAGTGTGATATTTAAGTGTCAGTGTGTTCAATACAGTACTATCTATCTATTTCTATCTATTCTTTTTCTCATCCATCCAATCTATTCTTTCTACCAAATGTTCACTTTATCCAGTCTTTCTATCAATTGATCCTTTCTATCTATTACTTATATCAATTAGATCATTTGATGAATTACTAAATCATCCTTTACCGTCATAGAAAAGTGGTGCAACTGTTTTGAGAAAATTGTAATTTGCCTAGGTTATGCCTTCAACAATTGTAATTCTGTTATTTGTGTGAAATGCCATTACAGTATTAAAATGTATTATTTAGCATAATGCTCTTTTGACTCAGTCAAGACAGATGTAGGCCGATGATTGAGGCTCTATCCATGAGTCTCTGTCTACTGAAGATCACTTTGTAGTCCAGCAGTCCTTCAGATTGATTCTGCAGTTCTCCGCAGGTGCAGACCACAGTCTGACTCTCATTAACTGATAGTGGCTGGGATGGAAATATCAGCAGGGAAAAAGTGAATCAGTACTCTGCCCGGAGACTGTCACACAGAGGCCCGAGCCCTGTGGATATTAGATGTAAAGGCCTGCACGGTCTTGCTGGGGCACAGTGTAAGTTGTTACTGCCACTGACCACCACTTCTTCCCGGAGGATGAAATAGCAAAGTTGGATGATAAGTTGATAAGACACTCACACAAGTTTCACAGGAGTACAATGAAACACCTAAATGTGATTTCTGGTATCAGGTCAGATGCAGAGTGAAGTCAAGGCACTGCATGTTTTTCATTTCTAGTCTAATAAAAGTACTTTTTTATAGCGTTTCTACAGCTCAAACGAAGCAATGACACAGATTCTCAAGTTCTTGGCTTTAAATACAATGCAATGTACCCCGAGCTGCTTTGGCTTGAAGTAATTCAGAAATGTAAATAGATTGACCCAATTTACTTCGACAAAAGGACATATTTTACTGAAAAAAAGACAAATGAAATGATCTCAGAGCATTTTCTCAATATTAAAATGATTAAAAAAAATATTGTCCTTCAGTTCAAATTGACTGCTTCATCAATTCATTTAATTGTTGTTCTTAAGACTCGGTTTATGCCTCTGATGACTCCCCCACAATAAGGTGGAGGAAATCTAATCATAGGCGCTCACTGCTTCCGTTTATCAGGTCTGGAGGGCACCTGCTCTTTTGCATATTCATAATGCATGCTGTTCTCCATTGTTGTGAGGACTTAAGAGTTGAGCTACAGAATATAGCACTGGGAGTACAGCCCTGTTCAACAATCACATAAACAGCGCTCCGAGAAACTGCTAATTACCCATAGAATCAGGTCAAGCGCAAGATGTCCGAACTGAAAACCTCTTACGATAAGATCTAATTGCAGCGTGACCCATTAACACAGCGTAAAGATTCATTTTGGTAAATAAAAATCAACATAAATTTGATGCATTCTTGATGATCTATCAAAGGTCAGCGTGGACTCATTAGCTGATCGTAATGGCTCTTCATTCATTTCAGTATTTCCAGACAGAAACGTTTAAAGTATATCTGACAGTAAATTTCAAAAAAGCCTTGAGACTAATGATGCTTTTTTACTTTGTTGGATTTGCCTTTAATCAGCTGAGATGTGCTTGACCGCCATGTCAAAGTTGTAGTCATTCCTCTTTGCAATGATTGATTTGCAAGACAGAGAATTAAATGAATTGGAAGTCTTTAAATAGAGACAAAGTTTTTGTTTCGAGAACTATTCAAATGGATGCTTTTTGAAAGCTGCATCTTTTCATGTTTTCCATGAATAACAAAAATGTAGCCATGTTTTCAAGTGTTTATTCTCCACAACCCCCACCCCCCACCCAACTGACTAATTTTCCATCCACCTTGCAATTTAGAGACACTGCCTTCTTATCCGCCTGCTGAAAGAGAGCCTCTGATGGAGCCAGATTGGATGTAATGACATCTCTTCATCTGAATTCTGTAGACCAATCATAAGGTTTAAAGAAGAGGTGGACGGCACATTATAGGGTGTCAGAGCTGTTAGTGTTAACACACGGAGTGGCAAACTCCTATTAGAGCAAACAGCCAGGCATTACGGACAGATTCCCTGCTCCCAGAGGAGGTCATTATTGCACTGGCTAAGCTAGACTCACTGCAAGGAGGAAGTTTTGTGAACGGCACTCGTCTGAATGCAGTTGCTGACGAAAAACTGGAGTGATGTAGATGGAGCACAGAAATAATGGATTATCATGATGTTAAATCTCCTGGAGGAATGTCAGATGATATATCTAGATGGGTTTGAAATGTGATAAATCCAGCTGACAGAGTAGTCCTGACCTTAAGGCATTAGAATATGACAGCAACTAATGGTGAAATTTGACAGACCACAGAGGAATATTGTGGGACTTGAAACACCTGCAGCATAATGCACCTTTTTCTCAGTCTAAGCACATCACTTTCCACAACAGTTCAATGATGGTTTCATAATAATTTATACTTCCTATTATTAAAGTTGAAGATGTTATCTATGTACCTTTCGTTGATTTTAAAGGATGAGCTTTGTAGCATAACACTCATCATGTAAGATACTGTTATGTTTGTGAATGGCTAAAAATTTTTGAGTAAAGCAAAATTCAAATAAACTTAACTTGAAATTAACTGGAACAGTAGTCTGGAACAGAAGTAAAGAAATAAGTAAAACTGTAAGTAAACAATAACTCAAAGTTGTCTTTCTCACATGACTACTGTGGTAAAGTGGTAGTTTTTAAGTCTGAGAGAGATTTTATGTACCATGGATATAGAAGTTTAATACAGAGCCAACCAATTATGTAGCTTTAAGCCCTTCAGTGTGGAAGCCGACAGCCTGTCAGTTTTTGCTGTATCCTTAAAACATACAGCTACTGATCCCTCCATACATTTCCATCCTTATCATCTCAATTTGCAGTTATGGGTTTTGTTTGTTTGTTTTTGCTTTTGTATATTGAACCTGATGTAAGATGTAGTTGCCAAGAACGAGTTTACTATTAATTAGATTAATCATCAAAAATCAAACTAACTTCAAATGTCTCATAGTGTGCATAATAATATATGTGCTGTATTTTTCAGTGCATGACAGTCGGAACTCTCTGTGGTGGTCTTAATTGCATCTTGCAGTCATACGGCGGTTATCAGAGTCACCTATGACAGCGACGTATTCCATAGGGAGTGGTAATCACCTGACTGATAGAACCGCTCTGCGTGCATCTGTCTCACCCTTGTTGTAACAGGATGATAAAGAATTAGACAGCCTTTCATGCAGACTTTGATTTCTCTGGCATCTTAATCTGGCTCTCGTCAGATTCTTATTTTATTTGTAATGCCTGTGTCATATGTCCAATGCCAGTATTTGAGATTTTAAGTGAAAACAACTAGTGGCTCTAAATAGAATTAGGTTATGCACAACATATTGGTGTCATATCTTTTTTTAATGCATGTATTGGTATCAGTAATTTTCATTAAATATCTACATTTATATATTTAATGCCCTATATTTACATTGTAGGGGATTTACAGTTAAGACCAGAGGACCAGATATGTTGAAAGAAGACCAGGAGTCAGAAGTGCAGTCAATAAAATTTTAGTTAAGTTTAGTTTGCAGTTTATTCAGCAGAAGCCAGCTTTCTGATAACATGTTCTATCTGCTGAGACGTGCAGACAATATTCATCACTATTCTATGGAAAAATACAGAAAAGCAGTGAAAGGCCATAAGTAGTAATTGGTTACATAGGTGATAGACTGAAGTGTAAGAAAACATATATATATATCATACATACATATATATCAATGTATAAATAAAAAAATATACAACATGTACAAGCAGCAATGGATTTCCGAATCGTCTCTTTCAACATTTATATGACCCTCACTAACCCTCACTTAAATTCTTTGTAAAGTACTTTTGAATAATTTTATTACATTGTCAAATGTAATATTTAGAAAATCTTAAATTAATATCCAATTACAATGTTATGATCCAAACTTGTAGCAGTTAAAATAATAGATTTTAGTTTGTAATGTTTTATTATTATTCATTTTGGCATAATAGAATCAAATTTTAATATTGTTGATTTATCAGCTATTGGCTATATCATCATAATATCACCCCCCCCCCCCCCTCCCCCAGCCTCACAGTAACGGCCAGAGTGTTAATATCGTTGCAACTCTAATTAGAATGATTTTCTGTTGGTCTGAGGGTATTATTGACTGGAGTGTATTATTAATATAAGATAGTGGTTTTATTCCTGATGTTTTTCTTGGTATAACATGAATGCTTTTGAAAATAAACTGAAAAAAAAATCTTTTAAAAAGGTCACAGTGACAGATTGCAAAAATTCAATAATGCGCCCAACGTCAACAACGCAATGATTATTTAGAGTTCAGTCTAAGTATTGACACGGTGCATTAGTAAATTTTTCATCTCAAAATGAGAAGAGGGTTGAGAAGAAAGTCAAAAAATATGGGATCTAGACCCTGTTCCTCTGGGCTCCGTTCCAGAAAGTTCTACTGACGGTCACTGCTAACCAGCCATGCACAAAGCCTCTTTTGACTTTAAATGATTGTGGGTTATTCGTTGGACGTGACAAATGGCCTGGACTGAAACCGGGTCCCAGCAACACATAATGGGGGGCTACGGTGGCACAGAGAAATGAACGGAGGTGCCTTTGATAGTTGACCTCAACAGCACAGGGTAATAGAGGTAGAGACGGGCGGGGCGGAGGAAAGATAGACTAGACTACACCTCTGTCACACAAAATAAAATAAAAATCACAAAGTGCTGTGCAACATGTTATACTTTATCTGTACTCTCAGAGTACAGACAACTTCATTGCCAGCTGCAAATAGAGGCACACTAGATGTCAGCCATAGAAAATGAGTAATTGATTTAGTATTAAAATCAATATTACACACATAAACGTGTAATTGAATGTCTAGGGGTGTTGGCTTCATAATCGTCAGCATAAACTCCTACATCAATCAATCGTGATGAAACACGGGGATGTTTTCGCAAACAAATCAGCCACCTTTGTCGATAAGTCAAGCAGCTTCTTTTCATATCTTCTTGCGGGTTCAAAAAACAGCAGTGGATGTTATAGATAATTTGATATTTTTCTCAAATTTCCTACTTAGGAGAGACAAAAGGTCAGCCTAGGTCACGTGGCAAACTGAGTCAATTTAAAAGCAGATCACTAGAGGGGAGCAAACAATGGCAAGCAATCTCAAATCGTCGTTCTCAGGGTTGAGGGAGTTATCACACAAGGAAATTATGACCAGTAATAATACACACAGACAGTCAGAGCCCAATACACACACATCGCTGTGTTAGCTTTCCATTACGCTGCTTACTAATGGTGTTTGTTTGGACGTGATTGATATTTTACCGCCAGCTTTGACTTAATCGGAAAGGGTAGAGCTCCAGGTAATGTGGTGTATACTGATAATGATTCATACACTAGAGCCTTCAATCAGTAAGTTAACTTAAATAAAGAGGTCTGTTTGGGTGTTTGCATGACCTGTTTTTGATTTGCCCTTCAAGACAAAAATTTGAAATATCTCCCTTTTGGTTTACAGGCTGTCATTTTCATTGAATTGGCAACGGATCACAATAAATTGAATTGTAATTTGAATAGCAATGAAGTCTGGATAATAATTCAACAGGTAATTGCATTCTTTTCCAATTAGAACTGAATAACCATTTTAATTGCGTTCTTAAATTTTCATTTTCATTACAATTTTGCATCCTGTTTGGTACTTCAATTCAAATGAAATTCCAGTTCCAGCATTGAATTGGAATTAAACATTTTCATCACCCTGTTTTCTACCGAGGCAGCCAGTCCATGAACACTTTGCTTCAAACTCTCACCAGGATGTTTTTTTCATATCCGAGTATAAAAGCCAAGAATCCATAATGGACTCATCAGCTGCCATGTGCCATGCTTGAATTATTCTCTTTGGTGCTAATTAGACATTCCTAGCATTTGTGATCACAGAAAGCTCACTATGTGTGCGGTTGATGCTGACACGTTTCTTCTGGCGGTGCGCTATAGGAAAAAAACAGCCGCTGTTCTATTTGCTGCATGGGTAAATTCAGACAAAGGAGTCTTCTAATGCACAGCTCTGAGCCGGCCCTTGTCTCACACATGACTTGCATTTGCGTAAAGGTCACTCTGTATTGGGATAAAGAAATCCTCTGGGGTGCTAGGAAACAATTATACTCTGAGAGAGAGAGAAAGAGAGAGAGGTGCTGGTTATGTCGACACATAGTGTGAGTGGTTTCTTCTTTAGGTTCTGAATTAACAAACTAATTGGCAAACTCACTAGTGGTTCAGTGGACATGCTCGTTGCTTTCCTGTCTTGCAAAACACACAATGAATGGCTGGTTCTTCTTCTGACTTTGTGATCTGCAAGGGAGTATCTTAGGATAAATCATACATGTCCCTTGGAAGGAATTGTTTGTCAGTAAATCATTGAGAAGAGATCCATTAGAGGACAAAGAGGAAATTTGAACACCTGCGGTAGCCAAGGCTGTGGTAATAAACACGTCCCTGAAATAAATAAATGCGATCTGCACATAAAGCCACTTCAGGATGCTTTTTGTCATTTGCCAGCGAAGAGCATCCAGGAAAGCATCAGTAAAATGAAAAGTCTCTGGAGACTAACTCACCTGGGGAAGGATGTGGATCTTAATCATGAGGGACCCAGTTCTCTGGCATTTTTCTCAGTGTCGCCATGCCCTTCAGAATTTCATAGAAGGCAGAGTCATTTGCATATTTGCCAATCGTGATTTCCATACCAATGACTAAAACTAAAACTGAGCAGTTGTGAAGTTTGACCCCGTATGGAAAGAATATTTCTTTCTGACATCTTTTTCCCTGTAGAAATTTAATAAATTTACCACTACACCCCAAGTGCCTCAACATCCACCCTTGTCCCCTCTTTTTTTTAAATCCAATATTATGATTTTTTTGATATCTGAAGTGGGTTTATGAATGTGTCTTGGGAGCTATCTGTACATGAATTCAAACGTAATTAGGGACTTCAAACTGGCGTACTGACACATTCAGAGCGCTTTGAATTTGTGCTGGAATATTTGCATGAAGAATAACTGCTACATTTGCCCACTTGCTAGTCATTTCTCTCTCTCTCTCTCTCTCTCTCTCTCTCTCTCTCTCTAGATGTCCAGTAGGGTGTGCCCATGTACTTCAAACAGCAGTGGATGGATACAGCTCCATCTCCAGATGTACAGTCAAACAGTATGAAAACTACTAAAGAGGAAGTATTCTTATACAGCGCTGCCTTGGACAACGGTCATTATTCATAAATATTTGGCTGCCTCCATTTACCAATCAAAATCTAAGCCAGAAAGCAAATACAATAAATCAGGTACACATAATACATCATTCATAGAGTGCTGTGGCTCTAGTCAGACTGAAATAAGAATGTAGACATAAAATATATATATAAATAATAAGGGAAAAACTTTTCACAGTATAACACCAAGTCAATTAAACTTCAGGGATGTTAATCTGTCCAATTAGGAAGCAAAAGTGGTTGTAAATAAGTTTCGCCTCCTTTGGTGCAAATAAAACTGACAACAGGTGCACTGGAGAGGCAACCGCAATGCAACCCCCATTTAAGGGAAGGATTTTGCAAGTGGTGGCCATAGACAATTGAATTGTTCTCTCTTTGTTCGTCCTGACTGACTTGTCTTTAGGTTTGCTAGGGTCCTTGTCACTGTCTGTAGCATGAGGTAGGTTTGGTGTGTCTCCTGGCATGGTTTCAAGAGCATGGAGGAGACACCGTGAGACAGCTAGTTACATAAAGAGTGCTGGACAGGGACTTAGAATGGCAACAACCCAGCAGCAAGACTGGTATCTGCTCCTTTGTGCCAGAAGGAACACTTCTAGATCCCTACCAAATGACATCCAGCAGGATACTGGTGTGCATGCTTCTGACCAAACTGTCAGAAACAGAATTCATGAGGGTGGCATTGGGACCCGATTGGAGTTTGCAAGAGAACACCAGAATCGATAACTCCATCATTGGCACCCCATAGTTGTCATGCTGTGGAGAACGTTATGGTGCGTGCAACATCATTCAGCACAACCAGTTAACTTCATGCAAGTTTGATCAGCCTGTAACTTAAATGGATTTTGAATCCAGCCCACAGTGGTTTCCATTGACTGTTGTCACATAATTTTGTTCTTAACAAATTATAGAATGTATGTAAAATTAAATATTTGTCTCATTGAGATACATTTTTCTGAGCAGAGCATATGTATATGTGTGTGTGTGCGATTAATTTTAATGCACAGCTTCTAGTGGCTTAATGCTTTATTAATATTCTTATATGTAGTGGAAGGTTTAGCATTGGATCACACAGGTTTTGACAGGTTTAGCTGCACAGGGTTTGGATGCGTAAAATACTAGAGAAGAATCACAATAGCAGTGTGTTTTTCTGAAGCACCCAAGTTTTTCTGAAGCACCCAAAGGTTATTGTAAAGACTAGCAGAAAAAGTAATAAACAGGAAAATAAAAAAAAGTGTAGCCTATGTTGCTCTGCTGGGGTAGGTGAGCAGAATGCATCATTATTTAAGATCCGGATGGCTTGAGGGTAGTAATTCCTCCTGAGCTTCACCAAGTTGGCCCTCAAGCTATGGTGTAGTGTTTTCACTGCCATAGTTGCAGTAAGAGACCATTGTCTGAGTATCTTTAATAATTCTCTTAGGTTTTGTCATAGTCCTCATGGCAGATGTCCTCCAAGTTAGGAAGTGCATTCCTTTTGAAACATTCTCAATGCAACCATATTGCTATCAAACAAGACCAAGGCCTTAACTCAAACTTAAGTCTATCACAAGGCTATGGCTCAGCCAACTAGGTTGATTTGTTGAAAGGATTAATTCACACAAAAATAAAATGTACTTGCCTTCATGTTCATGTTCCAACCTGACATGAATTCATTACTTCTGTGGAGCACAAAAGCACTTGTAAAGAAATACCGGTCGTTGTATTCCATACTGTTACAATGACTCGGGACAAAGATTTCATGCTTCAAAAACAGCGCTCAAAAGTACCATAAAAGTTTACCTTGGCATGTTCGTAAAAAGTTTTTAAGTAGATGTCTGATTCGTAAACTAATTGTTCCATTGAACCAGACGTTTTTCGATATATACTGTAAGCTTAAACCTGTCTGAATAATATGTTCAAATATCCATTTCTCTATGCACTCTTAAAAGTAAGGGTTCTTGATTGGGATTGAGAGTTCCCTGAATAACCGTTAACATCCATGGAACAAATCCATTGTACAAAAGGTTCTTAGTGAAAAAAGGTTCTTCACAAAAATGTTATTTAAGAACTGTTCACTTAACAGTTATTTTATGACATTGCTTCAAAAGCCCTCTTTTTGAACCTTTATTTTTAACTTTATTAATTCACAACAGGTTTATTAAATTTCACTAAACTTAATTTTTAGTTGGTTCTTCACACAAAGTGAACCTATGACTATATATATATATATATATATATATAAATAGCACATGGTAGTTGAATTGACCATGTTGCTTTTATGATGTTGATATAGGAGTATGATGTTCCAGGGTCGACGAGGTACAACTGCCCACCTAACCACCCACCTTTCTGATCTGAGATCTGCCTGTCAGCACATGAAGGATCCACAGACAGAGTGAGGAATTCAGACCCAAGTCCCTGTGCTTAATGACAAGCCTGAGGCGAACTATGGTGTTGAATGCTGAGCTGAAGTCAATCAATGCCACTCTCGGAGTCCTCCTTCCTATGGGAAAGGTACACAGAGAATGGCATCATCTGTAAGGTTGCACATTCCCTGTGAAGGTCTGCATGTTCAAGACCTGAGGTCTGTCACTTAAACTGAGCAAGTTGCCATGACAACATCAGGAAAACCGTCTTGAATCATTTTTCTTCATTATGTGTGTGAGTAGTATGCATGTTTGTGCAATAGGAAGAGTTTAAGGAAGACAAAGAAACAAATTACCTACCTAATTAACGAATTAATTAGATGCCGTGAATGTGTCATCTGTGAAGAATATGAAGACATTTCAGTGATGCAAGATTTAGCCAAAATGGCTAAATCAAACGTCTTGTACTAAACAATTTCAAGCTACATTAGATACAAGAACATACCCACATGCTGCATTCACGATGATTGGAGGGATCGAATCATTGAAAGATATATTAGTCAACCACTATACCGAAAGTTGGAGGGCACTGTCTTTCTAATGTCTATGGTGGCTGTGGCTCTGGTCAGATATTGTATAATGAGCTGTGGAGAGAGTTGATGTGCCTCATCTAAGAGAGAATTCATGCTTTCTTGATTGATGTCCTTGATATAAGTAATAATTCATTGCCAATCTTGTTATACCTCAGACCCATATACTATGAAACGCATTCAGACCTGGGCTAGTATACCGGTAATTGTTATCCAATCCTTACAAAATAAGACTGTGGTATAATGGTGTGATCCGGTGCATGTGAAAGCGTTGGGGAAGCTATAACTTAAAGTAGCTACTTATAATTTACAGTAGTATTTAAAAAAATATTTAATTATAATATACAGTGGAACTCACTTATCTCGACCTCGGTTATCTCGCCGACCCTGTTATATCGATGTTTTTGAAGCGGAACCGCCAAACTCCCTAATATCTCGAGCACAAAAGAGGGATAAAGTCGCCACTTAACATCGGTTATCTCGATCCCCGTGACTAATGATAGTACCGAGTTCACTGCGCATGCGCTGAGTTTACTTTACACGTGCATCACGGTCTGTATGGTCTCTTACCAATGACGCTTCACTCACTCTTGCGCCGCAGTGCCGTGTTTACGCTGTGAGCGAAATTGTGTTTGCAATGTTGGAGAATATAATTAAAGGTTTGTATCGAGAATCGAAGGTGGTTTTTATCGTATACTGGTAAATCTTGCACCGGCTGTCAGAGTGGTTGACGACTGCCCAGATGGTTTATAGATGGGTTTTTTACCATCACACTCTTCGCAAACATGTAAAGAGCGTAAGTACAAACCAGGAAAAAAGAAAACACTCTGACAAACATCACAAATAAAAGAAGGAAAATAGAAACAGTAGATTATGCTATATTGCAGTCAGCGGTAGAGCGGCCATCTCTCTCCTCACTCAAAAACACTCTCCTCCCCGCGCACACTCACACCAGAACAGCACGCATACAACAGCAAACACCGTGTTAAAGGTATATTCCCAACATAAACAAAGTAGCCGTTACAATCTCTGCTGTTAGTTGGTGCACATATGCCTTTTGTTGTTAGCAAACATATACAGTGTATGTAAATTTTTATAGCATGCCGATCGCTTCATCAAACAAATCGCCATATTGGCTGTTGGTTTTCTCGATCCTCTGTTATCTCGACGCTTTTTTGCAAACCCCGAGGCCGTCGACATAACCGGGTTCCACTGTATATATATTTTTTACTTTACAACATTTGTTAACTCTAGTTAGTGCATTAGGTATTATGCACTAGCAGTGAACAATTTTACAGCTTTTTGTTAAGTATTTATTTATTTATTTATTTACACATATTCATTTATTTTTAACCTTTAAAATTGTATAAATTAATAAAAATTAATGTGCTATGAATAAATGCTGTAAAAACCCAATGCATAAACTAATCTAAATGCACTAAACCTTACTGTAAAGTGTTACCAGTATTTCGCTATAAAAAGACCAGAGCATTTTGCGTAGGGGGTTGAATCAGAGAATTGTTTTTACTAATTAACTAGAAAGAATTGGACTTTCCAATGCTACATTTCCCATTAAGGTTTGGCTATTTTTCCAACTTGCTCAGATGTGAAGCCTCACCAAGTGACATTTGAACAGTGAATTAGAGACATTTTTACTGTTGGGAAAACTAGCGTTACCAGACAAACTCAATAATTTGGAATGCAGCTACTGTCACCCTACTGAAAAAATACTAATTAAGGTAAGCGTTGCTACTGAATTAATCAACAGCACTGCCATATGTGTACATACTCTAAGGTACTTTAACGAATATTACCATGCTACATGTCCAATTAGAGTGGTATTGTCATGCTACAAAAAATGCCTCTTTTAATTAGTGAACAGAGGCTCTGCAAGTGTTTGTTGATTGCCATTCTCAGGCAAATCAACAGTGCAATTTTCTAAATCTTAGTAACGTCAGATAAATTAACAGCTAGTGTAGCATTCTGTGTTCATCAGTGACTTGAAAGCATAGACTCCCAGTGTGAAGATATTTGATGTAGACAATCCTCTATTGTGGAATCAAAGGATCGGCAGGTTCCTGATGAGAAAGTAGCAAGTAGTTTGTCACACAAATTGATGTCAACTGGGTGCTTGGTGAACAATTATGCTGAACCCTGGGATTTTTCATAAGCATAGCTATTTACATCGACTGCTAAGACAACATTTCAATTGCTTGTTGTAATGAGGCGTTACTGAAGTTATGCAAAATACCCCCAAGATCACCAAACATCATTGTGCTAGAGATAATAGAAAAACATGTAACTCATAATTGTGTAACCACACTGACTTAAATGACATTTTGTAATGTGGTAATAAACAGTCAATGTTCTTTCTGCTAAATGAGGCTATGTAAACCGTGAAGTGTAACATTAGTTGGAGAAAAAAAGTCTGACACTGCTTAATTATCACAACTTTTGGTCCATTATGCAGTTTGCAGCCAGAAGATTAGATTGTTTGATAGACAACCATGTAAAATGACCAACCATTTCTTCTTTGATTTTTTGCTTTAAAGGGGCAAGTTTATCTGAAATAGATAATACCCCAAAAATAGAAATATGGAGGGAAAAAACTGCTTTACTGTTGTGTGTGCAATGTGCGTGAGCTAGTCATTGACTAAGGACTAAAGCTTGTTATCCAATGAGACTTACAGTATATCAGTCATGACAGCATATAGGTGAACTGTTTAAATGCCTGGGGTGATCTGATTTATAGCATGCAGGGAAAGTGTTGACCCCTTCTGTAGTGGACAGCGGTCACATAGCCATCAAATGCCTTGAGCCATTTTATTAATTTTCTCAGTGAACCTTTGGATTCAATTGTTCATCGGGTTTTGCCTTCACAAAGAACATAAATCATTCTCAATATAATTTGATTTCAATCTTCTTTTGCCTGTTAAGGTTCAGTATTTTGTATGAAAAGAGCTAGCAATCAAAAGAGGTATGCTGGCTTTGAAACAAATAATGAATTCAGTGGTCAGATAGGGTTGGTGGATGTTTTTCTCAGTGCATGTGAGTTTGTTAAAGCTTTTTGACAGTCCTCTGTTCTATTAAGCATTTATGCTTCTCACTATGTATGCAAACTCTTTAGGCTGCTGCAGTGACTCTGTATTGAGAGCACTTTAAGAGATGTGCTTGAAAACATGTCTTTTTTTAATGGGCCTGGACAGTTCTTTGTGTCCCATTGGGCTGCAGGGCTTTTCATCGGCTGCTCCTTAGCAAATTCACGTCCCTCCTACTTTACTGTGCATCAGCCAAGTGTTTGCTGCATACACCATTGTGTGATATAGCCTAGAGCGTAGATTCATCTGCAAAGATCTGCTCATTGTCTGGCACAGGTAGGCGAGTTGTTACATGAAAGGAGATCCATTTTTTAAAGTGCAGTATACACAAATGTCTGTTGTTGAGTGTTTTGTGAGATATGCATCACTTTGAAAAAATAGTTTGAACAATTTTCATAGGAGCCAAGTTCAAGTTGGTACATTCCTTTGTCATTAAACAGTTATAATCTATTATTTTGTGGTTGACAAGTTTAATCAGGCATAACATGTTGACCTGTTAGATAAAAAAGACTGCACAAAAAAACTGTGTTTATTTTAATTGTCATTTTAAAAGTTATATTGTTGGGTCAGGAATGTTAATGATATGATTATATCTTTATACACAGTATTGTAAACACCAATGCTCTACTGACTGAGCTACAGGAAAGCTATGAGAGCTATGAGCTAATATGAGATTCCCACATCCACTTTCAGATATTCAATATGGTTTACTGGTTGGATCCCAGGGAAAGCAGGAACTGATTCAATGTGTTCCTTGAATGCAATGTAAGTCGCTTTGGATAAAAGCATCTGCCAAATGCATAAAAATATTACTGTGATTGACTGCTCGGTTCTCAAACTCATCTGTTAATTATTGAAACATTGATAATAAGGCATTTTTACATTGCAGGTTGCTTTGATTTAATGAACAGAAATCTTAATCTAAATGGGTTCTAATATCAACGTTTATCTGAAGTGTTCGTTCTCCATAAAATTTGTTCTTGCCTTGTAGTTTTAGTCATTTAAGTCACACAAAAATACATAATTGGCATAGTGCTAATCATCCATTAGCTGAATGTCTCTTGTTCAAAGTATTAAACGTTAGTCTTTTTTCTTTTTTCTTTCTTTTTTTTATCTGGAAGGCCGTTTAATTGAATTCCAAGAGGGATGAGCTGTGCCAGAAGAAGACAATGGCTTGATGGCTTTACACATAGAAACAACAAATAGCTCAAGGCAGATTTGCTCTGAAGCCAAAAGTAAAAATGTATGGCTAAACATCACTGATCCATCACCCGAAAGGATTATAGTGTGACTGAACAGTATGTGTGGCATGGAAAGCTTTGAGATACTTTGGCAATAGTTCCTAGCAGGTCATCTGTGAGTCCACCATTTTTTAAATCATGAACAGCTTTATATTTTACCATTGTCCCAGACCAATGTGTGTTATATGTCTTAGGCTTGTTAATAATTTTGCGTACTTGTATTGTTGGACCTGTACAGTTCATGGCGATTTTAATTTGTTTCAGCTTTTGTTTTCAAAGACTTTTTTATGCAATATTAGCAATAATGTTGATGTCCATTGTAAAATCTGGGTTCTGAAACAAAGCCATGTTGGAGAAATACTGGAAAGTAAAACTGCTATATTTAGAACTAGTAGGACTTCTTGTTTTGGCATATGCCTCCACCAAACACTTTCATTAGCTTCTGTGGACATGTGTGCTGGCCTGTGTCACTAGGATTGATAGATACTTGTTTGCAATACACTGCACTCATAAATTAAATTACATGTCCAAACAAGCCAAAGGACTTAGGCGACGATAATTACCTGAATACTACAGTTTGGGTGTTTGCATAACTGTATTTTACTACAATAAAGTGTGTATGTATCTGTGTGTGTCTATATATATATATATATATATATATATATATATATATATATATATATATATATATATATATATATATAGACACACACACACACACTTTACAGTGCTTTCTGTAAAACATAAAAGGCAAGTTTTTTGGCTTTAGACATTCTAATCTAATGTTCAGAAATGCTATTCTTCATATTATTCTCTAATAGTCAGTATAATCTGTTTAAAAATCAATGTGGCTGAAATAGAGTCAAGATGATGAATAGTTTGAATGCAGATATCAACTATGCCAAGTACACTATGAAGAAACAATGCCTCTCTGATCCGGGCACCGCGCCAGACAGTATAAAATGACTAAAACTGAGTCATCAGCAAATCATTTATGGAAGAAGGCTACTGTATTCCTATTAAAGTCTGTTGTAAAATTTAGTTGGAAACTTGCAACTTATCATAATAAAACACCAGCCTGAGTAAGCTGCCAACATCCTATTACTGGAATGACACTGATTCACCCCATTGAAGAAAGATAGACATTTACAACAGTGACCCAAATCCATGTCATTGATTAAACCCTGAGAGGTTTCATCTGATAGAGTTTTACTGGACTGGTGATGGACAGGAAACAAATATTACAATCTGGGTCACATGATACTGAAGCCACTGTTTTAATATGCTGGAATTGCTCAGGCAGGTTTATTTATATCGCTCATTTGACCTCTTGCTATATTGACTTTCCTGCTTGGTGTGTCAAAATTACATTTATTTGACAAGTATACATAAGTATGCATGCTTATAACACTTTATTTAATCAGTGCTGACCTATTTATTTAATAAACCTTTTAGGGTATTTGTAATTAATACAACTATATTTTTCTTTTAAAAGTCCAGAAAATGACCAGAATGGCCAGAACATGGGCATTGGCCCGTTGCCCTGTCTCTCAGCTCTGCTTGTGAAATCAATATAAACAGTATTAAAACACTATGAAAGTGTGGATAACATTGATGAGATGGAAATATCCCAATATCCCTTTCATGTTTAAGATATTGAGATTTTATTTCGTTGTGACATGAGATTCAGCTCAGCCTTAACTCATCCTTTTTATAAATATACTTAGAAGAAGAGAATGCTTCTAAATAATATATTTCACGAGGGAAAAAGGGAAACACAACGGACTTATGTATGCCTCAAGTTATTCAACATCTAACTTGTTTTTGGTAGGTTTACATCTAGATTTTCCTTTGCTTTACAGGAATAGTTCACTGGAAAATTCTGTCATCATTTAATCACCCAGACGCATTGCAAATCCACTTGCCTTTCTTGCGTGGAATACAAAAGGTGAATATTTGAAGAATTTCCTTGCCACTCTTTTCATCACAATCTAATTTAAATGGGGTTTGAGGGTTTTTAAAGCTCCAAAATGACAAATTTTTTTAATGTATCTATATATATATATATATATATATATATATATATATATATATACAAATATAAAAGCGTCATTAAAGTTTTTCATGTGATTCATGCAGTAAAGTTGAAGTCATATGAATACACACCAAAGAGGTTAGTCAGTGATAATCTAGTTCTCCTTATACTTTCATGAGATATCATTAATGGAGATGTCCAATTTATGAACAAATCCTGTTTTTCTATTCTTTTTTTTATGTTTGATCTTTTCAATTTGTGAGTTTGATGTAGTTACAAATCGGGTCTTAATTATTCAGTTCTCAACGGACTCCAGTGTTTGGGTGAACTTTAAATGAATAATTAACAAATTTCCTTTTATTGTAATCAGAATTTTAGTTCTCTTGCACTGAGCCACTTGAGCTTTTACTGACAACATTAGAGAATATCTAAAGAGTCGCATTTCTCTTTTCATATATTTCTGACCTTTTCTCACTTTGACTGTAAATATGTTATCAGGCTTTTATACGGGTTTTGACATTTAGCAGATGCTCTTTATGCAAAATGACTCACAGTTCACTTAGTAAAGGGCTGGTCCTCCAGGAGCAAGCCTGAGGTTAAGTAGCTTGCTCAAGGGAACAGTGGTGACAGTTCATGAATCGGCCTTTCTGAGACCCAGAGCTTTGATCACTAGGCAACTATCACCAATGAAAGTGTTTGTCTCTCTTTTTTTCTCAAAATCAATGTCAAAGTAGCACTGTCCATTGGCTGCAAGGCCAAAAACAGAGCTAATACCCATTTGAACATACAGGGATTTGAAGAGCAGCTCAATGTTAAAAACAGTGATGGATTAAATGTAGGGTAGTAAACACTTTTTGATTTGCTGGTTGAAAGTTTCTTCACGTCCTTATAGCAATCAATAATAGAAGTGGTCTAAATATTGAAACATGTATATATATTGTATCTGGAAATCTCAAGACCAAAACATGTTGGTCCACATCTGTATTTCTATACCTCCGCCACACACACATCACACGTCATCAGGATGTTTCATGAGGCCATGCAGAGTGCTGTAAACAAACAGCAACCAACTTTTTTCCTCTCAAACCAAAACAACTGACTCATGCACGCAAAAGCCGCTGTGCCCATTCATGTGTGTGACTTTGAATAGTGCTCTGAAGTAAAGGAGAAACATTTCTCATGTTTTGAAATCTTGTTTGGTATAACAAGCCTCTCCGAAATTGCCTACCCTACCTTAAAGTGCCTTTTTCAATATCTGTTCAGATATCTGCCAAAATTGTTACAACACTAATTCGAGTCAAATGAGTCAGAAAAATCCTTTATATATAGTTAAAAACTATTACACTTTTTTTTTTCAAGCTACTGAATTTATTTTGCATTTGCTTTTTAAATAGGTAATCCGTTTAATCCTATTACTATATTTAGTAATACTTACATTTAAGTGTATGAACAATTGCACAAGTTAACAGATAAGTGTAGCGCCAAAGTTAAAGCACCTTGTGAACCTATAATCTCTTCCTCCTAGTTAATTTATAGCATTAAATAAACATGAATAAAGGAATGTTGTTTCAAACGTGGAAAGACGTCACATAACATTTTTCAAGTTCAAGTCCACTGACATTAAACTAAACTGTCCTAACTGCTTTGTCAGACAAACCAGATTTGGCGTTATGATTGGTAAGATCACTTACCAATAAGATCACTTGTCAAACTTCCAGAAAAGGGTGACTTGAACATTTCTACTGTCATTGCTATTTTAATAAATTACTGTATTTTTCACCGCATGAGACGCACTTTTTCTTCCCCAAAACTGGGGGGAAAAGTTGGTGCGTCCTATCTGACAAATATGCGGAGCGCTGATGACGAATGGGGGGCAAAGGGGGGCGTGGTTCAGCGAGGTCTGCAGCGGGAGACGAGATTGTGATGACAATGACTGCATGGATCTGTCACTCCTCATTTCTGATAGCAGCGAAGAAGAGAAATTATTGGGGTTCGAATAAAAACATTACAGCCTTATTTTTGTTACTTTCACTGTTTACTGACTGTTAATGAGAGTAAAGATAGTTCTTAATATGTTATATGGCATAAATTGTTCTTAAACTGCTGTTAATTTTATACAGTTGATATAAAATATTTTACAGTATTTACAGTATTTGGTTCAGAAGCTTTTTTTTTTCTTCTTCTAGATTTTCCTCCTTTAAAATTGGGTGCGTCTTATGTTCCGGAGCGTCTTATATGACGAAAATACAGTAGATTCATAAGTAAATAGCACAGTAGACACTGAAGTGTCATTTCTCTTAGAAGTGAAAGATATTTGAGCAGAACTGGACTTATACTATAAATTCCATGGAATTTACACCGCCCCCCACATCCCCCCCTCCTTCCCTCCCTCCCCCCTTGATGTGGGATGAAAATAAAATCTCTCTGATTGAAACCATTGCCAGTTCATGATGGCTTATCAAAGCATGAAGCCTGAGCGAGCCAAACATTCTGTTGAATGAACCACCATTGTGAAATCTGCTGGCACATTGATAGAGATTTAATAATTCAATTCAAGTACACACTACAAAAATTACATTTTGGGGTGCTAGTGGACCATTAGAAAAAGATGAATCAGGTGATCTAGATATGGTTATGAAAAAAATCAGATTTAATTCTTAAGTATGCAAATATCTTTGCTTTTAAAAATGTCAAGGTATCGGGGGAATGATGGTCAGGTTGGTCAGAACAACCTGTGTGTGTTTCAAGTGTTCTTGAGAACTCTGTATCAGTCAAGTGAGGGCAAGCACTATGTTTACTCTTCTGAAAGGTCATGTCTGAATCTCACTTGGGTAAAAATAAGTGGTTCTGTGACCCAGTGGAGGACAGCCTTGTAATGTAATGAAAGAAGAGTTTGTCTAAGGGAGTCTTCCTATGAAGTAATTTGAGAGACATTGGAGAAAAAAAAGAAAGAACGAAAAATATATTCTTTGATTTGGTGCTCAAGTTTGAGAACAGTTGTTCTGCTTAATATTTTTGTGGAAAATTTTTTTTCAGGGTTATTTGACAACAGCATTGATTGTTTTCTATTGTATTTTTGTATCAACATGAACATTTTTACTCTCACTTTTATGAAATTTCGTCATATTTATAATAACAGTATATATATATTTATAGTATAATAATATAATAAACTTGGAATAATTATTAATAATAATTCATTACATTTATAGCGCTTTTCTTGGCAATCAAAGCGCTTTACGTGGAAATGGAGAATATCCTCAACCACCATCAATGTGCAGCATCCACCTGGATGGCGACGGCAGCCATATTGCAACAGAACACCCACCACACAGAGACAAACAGTATATGGGGATGATGAGGAGCCATAATTGACCGAGGCCAATTGATCGACCAAGCACTAATTATATAAATAAAGTTGATCTGACTTTGAGTTTTTCAACTCTAAAATAACTGGTCAGATTAATCCTGGAGCTGATCTGTAAAGCTGCTGAGGTGATGTTGTTGAGAAGAGAAACGCTACAAAGAGTTATAAAAAGATTGGTAAGTCTTTGAAATTCCCATCATCATGAAGTCCATTGAAACAAAATTGAAAATTTGTGCCACAACCCAGGATCAGAACTTCCATACAAATTGAGCAACAGGAAAAGGAGGGCAATTGTCAGAAAAGGGTCCAAGAGGCCACCTATACAGCAATGAAATAAAAACTATCCAGATGTCGATAATCTCTTTGGCACTTTACAGATTGAACCTGTTTTGGAGGGTGGCTAGAGAAATAGCAATCCTAAATTGTGCCTAGAGTTTGCTGGAAGCCATACAAAACGTTAAGACTATTCTTTTGATGAAACTACAAGGTAGTGTTATCTAGCTTAAAGCAAAGTATCATGTTTAGTGCAAGCCAACCAGAACCAAATACACATAATACTATTTTAAGCAGCCTAGTTATGTTAGTGCAATATACACTCATCTAAAGGATTATTAGGAACACCATACTAATACTGTGTTTGACCCCCTTTTGCCTTCAGAACTGCCTTAATTCTTCGAGGCATTGATTCAACATGGTGCTGAAAGCATTCTTTAGAAATGTTGGCCCATACTGATAGGAGCATCTTGCAGTTGATGGAGATTTGTGGGATGCACATCCAGGGTACGAAGCTCCCGTTCCACCACATCCCAAAGATGCTCTATTGGGTTGAGATCTGGTGACTGTGGAGCCATTTTAGTACAGTGAAATTGTCATGTTCAAGAAACCCATTTGAAATGATTCAAGCTTTGTGACATGGTGCATTATCCTGCTGGAAGTAGCCATCAGGGGATGGGTACATGGTGGTCATAAAGAAGAAGAAGAAATGTTACATTTATATAGCGCTTTTCCAGAGCTCAAAGCGCTTTACATAGTATAGGGGAATCTCCTCAACCACCACCAATGTGCAGCATCCACCTGGATGATGCGACGGCAGCCATAGTGCGCCAGAACGCTCACCACACACCAGCTTATTGGTGGAGAGGAGACAGAGTGATGAAGCCAATTAGAGTACGGGGGGGGATTAGTAAGCCATGATGGACCAAGGCCAATGGGCAAATTTGGTCAGGATGACGGGGTTACACCCCTACTCTTGCAAAGGACATTTTAACGACCACAGAGAGTCGGGACCTTGGTTTAACGTCTCATCCGAAAGACGGTGCTTGTTGCAGTACAGTGTCCCCGTCACTATACTGGGGCGTTAGGACCCACACAGACCACAGGGTGAGCACCCCCTGCTGGCCTCCTAACACCACTTCCTAAAGTCACCTTTATTTGATATAGCGCTTTTTACAATGTAGATTGTTTCAAAGCAGCTTTACAGGAAAAACAATATAAACAAAGTTTGTTTGGCTGAACAGAAGCCCCAAAAGAGCAGCTGAATCAATACAATTGATGAATTTTAAGTTTCCCCAACTGAGCAAGCCATAGGCGACAGCGGCAAGGAACCAAAACTCCGGCAGGTGACGTAACGAATGAAGAATAGAATGGAGAAAAAACCTTGGGAGAAACCAGGCTCAGTCGGGGGACCAGTTCTCCTCTGGCCAACAGCCAAACAGTACATGATTATTATACAACAATTCAATTCCAATATGAAGTCCAATTTGGTCCAGTTAGAGATGGGTTCATGATCGTCACAGGGGAGGGTCTAGTAGAGTCACGAAGGGATGGACATGGTCAGAAACAATGCTCAGGTAGGCCGTGGCATTTAAATGATGCCCCAATTATGGGCACTAAAGTGTGCCAAGAAAACATCCCGACACCATTACACCACGACCACCAGCCTGCACAGTGGTAACAAGGCATGATGGATCCATGTTCTCATTCTGTTTACACCAAATTCTGACTCATCTTCTGCTGTGTAGCCCATCCGCCTCAAGGTTGTGTGTGTTGTGGCTTCACAAATGCTTTGCTGCATACCTCGGTTGTAACGAGTGGATATTTCAGTCAAAGTTGCTCTTCTATCAGCTTGAATCAGTTGGTCCATTCTCCTCTGACCTCTAGCATCAACAAGGCATTTTCACCCACAGGACTGCTGCATACTGGATGTTTTTCCCATTTCACACCATTCTTTGTAAACCCTAGAAATGGTTGTTCGCGAAAATCTCAGTAACTGAGCAGATTGTGAAATACTCAGACCGGCCCGTCTGGCACCAACAACAATGCCATGCTCAAAATAGCTTAAATCACCTCTCTCTTTTTCTTTCTTTCTTTCTTTCTTTCTTTCTTTCTTTCTTTCTTTCTTTCTTTCTTTCTTTCTTTCTTTCTTTCTTTCTTTCTTTCTTTCTTTCTTTCTTTCTTTCTTTCTTTCTTTCTTTCTTTCTTTCTTTCTTTCTTTCTTTCTTTCTTTCTTTCTTTCATATATATATATATATATATATATTTATATATATGTATATATATATATATATATATATATATATATATATATATGTATGTGCGTGTGTGTGTTTCTATGTATAGTGTTTGTTATATACACACAGATTTATTTTTGACCCCCTACCTATTTTCAATGATCATTTGTTGACATATTTTTGAACATTTCAAACTCTGTTTGAAACAATTTAGTCTGTAATTGACATTTTCAGCATAAAATTATATAAAAAAATTCCAGTAACTGAGCAGATTGTGAAATACTCAGACCGGCCCGTCTGGCACCAACAACCATGCCACGCTCAAAATAGCTTTCACATTCTGACAGTCAGGTTGGAGTTCAGGAGATTGTCTTGACCAGGACCAACCCCTAAATGCACTGAAGCAACTGCCATGTGATTGGTTGATTAGATAATTGCATAATGAGAAATTGAATAGGTGTTCCTAATAATCCTTTAGGTGTGTATATATATATATATATATATATATATATATACATACATACATGCATACATACATACATACACACACACAGCCGTGGTCAAAAGGTTTGAGAATGACACATATTAATTTGCAAATTATCTGCTGCCTCAGTTTTTCTGAAATACATATAACATATACTCTAGAATGTTATGAAGAGTCCTTCTTTGCCATGAAAATGAACTTAATCCCAAAAAACATTTCCACTGCATTTCAACCCTGCCACAGAAGGACCAACAGACATGTCGGTGATTATCTCGTTCACACAGGTGTGTGTTGACGAGTACCATGCTAGAGAAACTCTGTTATGCATATTGAGTTGGAATAACAGACTTGAAGCGTTAAAAGGAAGGTGGTGCTTGAAATCATTGCTCTTCCTCTGTTAACCATGGCTACTTGCAAGCAAACACATGTAGACTTCATTGCTTTGCACAAAAAGGAACGATATTGCACGTAACGGTCTTGCACCTAAATCAACCATTTATTGGATCATCAAGAAATGTAAGAAAAGGAACAAAAATTCAATTGTTGTCAAGAACACTTCAGGGCACCCAAGGAAGTCCAGCAAGCAGCAGGATTGTCTCCTAAAGTTGATTCAGCAGAGGGATCGGGGGACCACCGGCTCAGAACTTGCACAGGAATGCATCTGTACACACAGTAAGACGAAGAATTTTGGAGGATGGCCTGATCTGGAAGAAGCCACTTATCTCCAGTAAAACATCAGGGACAGACTTATATTGTGCAAAAGATATAGGAATTGGACTGTTGAGGATTGGGATAAAGTCATTTTCTCTGATGAATCCCCTTTACGATTGTTTGGGGCATCCGGAAGAAAGCTTGGCTGGAGAAGAAAAGGTGAACTCTACAATCAGTCCCGTGTCATTGCCAACAGTAAAGCATCTTGACACCATTTATGTGTCGGGTTGAACTTGTGGTCAGTCCTCAAGAGGCGGGTGGACAAACAAGGTTTCTGTTTTGACAAACTCCAAGCACTGATAATTCAAGAAAGGGCTGCCATCAGTCAGGATATAGCCCAGACGTTGCCAGTGCGAATTTCAGTGGTCTTGGAAAAAGAAGGTTCACCACTGCAAATATTGACTCTTTGCATAAACGTAATATTGTAAATAAAAGCCTTTGAAATAAGTATAATTACAAGATGTTGCTAAGTAGAACATAGCCACATCTGACAAAAATACAACAACACAAATATACACACACTCACACACACACTATATAATGCTGTAACAAAGGATATTCATCAACAAAAACTTTTAACAAGTCTCCTTATGTGCCATCTGCCTCGTTAACCTTGCAGTGCTCCTCAATTGCAAAATTGGCCAGCCTTAAAAAATCAATATGCTGGACTGAGCGATAAAGAAAGTGGAATTTTTGAGAGCTTTGCTGCTGAACTGACAGCTACCATTTAGGAAATGGAGTAACTGCTTGACCCTTTGTCCTGAACTTCTTAATTACAGTAATAATGTGTAAGTTCACAATGGTGTCTTACATATTTATGCAGTGTTTAACTGTGACATCATCCTGATATCTTGATGCTTTTAATCACTGGCATACATTCGGAGGAATGCAGGGTAATTTGTCATATTTTTATTTAATAGCAGTGTTCCTTTCTTTGAGCCTTGAAGACACAGAAAATACTGTAACTAACCATATCATTTCAGATTGTAAAAGGCTCTGAAGGATATGATGTCCTAACTTTAGGCCAACCTGGATAGATAATTCATAATGGGTTTCCTCTGGAATTTCCAATTGTTTTTTAGGGGAGTGATTTATACACTGTACATACATAGTTATGGGTCATTTATTCATAAATGCTGTTCTATTCAGCAAATCCTGCAAAGATATACTACCATTTCCATAAATGAATTGAGCAGTGTTTTTCATTTTCAATTTTCAATGTGATGATTATAAGAAATGTTTCTTAAGCATCAAATCAGTATATTAGAATGATTTCTGAAGGATCGTGTGACACTGAAGACCGAAGTAATAACTGCTGAACATTCTGCTTTGAATTACAGAAATAAATTGTTTTAAAATATATTCAAATGGAACCCAGCTACTTTGAATTATAATAATATTTCACATGTTTTTACTCTATTTTTGATCAAATAAATGTAGCCTTAATATACATACAATAAGAGTCTTTCAGAGACTTCCAAAAACATAAAAAAATGTAAATTCCAGAAGATGCAAGACGGTCTTGCATTGGCAAGAAAATGCAAATTTTAGAACAATGTGCTGAACAACTCTATTGAAATAGTACATTTATTGATGTTGACAGTTTCAAATTCAGTAACCGCAACAGGAATTTGGTCTGTTGTTGTTGACCGAACCCGCTGACTTCACTGAGTGAATTCATTTCTTTGATCGCTGATCTGTGTTACCAGATGCTCAGGTTACGGGAGCAAGAACGATCCCTTGATAGATCAAAGACAAACAACTGTTACCTCATCTGAAGCTGTAAGCACAGAATTAAGTGACTGGATTAACTCATCATCAGTTGAACGCTATAATGTCCCAGTGTGAGGGATGTTTGACTGTCAGGGTGAATGTTTTGCCAGGCCTATATTGGAAGCAACAAAGTATTTGCTTTGAAAAGTAAAATGCTTTGAAAAGTAAAATCAGGCTTTGTTGTCACAGAGCATCCCTTGCCTTTTCTTAAAATGAACTGCACTGATGATATTGACAGTATTTTTATATTATATTTATATAGATTATATATTTTTGTGCCTCTTTTTGATTTTAACATGATGCACGCTATTTAGTAAACTTCTAAAACATTTTTTACAGCATACACTTATTTCTCTTTTATCAAAGCCATCTGTGAAAATTAATTCAAAGAGACATAAAGAACTGCATGAGAATTTAAAATAGAGGAAGATGTATTATTGTAACTAATTATGTCAGCTAACTAGCACAGAAAAAAAATTAAATTAAATTAATTTTCTTGGCAGAAGCTTTAAGCTACATGCTTATATCATTATTTCATTGTCCACATTTAATTTATTTGGTAGGTATGGAATAATAAATGCATAGTCTGTCCTATATAGTAACCCCCTTCAGAGCTAAACAATGATGATGATGACCTTTAAGGACCAACTGATTGTACATTATCCTTTACATAAACATCAGCTCAGTAAGAAGAAGCTAAAAGGGTCTTTGCATAGCCACACACTACAAATTCAGCTTTACAGGGGAAATTAGTCAACATATGTTCTTCCTCTCTGCTGGCTTAGCAGGGTGGCCCATAAGGTCTGTGGTTTAGTTTTGAGCGCGTTGTATTATCTTAGCAAGGAGAACATATTTGTTGTCACCCAGCATTTGCAGATCCGGGGTGGCAGCTGAGCTATAATGACATCTTGATAACTGTGACTTGTCTGGACCATTCGCAACTTCATGGATCACTAGTTTGATAGCAGGAACAGTTATGTGTTTGAGAGAGAAACAGTTTGATACGGTAAACCTGAGAGATTTGATGCCAATGTGTCAGGCATTGAATTTCTTTCTCTCTGCAAGCCTCATTGAGCTGAGGAACATGTACCATGTCCTGGCATTCCCACACTGCTCTCAACTTATGCCCACTCCGAGAGGATTTTGTTAATAGCGCTACCCCCTGATTGTGAAGCCATCTGCTCCGAAACAGATTGTCAAGGGAAAAAAGTGAATTTGTAAGTGTTGTAATTTTACATGCTTCTTTCAATCACTTCTCAGTTCATAACAGTCCAAAGTGGTTTTATCAGTTATATACAGCTCACAGTATGGTTTGGACTTCACACTGTGGAAAATGTAAGCGAACTTATGATTCACAACAGGAAATTTTTATGAGACGTAGATGACCACATCATCCAAAAGACTATCTTGGAAACAATGTTGTTTGCCTTTCCCCACTCAACAACTGTTGTCCCTGGCTTTTATATACCTCACTTCTCCCTTGATGATAAAATAATGGGGCAATTTTCCACATCAGAGCATGATTTCCATGCCCAGTTGTTGTGTCTCAGGCATCTTCAGATCAGACATATAGGCAGAGCCACAAAAGACCCCTGGCAGTTTCTCACTCAACAGTGCTTTCTCAATTACAAAAAAAAAAGAGTCCAATAGTGTTGTTGCATTTGATTTTAAAATTACACAAAATAAAATTGTTCACCAAAAACATTGTCGTCATTTACATTGAAAGTCAGTGGGGTCTAATGTTATTTTGGCGTTTTACGATTATCTATATATTCCTATGATCGTGGTTATTATTTCAGATAACTGCGACAAATGTTTCAATTTTGCCTGGATATTGTTACTTTTTTATTTCTTCTCGAAGGGGAACTCTACACTGCGTCCCCTAGTGGTCGCTATGGGGAAGTCCTCCGGTATGACACGTGTCTGAAGCATTAGTTTAATCACAACAATGAACTTGACATTGGCCGGCAGCCGCCTATGACATCTCCGCTACCAGAGCTCAGTATGCTAAGCCTCCTTGCTTTGGTGAGTGTAGTCAGACCTCCACTCGTTTGAGAGTTGTACCTATCTGGAGAGGCCTCTGCTCCCTTGAGCTCCGTCCAGACAGTTGTATCAAGTTGCAGGCCCCTCATTGGTCTCCTTTTGAACAGTCTGGAATGTAGAACGTTGTTAGGCCTCCTAGAGAGTCGTTATGCTGAAGCCTCTGTTATTAGAGCTCAATATGCTAAGACTTATTCTTATTCTTATCCTATTCAGTGAGGCTTCTGCTCCCTGGCAGAACCCTCTTAAGTCTCTTTGCAAGCAGTCCAGATTTTAAAAACGGTGTTAGGTCTCCTCTCTGTCTAGAGAGTTATGCTAAGGCCTCCACTATTAGAGTTCGGTGTGCTAAGACTCTTGGTCGCAAGTGTCGGCAGGCCTCCTCTCAGGAGAGAATTGTACCTATTTATTGAGGCCTCTGCTCCCTTGAGTTCTGTCGAGTTGCAGGCTCTTTTCGGGCCTCCTGAGTCTTGGTTATGGTGAGCGTCGTCAGGCTTGGTGGGTGTTGATTAGCCGCCTCTCGATAAGAGAGCGGAGATCCACTTGGATAGCTCTTTGAGTTGCAGGCTCCTCTTGAACCCCCTTGTAAACGGTCCTGCGAGTACAGTGTCGCTAGGCCTCCTCTCGTCCCAGATAGTCGTTAATGTTGAGGCCCCGGTCCTTTGAGCTCTGTTCGGATTGCACTTTCAAGTGGTAGGATCCTCTCGAGCCCCCTTGTAGGCAGTCCTGAATGTAGAGAGAGTTGTTGTGCAATGGCCTTCACTCTTAGAGCTTGGTGCACTAGTTTCCTGGCCAAAGTGAGTGTCGTCAGGCCTCCTGTCGATACGAGAATTGCAACTACTTGGTGAGGCATCTGCTTCTTTGAGCACTGCACAGACAGCTTTCTCAAATCACAGGCTCCTAATGAGCTCCCTTGTAAGGTGTCCTGGGTGTAGAATAGGCCTACTAGGCTTTTATACTCTTGTGCTTGATGTGCAAAGGTTTTTGGCTGGGGTGAGTGCTGTCAGACTTCCTCTT
Organism: Rhodeus uyekii; assembly: GCA_037043235.1. Taxonomy (NCBI): domain Eukaryota; kingdom Metazoa; phylum Chordata; class Actinopteri; order Cypriniformes; family Acheilognathidae; genus Rhodeus; species Rhodeus uyekii. Next base: position 3,405,528 of record JAWRVZ010000006.1, read on the forward strand.
GATACAAGAGTTATATCTGTTGTACTCTTTGTAAGTGGTCCTGAATGTAGGGCATTGTTAGGCTTCTCTTGGTTTGGGAAAGAAGTAAATAAAAGACTGAAGCCTCTGCTCTTAGAGTTTGACTTGCTAGGTTTATTGGTTAGTGTTTTCAGGTCTACTCTCAATACGAGAGTGTACCTTTTTCAGTGAGGGCTCCGGTCCCTTAAGCACCCGGATAGCACTTCAAATGGACGACTCCCCTCGAGCCCCCTTTGTGAGCGATCCTGAGTGTAGAGAGAGTCATTATGTTAAGACACTCAACTCTTGAGCTCAACTTGGCTGTGTGAGTGTGATCAGGCCCCTCTCGATATGAGAGTTATACCTAGTGTTGAGGCCTCCGCTGCCTTGAGCTCAGCTTGAAGGGCATTCTAGGCGAGGGGTAGGTTCTTCTCAAACTCTCAGACTCTAGATTGAACATTGCTAGGATTCAATTCAGTACCATGAGGACTCTGTTCTCTAGAAGGTCCTGTCTGGGTCATTACTGGCCACCTAGGAATAAGGACCTCCTATGGGGTCCTCTTACTAACTGGTTACAGCCATTAGTGCGGACATCCCTGCATGTGTATTCCGTTCTCCATGGCAACCCTTTGGGGATGTAGCGTAGAGTTCCCTTTCGAAAGTGAACGTGTCAGGTTACGAATGTAACCATGGTTCCCTGAGAATAAGGAACAATACTATTGCATGCGTCTCCTTCAGATGAGAAGTGGATGACATATTGCACAGGTGCCTCTTTTATACCTATAATCGCACAAGTGATGACGTCATTAGCGGCTGCTGGGCAATATCAAGTTCATTGTCGTGATTAGACTAATGCTTAAGACACATGTCATACCGAAGGTATTCCCCATTGCAACACGTAGGGGACGCAGTGTTTTGCTCCCTATTCTCAGGGAACTATGGTTAAATGTGTAACCTGAGACGTTTTATTGTTTGTTTATTTTGTTTGCTTTAAAAACTAGGAGGAAGGAGAGAGCCCTCATTGCTGAGAGGAATTTTGGTGCTGAGGAGGTCGGGCAGCACGAAGGAGATGCTGGAGAAATTTAACAACAGGTGCGATGGTAGGAAGCTTGCTGCCAGGCCCCAGTAATGGAGGAGCCATTGTCATCCACCAGGAAGCGGAGGAGTATCGACCCTTCTACCAAGGAAGAGGACCGAGAGGCCAAGATTTTTCTTCCTCTCGTCTCTGTATCTCCTCCTCCTTCAGACTTCTTTTCTCACACCTTGCGAGGATGCTGTGACATAGTGTGCAGTCTCGAGGGTATGTGGCAAGCAAGGGTCAGGGGTGTTAACAGAGTGAGGCCAGTGACTCGTTTGCAAACGAGTGTCACCCATGTGCTACACTGGTCTCGAGTCTCATGGTGCCCGCATCCTTATTCCCTGAACTTTAAACCTTGCTACTACTATTATATTATATTATATTATATTATATTATATTATATTATATTATATTATATTATATTATATTATATTATATTATATTATATTAATTTTCACAGCATTAAATTAAATCATATGTGCTACTTTAGTATAAACTATTATTGTAGTATCTAAGATTCCAAGTAAAACCTACAAAATAACATATCAGCTTTGCACTGTGATGAATAAAATATAAGTATATTGTTAATTACAATTATTTGTATGACAATGTATCATTAGAAAACAATTAATGATCGTGACTGGCCTTTTTTGGACTCCTCTGAAGGTCATTGTATGTTCAAAAGCATTTGAATAATCTTTCTTTTTCCATATTTTGCTGAACAATCCCTTTTAAAATGTCAGATCTCTGTGCAAAAACTTAATTGCCTTATGCCCACATTACAAATAATTTCACATTTTTGTGCTTGTTTTCTTTTTCTGTGTTGTGTCATGAATGAATTACAGCAAAATAAATTTTTCAGGGGCGTAATTTGAAAGCATAATAAATGATTAAGAGCAAAATGTCTTCCCTCTTACTTTAACAGTGCAGGCCTCACAGTATGAGGTCTGTCTCCCGTAGTGCAGTGGGGTTGGAGGCATGTCTTGGATTTTTCATGGATATTTCTGGAATCATGAAGGCACAGTTCACTAGGGGGCAAGACTTGACTGTCCATGATTATTATTCACCAGGGCTAAGGTTGCACTTTATGCTTACACTGCAGCAGTATGTACACAGAACAGATGTTCATCACAGCATCTAAAAGACACATGGGGAAACTAATAAAATTTTCAAAGGAGCCACTCTACAGGGGTCTATGAACAAACAGCCTGGTGTTGGAAAGAACAAAGGAGAGAGGAAAACTACCGGCTGATCATAGTTAAGTAGATTGTTACTGTTATCAATGTGCTGTATCGATACAAAATCAACCTACAGCTCAGTGCAGTGAATCAAATAAATTGAAATTGACTTTTAAATTGACTTTGTGTGACCTCAGGAAAGTGTTGTGCAGTTTTAATGATATGGATTTTAACAACATACACTGATTTCATTTGAAAAGATTAGTGAAAAAAAGCTTTTCTGAAACCTCTCCTTTCACATAACCAGAAAACATCTGATAACAGTGTGAAATTAATAACATTTTAAAACCTTTATAGGTTTATGATATTCTACAATTTTACTACTGTTGAGACACTATTATAGTTTTATTAATATTTTAAATTCAGTTTTAAGTTTATTTTTTCATTCATCAAGCAATTTTATTGTCATGTTTATAAGTTTTTGTAAGTTGTTAAGACTTGTTTTATTAATTGTTTTAGTTTTTTTTTACTCATCAAGATCATTTAGCTAAAAAAAAATGCAAAATGCTGTTGTGGAAACTAGCTGAAATAAAAAATATATATTTTTGTATATTTAAACTTATTTCAGTTAATGTTTACTTTAAGTAACAAAAATGTTTTTCACAGTTTTAGTTTCAGTTATAATAACAATAATAATAGCAGTGATTCTATGGTATTCAGTTATATATTTGTAAACTAATATATTAAATTATTTTATAATAACTGCTATCCAAACATAAATAATAGGTAAGTATTCAGACAATGCAAGTCCACCGTGTTAAACATTTAATGCATTGGGGATAAAATTAATGGTAGTTTGGTTAAATTTTGCCAGGTTAGTGCCATGAAATTTGTGAAAGATCTTTAGTGTTTTGCTTGACTTATCTTTATCTAGATACTGTGGTTACTTTATAACAGTCAGTTCCATTGGTTGTAATGGTGTCTAGACCAAGGACTGGCTATGCAGGGTGATTCGTTTACTGCAACGCAATTAAATTTCATTCGGTCAAGCACGTTTGAACATCCATTTGCTCAAAATATTATTTTGTCAAGCATTAATTTGTAAGACCAAGAGTCAGATTTTTTTCTTATCTTTTAAGACTCTTTCGACAATTACATGCACTGGTCACCTGTTTGCTATTAAATTCTTTCTCAAATTATTCTGTCTCCTTTTTTCCAATTTGCAACATTAACCCAATTACGGGGTCTACTTTCCATGTGAAGCCTCAGGCTCTCTATTGGTTTAAATCTGAGCACAATAATAAGACCTGGATGGTAATTTATTGCAGTCCAATAAATAATGAATTCTCATCACTTCTCAGCAGAGCAGATGTCACCTGCATTTAGTGGTAATATTTTAGCTCATCAGCTGGGTTTGGGCCAAGAAGTTCAATAAATCCTCTGCATGGAAAGTGCAACAAATTATTATACAGTTAATTTTCATGATATCAAGTGGTTTTCTGGAATACTTTTAACTGTTCAGTCACACCGTTCTGTGGTCATTGTCCATGGCACTGGCAGACATTAACTCAGAACGGTGCTGATTTTATTTCTCTTGTATCACCACGGACCTGCTCTCTTGCTCTATACAAGCACTGATGCTGCCATCTTGAATAAGTTATCAGCTGTATTATTTTTTCCTTTAGAGAACATCAGAAGGCCTTATAATATTACTGTAATATTGTTGCTGGGTTGATTTTTACACAGTAAGTGTTAAGGTAAGTGTTTTTTAATGGTAATTGTAACGGACTCGGCCACGCCCCCGGCACCAGGCTCCCCCTACACTCCGCCCACACGCTCCTCATCACCGGATTACTAGCACCTGTTCCCAATCACCCCTGCACCTTAAAACACTCACGCTGCTGTCACTCTGTGTCTGATCTCATCAGAGATACCTGGACTCACTCGTGCCCCACGAGCTATATTGAACCTTCGCGCCTTACCGTCTGTAGATCTCCGTTAAAGACTCTCTCCGTGATCCTGCCTGTTCCTCAACCTGTACCATCTCCAATCCTCAACCCAGATAAGCATTACCATCTCTGTGATCATCGTGTTGTTATCATCTGCCTTGTTCATTGCCTACCTGCTGCGTGACCTGCTGTCAAAAATAAACCTGTTGTCACTTACCTGTTTTGTGTGAGTCTCAGTATGACAGAAGATCAGACCACTCAGCAGGCCGCGGCGGGAGTGGCCGATCAGCCATCACCCATTCCCCGAAAATCTGTTGGAGGTCAGGAGAAGTATTACGGTGGAGCGTCCAGTGTTTTTCTAAATGTCTCTCTGCAGTACTCAAGCCCCAAGAGAAGAATTCCCCTCCCGAGTTACTATCACCGGTTGCCCTGGCGGCTACGACCATCGAGAGTCCATCAGCGGGCATCTCAACTGACCTCCCTGAACAATACCGGGCGTTCCAGGATGTCTTCAGTCTTCAGATGGCAACCCAACTACCACCACATCGGCCATGGGACTGTGCCATCGACCTGCTGCCTGGGTCCACCTTTCCCAAGGGACGCGTCTACCCCCTGTCCATCCCGGAGCGTCAGGTCATGGAGGAGTACGTACAGGAGGCCCTCAAGCAGAACTACATCCGACCATCTACCTCCCCTGCCGCTGCCAGCTTCTTCTTCGTTGCCAAGAAGGACGGAGGCTTGAGACCCTGTATCGACTACCGCCATCTGAATGCTCAAACCATCAAATTCCGCTATCCACTTCCCCTGGTACCCGCCGCTCTGGAACAGCTGCGGGGAGCTCGCCTCTTCACTAAATTGGACCTGCGTAGCGCCTATAACCTCATTCGCATCAGAGAGGGGGACGAGTGGAAAACGGCCTTCATCACCCCCACAGGACATTATGAATACTTAGTGATGCCATTTGGTTTGTCCAATGCCCCCGCCGTCTTTCAAGGTTTCATGAACGAGGTTCTTCGGGAATTCCTACATCGCTTTGTAATAGTCTACATCGATGATATCCTGGTCTACTCGGCCTCTCCAGAAGAACACCAAACACCCGTTACGCAGGTCCTCCAGAAATTACGAGAAAACCATCTCTATCTCAAGCTGGAAAAGTGCGAGTTCCACCGCAGCCGGACCCAGTTCCTCGGTTACATCATCGACCAGAGCGGCGTCAAGATGGACCAGGGGAAGGTGAGAGCAGTGCAGACTTGGCCAACTCCCACCAGCATCAAGGATATCCAGCGGTTTCTGGGATTCGCGAACTTCTACAGAAGATTCATCCGCAATTTCAGCACCCTTGCCGCCCCCTTGTCTGCACTGCTACGGAAGGGGTCCAAGTCTCTGTCCTGGAACCCAGCCGCGGAGACGGCCTTCGAAGATCTCAAGAAAGCCTTTTGTTCGGCTCCTACCCTGGCTCACCCGGATCCGGAACTCCCCTTTGTGGTCGAGGTCGACGCGTCAAGTACCGGGGTAGGAGCCGTTCTCTCGCAGCGGCAGGGTAAGCCTCCACGTCTCCATCCATGTGCCTATCTCTCCAAAAAGCTGTCCCCGGCGGAGCAAAATTATGACATCGGAAATCGTGAGTTGCTTGCCATGAAATTGGCCCTGGAGGAATGGAGGCATTGGCTGGAGGGAGCGAAACACCCATTTCAAGTCATCACGGACCATCGAAATCTGGAGTACCTCAAGACTGCTAAGAGACTCAATCCTCGTCAAGCCCGGTGGGCGCTGTTCTTCACTCGCTTCCATTTCTCTGTTACCTACCGTCCCGGATCCAAAAATACCAAGGCCGATGCCCTATCTCGTCAATTCTGCCCTGAACCCACCACCCAAGAACCCGAACCCATTCTCCCTCCAGCCGTCGTAATGAGTCCCATACAGTGGACGATTGACCAGCTCATCACAGAGGCAACTCACGATGACCCCGCTCCGCCGGGGGGTCCAGAAGGCAAGACCTATGTACCAGCCAGTCTCCGCCTGACCCTTCTGGACCAAGCTCACACCTCTCCGGGCTCTGGACACCCAGGCAGCCAGCGTACCCTCTCGCTCCTCCAAGATCGCTACTGGTGGCCCAGTATGGCGCAGGACGTGTCTCGATACGTGCAAGGGTGTTCAGTCTGTGCCACCTCCCGGACTCCACGAAGGTTACCCGAAGGTAAACTCCTCCCTCTCCCTATCCCTCACCGTCCCTGGTCCCATCTCGGAGTGGACTTCATAACCGATCTGCCACCATCGGACGGTAACACCTGCGTCCTGGTGGTGGTGGATCGGTTTTCCAAGGCTTGTAAACTGATTCCACTGAAGGGGCTACCAACGGCCATGGAAGCTGCGGAGTCCTTGTTCCACCACGTGTTTAGGCACTTCGGTATCCCCGAGGACATTGTGTCGGATCGGGGACCACAGTTCATATCCCACGTCTGGAAGGCGTTCTTCAGGCTCCTCGGAGTCTCCATCAGTTTAACCTCAGGATATCATCCCCAGAGTAATGGCCAGACTGAACGCAAGATTCAAGAGATTGGGAGGTATCTACGCGCCTACTGTGGTCACCAACAGGACAGCTGGAACCGGTATATTCCGTGGGCTGAGTATGCACAAAACTCCCTCAGGCAGGAATCCACACACCTCACGCCCTTCCAATGTTATCTCGGCTATCAACCCCCTCTCTTCCCCTGGACAGGTGAGCCCACGGAAGTTCCAGCTGTCCACCATTGGTTCCAGGAGAGCGAGAGGGTCTGGGACTCAGCCCACGTCCACCTCCAGCGGGCAGTTCGCAGACAAAAACTACAGGCCGATCGCCGGCGTGGTCCCACCCCACAATACCACCCGGGCCAGATGGTCTGGCTGTCCACCCGGGATATGCGGCTGCGACTGCCCTGCCGGAAGCTGAGTCCCCGTTACGCTGGTCCCTTCAAGATCATGAGGCAGATCAACGAAGTCACCTACCGGCTCCAGCTCCCCCCACAGTATCGCATCTCACCCTCATTTCACGTGTCACTCCTTAAACCTTACACTGACCCTCTTGTCCTTCCTCCCACAGAGCCTGGTGCTGAAGAAGTACCGCCGCCTCCCCTTGACCCGGAGGACCTTAACATCTACAAGGTCAAGGAAATCCTGGACTCCCGGCGGCGAGGCGGTCAACTTCAGTATCTGGTCGATTGGGATGGATACGGCCCCGAGGAGCGGTGTTGGGTCTCTCGGGACGACGTCTTGGACCCCGCACTCTTACAGGACTTCCACGCTGCGCATCCTGACCGTCCGGCGCCTCGGGGCCGAGGCCGTCCTCGTCGCCGTCAGCTACGGTCCTCCGGAGCTGCCCGTGGGGAGGGGGGTACTGTAACGGACTCGGCCACGCCCCCGGCACCAGGCTCCCCCTACACTCCGCCCACACGCTCCTCATCACCGGATTACTAGCACCTGTTCCCAATCACCCCTGCACCTTAAAACACTCACGCTGCTGTCACTCTGTGTCTGATCTCATCAGAGATACCTGGACTCACTCGTGCCCCACGAGCTATATTGAACCTTCGCGCCTTACCGTCTGTAGATCTCCGTTAAAGACTCTCTCCGTGATCCTGCCTGTTCCTCAACCTGTACCATCTCCAATCCTCAACCCAGATAAGCATTACCATCTCTGTGATCATCGTGTTGTTATCATCTGCCTTGTTCATTGCCTACCTGCTGCGTGACCTGCTGTCAAAAATAAACCTGTTGTCACTTACCTGTTTTGTGTGAGTCTCAGTATGACAGTAATAGAGTTTTCATAGTAAATCTTTAGGATAATATACCAAGATTTAAACTCAAATAATTCTTTAATGTCCACATTTATTTGAGAAGTATGCTTCTATTTATTTCATAAAATAATAAAAGACTATTAATACATTTATTTTAGTTTTTAATACAAAAATATATCTAATAAAAATTTAAAATAACTTATGATATTAGCCTTTATTTATAACTTTTCCAACCAGCAAACATAAATGGTTTATGAAACTGTCTGACCTGATTTCTTATGTGAAATGGAATATGATGACAGGAATAGCACCCCAAATGGCTTTAAACTTCACCATGATAAAGTGTGTCTGCCTTCAAATCTACCCTAGTTGAATCCCTCTCTCCAGTTGCCCTTTAATAGCACAGGAAAATAAGGAACTGTGGGTATGAATTAGAGCCATAGCCAAGGTGAATGAATGAACTGCCATTTACCATAGCCAAGGCTTGAATTTACCATATTCCACATCACTTAAGCACAGTGGGGTGAAAAAGCGAAGTGGTGAAAAAGATTAGAAAACTTTTCTACAGAAAAAGGCTCAATTTTGAGTTATCATTCATTGTTCAGCTGAATCTAATAAATTAATGGAATAACATTCCATTTTTATTATACAAAAAGGTTAAAAAGAAGTGATACTATACCAATATGTAATGTTTTGTTATGGTGTTAAACAAACTTTTTATGTACATCTTCCTCTTAGACCCCAGTAAGAATAAAAGCCCTTGTACAGTATGTAATCAGTATGGCAGTGGACACTTTAGAGGAGCAAGGGGTAATGAGTAAGATCACAGGTGACCTGTAGAGCTGCTAATTCAATAGGGCTGCTGAATAATCAGCTGCTGATGCTCTTCGATAATGGAAACGCATTTTCTTGTGCCCTTGGCACCAACTAAAGCTCTGAGCAGAATACCACAACAGAAAACAGGCTTGATCCTATTTTTAGCTAGATCACAGTGTAAGTCCTCCATGGCTTTAGTGGTCAGTGCCTTGGGTTAACACAGAGTCATTACATGAAAACCATTTGTTCTACACATATTTTACTTATTTTGCGCAGAAAAGCATTTCAATTTCCCTCATGATGCTCGCCTGAAATGCAGGGCAATGAATACATTGACCATTAATGCAGCGGACTTGTGCATTTACAGTGTTGACATAATGTTCCTTGAGCAGCATTAAATGGGTTTTATGTATTTGGGTCATGTTTGAGTTCTCCTAATTCCTAATAAATGACTATGACTCTCTCACTATATCGCATGATAAATGTCCTCTGAGGTGTATACCTACAGGGATAAAGCCATGCTAGAGCAGTATCTCTTTTGTCAGTTAACAGAATACTTGGTGTAACAGTTGCCAACAGAGTGGCTTAGTGGTTAAAGATTAGGACAGGACTGAAGACTGAACTGCTGCCATTTTGCCCTTGGGATCTTTAACTCATATTACTCTCATCATTGATGATGTCACAACTAGTTTGGAGTACACCGCTGCCCTGTACTTTGTGAGCTGTTTTTATCTAATGTGAAGATAGACGGAAAAAAGGAATAGCTAAAACATTTGATCATCAATAAATCATGAACCTAATATTATAGTGCTTTCAACTATAATTCAATGATAAAATCAGATCAGACAGGTGTTTAAGATCCTTCGTGTTGAGCAGGGGTGGCACACTAGAGAATTGACCTGCAGAATGCATGTCCTCCAAAGGCAGAATGAAATGATTACATCCCTAATGGTACAGCTTGAAACGGCATAAATGTGCTAGTGAGAAAACCCTTCAGGAATATCGTTAAATTTTTAGGAGCAACAACAGAGTTTTTAAGTAGGATGAAGTAATGACAGTTGCTGCTCTCGGTGGATTCATCTCCCCTTGGAAACTAATTTGGTTGTATGCAATTACACGTTTAAATGTGACCCCAATGGAATGATCTTGTTTGCCATTCAACAGCAAGCTTCAACCTCAAATACAGCCAATTTTAGACTTGGAATGCTTCAAAACGATTATAAAGAGATCATAAAACGAATCCATATAAATAGAGCAGTTTAGTCCAAATTCTTCTGAAGAGACATGATCACTTTATATGATGAACAGATTTAATTTAGGCTTTTATGCACATAAATATTGATCAGCAAACACAAACAGATCAACCGAACTTGCTTGATTTGTGCGAACAAGCCTCTTGCGAAAGCTCAGTTGTGAATCTCAACACAAGAATGAAGCTCATTGGTTTTTGCTGAAGCTCAAAAGTGCTATGTAATACACACTGGTTCATTCAGCTTCCATTTGCCCAAATTGATGTATGTTCATGTGTGAATAACAGCCTAAATTGAATATAACCTTCACAGTGGAAGTGGAAAATGTGGACTAAACCACTCAATTCAAGTGGATTAGTTTTACGATCTCTTTACGAACTTTACGATTGCCAATGTACAGACAGACAGTTCTCTTGTTTATTTTGAAGAATAACGTATTAGGTTGTTATTTTGGAGAAGTAATCAACTCGCTATGCAAAATGCAATTGTGCTATTGTCATTTATACATCAGCAAATTACCTCCTAAACAGATGAACTGCAATTTCTGTAACCTCATCTGCATGTAGAACAGCTACGGGATGTTTGCTACTGTCTTACATCATGCACATTAAATATTTACCACAAAAAAAAGCCACAAACAAAAGAAAAACTTCTTGAAGCATGGAATAAACTAACATCCACAATAAATTAATGGTGAGAGGTAGACTAGTGAGAAACAAAAGGTTTTTCTAAAGAGACACATTGATTTATTGTTGGCTTTAGAATGCAGCCCCTTGAGTTAAACTGTAGCAGGGGGGAGCATAAATCACAACACACCTGAAATATAACAGTCCGTTTGGCCTCAGAAGTCACAAATGTAAGTCTTGGTCCTCATGCTATATACTAAATCACTCTGTTCCTCAGCTGGCCAAGGGATTGTCGGTCATACGTTGGTTGAATGAACTTTGTACTATGTTGAAATGGACTCCACTTTGATGCAATCCATCAAGCAGCGTACCCTTATGATAGATTCAGAGAATTTTTTTCAGTATATACTAGACCACCCCACTTTGATAACTAAAAACTGTTATGACACAGTAAAATGAATTTACACGTTAAAGTTCCCTATTAGCCAGATGTTAGCGTGACTTTGAAGTCCGGTTTCTAATTGGCATTTCCTTTTGAAGTAACTGTCAGATGCAGATATAATTGATCAAATAAAATGCTCACCTTGTGTGTGGTGGTATATTTAATTTATATAGTACAGCTGTTTACCTAATCACTGCCAACATCTAAAAGGCTTTTTTATGTTGTTTTGTGTGTGTGTGTGTGTGTGTGTGAAACCTTACGCTTTACCCATGATCGCTAAACATAGCAACAGACATCACAACATTTTTATACATTTTTCCAATCTTCCTCCTAATTAAAACATGTAAATCTTAGCCAAAACATGGCAAAAGATTTTGCATTTTATATCTCATGCTTTTGAGGTGTGAAAAATATTGTGACAGTGACATGTTGAATAAGATACTTTGAAACTGTACAATGTAGAAAATATTTTTTTACATTGTTGTTTAAGAAAATTCTGTTTTACAGATGCCATATTTGACAGCGTATAACAACATCAGAGTAACAAACGACACTAAAGTGATGCAGTAAATATGAACTAAATGACAAAAATAAGATGAAACTAAATTATTTATTAAAAAAATACTAAATGTCCTATTACTGTTTTGTTTATTAGTATTTATTTTTACTTTAAATTATGTGATAATTCCTAGTTTTACTTGCATAAATTACAGCATTTTGCTGTAAAATTGCAAACAATGTTAACCTATTTTACAGTTTTTCACCCTACATGGTGTCAATTTACAGTAAGCCAATTAAAATATTTTTTACTGTAGCATTTTTTGCAGTCTTTTCTGTAAAAATTACAAACATTTTAGATACTATGAGATGCTGTTTTCAGATACTATTATATTATTCAGTTAAAATGAGTTGCATTATCTGGTACAAAAATAAGGATATCAATTAAAAAATTCACAGTGCTATTTCAGAGAGAAACATGCCATCATTTCGTTTGGACAATTTCATTTTCCCTTCCTTAACATATCTAGGGATTTGTGTGTGCTCATACTACAAAATATGATAAAAAATTGAGATAAAAAAAAATACTGTATTGTAGTGTGTGTGTGTATGTTATAGTTTTACGATCTCTTAATTAATTTTTTTACGTGTCAAAGTGGTAGTTGCTTATGTATGTGGTAGCTGCCAATGGACAGACATACAGTTCTCTTGTTTATTTTGAAGAATAAAGTATTAGGTTGTTATTTTGGAGAAGTAATCAACTCACTATGCAAAATGCAATTGTACTATTGTCATTTATACATAAGGAAATTACCTTCTAAACAGATGAACTGCAATTTCTGTAACCTCATCTGCATGTAGAACAGCTACGGGATGTTTGCACTGTGCATGGTAATGGTCACACACACACACACACACACACACACACACACACACACACACACACACACACACACACACACACACACACACACACACACACACACACACACACACACACACACACACACACACACACACACACACACACACACACACACACTGTGCATGGACATTCAAAATAATATATACTATGTATGCTTTTTTATAATGTGTGTATACATATAATGTATCTATATATGTCTGTATATGCTCATATATACATAAAAATAGATAAGCATATACACGTAGCATGTACTGTATGTGTGTACAAAGTATATATTATTTTGAAGGACCATTAAAAGAGAGATATGCATTTGTTATGTATAATGTCCTTTAAAGTTACAGCATGCCAGGGGCAAACAGCTAAATCCTAACCCCTTGGAATCAATAGTAATACATCTTAAATTTCTGCATTGGATGTTTTTAGTAAGACGTATAGTTCCTTTCTCTTCAAGTCTTCCAGTAGGCTCCAAGGCGTAGAGCTCAACATGAAGCTAGTTAGTGAGTTATCAGACAAGGGCAATTGTCTCTGGTCCACCTTCTCTAATTGGCAAGATGAGGTTGGAGCCGCCAGTGTGAGGGAGTGCAGGAGGTCTGTCAGCCTGAAGCAATGGAGCGAAAACAAAATAAATTGGGGTGGTTTGTGGTAGTGGCCGTGTTTATTATTTCCTCTAGATTTCTTGAATATGATTTCTTGCTTATACTTATTTCCAGAAAACTTTAGCTAGATCTGTGTTCTACATTAAACTGTATGAAATTCATTGCAATGGAAATAGAGGATTTGTCTAATTGTGTATGAAAAATAAGCTTCCCTAGTTAGGGTGTTCAGTTCCAAAATCTTATTCCCAATACAATATGCAGTAGCCTACTAAAAAAAGGACCTGCACTATTTTTGACTTGATTTTGACCAAAATCCCTTGCAGAGTCACAGCGAGTGCCAACATTAACACTGTTCTGGTGATGGGGCATCCTATCTGGATTGTTTGAGGGCCCAAGGCATACCCTTTGAGGATGATAAATTGAAGCGTGGCAGCAGCGGTCGAGCACAGCTACTGATTTTCCTGAGTCCTGCGGTGGTGGGAAGCTGATATGTCACCCTTCCAATCCTTCCTGCATCCTGTGGGAATGAGGAGGAGGGTGAGACTGGGCTTCAGGGAGGGAATCAGGGCCCACCACAGAAGCTTTGCTGGAAATGCACTCTTCTATTCCACCGATGGGACTGAATATTAATTTCTATGTGGTTGGTTTCAAGTGATGGATCATCCAAACATATGGGGAGGCTGTGCATGAGTATATTTCACTTCAAGGTCCTTTTCAACTTTTTCCATTAATATAAACAACATCTTTGCCAAAATGCATTTCCTTTTTTTTTTGTTCCTTTTCATGGGTTCTCAGGAATAAAAAGGGATTATTTTTTGGTTAAGCTTGCAGTCAGAGCTGGTACACATATATGCATTAATCTGTCTCCTTTCAGCATGGTATTCCGATGGTAGTAATTGTACAAATTGAATAATATTACTTTATATTGCGAAGCACAAACATGTTTTGTCTCATGGGTTCTTGAATTAAAATGGTCTGGATTGAAATAGAATTCTACAAAGTGAATCGTGTTCATACATATTGAGAGTAAAATCTAACAACACACTGACCAGGAGATCATGTACTTGCAAGCTTATTTCTACAAGATCTAATAAAACAGCACACCTCCAAAGCAATTTAATGGTAAACATTGAAACACTATTTTCACTGTAATAAATATGTATATGCAGGGGATATGAATTTTATTTGTACCCATGTGTGTGAAACTATTATTTTACATCATCCGATCTACCTTCAAAGATATGTCCAAACCTCTGTTACTTATTCAAAAGCATCAATTTAAAACAAGCAATGACGCTTCTGACCGTTATTGGAGTAATGATTCAATGACTCATACACAAAGACAGTCACTTATTTAGTCTCCAAATAAAATATCTTTTGAAAAAACAAAAGCAAAACAAAAAAAGGTGGCAGGGTTGGCAGAACGGCCCTCTCAGGGTACCGATGGGAGATGGGCACCGTACACAGAGGTGGGAACTGCCTCCCCCCGGAGGGGTCTGCCCGCAGAACCCTGGTGCTGTAGACGTCAGGACTTCTTTGTCGAAGCCCTCTTGGTGGCAATAACAGACTTCAGATCTGTTTTGCCCTTTGAGGACTTTGACTGCAGCACTGCCCCTACTCCCAGGGGCTTCTTCCACCCATAATCAGTCCGAGAATATTTGGAATAATTGGAGGTTTGGGAAGTAAGGACACAGAAGAAATTGGTCCCATCCACGTCCCTGACACCACTGTGTTACGGGAAAGAATAGCAACCAATGATGGGGAGGTTGTGCTCGAGATGGCAGAAACAGTTAGTCTAATTTACTTATATGATGAAGCTCTGTTGCTTGGCCGACCATACAATTTTTTACTGAGGCACAACCTCCATCAGCTCCTCAACTGGAGACTAACAACCTCCGGTGTTGTTTATGTTATGATTATGATATTGGGACTTGTAGTACTAGTGCCTCATCCGAGGTGGAAGTAACCGCAGCACGTGCTTCCAACCCTAAGATAAGGTACTGGACCTGGCAGGTAAGGGCTGAGAAAGGGATGACCCATCTCAAACCCCTATGCCAGATCCGTTTACAAACCACTCCTCAAAGAGAGCCCAATTTCTATAGCTTTTTTAGTCTCCTGTCTAACAGAGATTCTCTATCTGATACAGACAACACATTAGGACACATGATTTGCACAAAGCGCTTGCTGAAGTAGCAGAAGTAGCACCTGTGTTGTCAGGGGTGCTTTATAGTTTCCTGGTCGATGATATCACGCACCTATAACGTTCCATCACGCATGCCATTGGACGAATTTCACATGTGCTTCACTATATAGGAAAGTCAGTAGTTTAACAAATCGTTTGAATGCATCAGTCAATACCCTATTGATGTAAAAATGTAACATTGTTTTTGTGTCTATTAAAGGGTATATCATCTGGAAAACACTACGTTCTGATTATGGAAAAGCTATTTAATTAATATTGTAAAAGAGCTGATTTTACCGCAGATTACTCACAGATGGTTACATTTAAAGCTATAATTAGTTCTGGAAAATTCAAAGTGAACTTTCATACAGAAAGAGGTTTGCATATTTTGCCACCATTAAAGTAAACTGTTATATTTCCATAATGTTCTTATTTTTGTTTCATTCCTATTTCCTGCATTTATTATGATAGAAATCATGGCTAATAGAAATGCAATTAGAAAATGAAGAATGTTGCCCAGAAGGTGCCATCTCATGCAGCAATATTGTTTGGGGAGGCTGACAATAATGAGAATAACTAAATTAATGTTATTTAGATATATCAGAGACTCGGAGCTTGTCTTGTTTTTTTTTGTTAATAACACTAATATGTTTTACAGAGTGAAATATATATATACCAAGATTAATTTTAAATACATTTATTTTAAGCTAAATATTCAACAAATACATTTACATATTTATGTACTTCTTATAAACACTTTTCAATTGTACTTTTGGTATACTAAATTAATATACCTGTAGTCTGCTAAATTGGACCAACTAATTTTGTACTTTGTACACTTTAGTTATCTAGAAGTATTGCAACAGAATATATAATTGTATTAAAATGAAACTATTGAAACTATAATACACTTTAAATATCTTCCATCTTCAATTAGTATGACAGTGATCATTCTATTCTTACTAGGCTTATAGTGATATTTAAACACATTTTAGACGTAATATTAAGAAATGTGCATTGTGCAATAAAGAAGTGATCCAAATAAAGTTTAATTCTATTATTTATATTAGTAAGTCTCAAGCGGTATGTCATTGTTTATGGATTTGAACTATACTTAGTGTGAAATAAATGTATTTTATATGGTATAGTTTTTTTCACTATATGGTTGTCATCGATTATAACAATTATACAAATTTTTCTATTTTGAACAGCAATTAATCAGATAGTGAGCACTGTGAGGATGCATTAACAAATTCAGCTCATTTGATTTCTTGTTCATTGCTTGAGTGCAGTGAATGTTAAAGCAAGCTGTAACTCAAAGACAGGATAAGAAAATTCAGAAATTCGATCCAAATACCCAGCATGTCACAAGAAATTAGAAGAGCCATCCCTCTGAAGATCATGTCACCAAAGATTAATTGGATCTCTGCTCCTCTGAGTATTAGTGATTGGTTTTCAGAACACACAGGTTTTATCGCACTGGCTCAGGCAGTGCTTCAGACATTTCAAAGACTGAAGCTTTAAAATTATTCTCAACTTATTATGTTTGTCTTCCCATCAAGGAGTGTGTTTCCCAAACAATGACGTAACTCTGCTTAACTACCATATGAATTGTTAAAGAAATCAACTAGCTATTCACGACTGTTTCCCAAAACCGTATTGCCATAAATTGGTCATTCAACCACGTTGGTTAATGATGTCAGGATGATTTTAGTTAATTTGTTTGAGACCGAATTAATGCTAGATTTTTGCCATAAATAACAGACATGGTATCTGAGGACTAATTCTATTTTTTCTCAGTTATTTTGTTTTATTTCTAGTTTCAATCAAATGCACACTCTTCAAAAATGGTGCTTTAAGTCTCTTGATCAACTAATGCCTTCTACAGACTGTGTGATTTCAGAAATCCTATAAGATCATTACAAATCGCACTGTATGATATGGAAATAATAAACTTGGGCATGACATATATGTAGACTGTACGATGATGACACCTATTGAATCGTACACACTCACCTAAAGGATTATTAGGAACACCATACTAATAATGTGTTTGACCCCCTTTCACCTTCAGAACTGCCTTAATTACACATTCTTTAGAAATGTTGGGCCATATTGATAGGCTAGATTGACTTGCAGTTGATGGAGATTTGTGGGATGCACATCCAGGGCACGAAGCTCCCGTTCCACCACATCCAAAAGATGCTCTATTGGGTTGAGATCTGGTGACTGTGGGAGCCATTTTAGTACAGTGAACTCATTGTCATGTTCAAGAAACCAATCTGAAATGATTCAAGCTTTGTGACATGGTGCATTATCCTGCTGGAAGTACATGGTGCATGGTGGTCATAAAGGGATGGACATGGTCAGAAACAATGCTCAGGTAGGCCGTGGCATTTAAACGATGCCCAATTGGCACTAAGGGGCCTAAAGTGTTTGAAGAAAACGTCACCCAGATGGTAGAGTGAGAATTTACAACAAATTCTCACTCTACCATCTGAATGTCTCAACAGAAATCGAGACTCATCAGACCAGGCAACATTTTTCAACAGTCTTCAACTGTCCAATTTTGGTGAGCTTGTGAAAATTGTAGCCTCTTTTTCCTATTTGTAGTGGAGATGAGTGGTACCCGGTGGGGTCTTCTGCTGTTGTAGCCCATCCACCTCAAGGTTGTGTGTGTTGTGGCTTCACAAATGCTTTGCTGCATTCCTCGGTTGTAACGAGTGATTATTTCAGTCAAAGTTGCTCTTCTATCAGCTTGAATCAGTCAGTCCATTCTCCTCTGACCTCTAGCAACAACAAAGCATTTTCACCCACAGGACTGCCGCATGCTGGATGTTTTTACCATTTCACACCATTCTTTGTAAACCCTAGAAATGATTATGTGTGAAAATTCCAGTAACTGAGCAGATTGTGAAATACTCAGAACCGGCCCGTCTGGCACCAACAACCATGCCATGCTAAAAATTGCTTAAATCAGCTTTCTTTCCCATTCTGACATTCAGTTTGGAGTTCAGGAGATTGTCTTGACCAGGACCAACCCCTAAATGCACTGAAGCAACTGCTATGGGATTGGTTGATTAGATAATTGCATTAATGAGAAATTGAACAGTTGTTCCTAATAATCCTTGAGGTGAGTGTAGACTACAATGCAAGTTAGTATAGAAGATCAAAACATCACCAGCATGCCCTAGTGGTAAACAATAGAGCAACATCAATCACACTTTGGCCATTGTGCTTTATATGTGTGCTGAAAAAAGGGGAAGAGAAAGAGGAGAATACGGACGCAGTCATGCTTATGAAAAAGAGGCCACTTGGCAATTTTTAGCACCATGATGACCATGTCAATCAGTACGCCTATTCATGTTGCATTTTTATTGGCTAGTCAGTAGACATTAGTCAGAGCAGATGATCATATTCAATTTCTAACACTGTCAGAAAATGATCTCAGGCTATCTTTGTGACAATGAGAGTCTTTGAATCTCTCTCACTGTATGACGCAGGACCACTGTTTAGGAACCATGACCTAAAAATATCGTCATGATTGGTCAACCAAACTGGAAAGCGTGACCAAAATGTTTCATTTTAATACTAACTTACATTTTATACACAATATCATCATTTACTTTGTCAAATAAACCCATTTTTTATTTAGTTTGATCCAGCCATGGAGTCAGGTAAGACCAAAGTATATTTTTTTAATAGGATAAAAACAAACACAGTTTTCAGTAGTCATATTTTATCTTATACTAATGGCTTGGAGGTGAAAGAATATAGAAGCAAAACTAAGCTAAAGTTAATTATCCTAGAGAGAATATTCTAAGTATAATATATATATATATATCTTTTCAAAATAGGTTTGCTTTTCACAAAGACATCATAGTTGTTTACAAACTACTTATTTTTTGCATTACAGAAGTTCAAATGTTTTACAGTAATTTTTACAGTAACAAGCTTTCTTGTCTTTTAAGTTTTCTCCTCAAAATAAATACATTCATTGATTCAGTTGAGATCCTGCAAATAATTTGGATTTCAATGCAAAATGCTTAAGGAAAGTCCCCTGTTCATAAATTAAGAAAATTCTTCCTTACAACTCAATCATGAAGTGTTGTCAAGAAGTGTTTTTGGACTTTCCCAACCACTATACTGTAGTCTAGCTACTGTAACTACATTTTCAGAAGAGCAGATTCTGCATTTTAAATACTTTAAATGATCAGTAGCTTTGAGGTTGTAGCTTTCCCGACTCTCGAATAAAAAAAATGGAGATGACACACAGATGTACTTCACATCACTGAAAATATTCTTCTCAGATGTTAGAATAATTTAAGCATATTTTCTGACATTTATAGTTAGAATAAATGCATATCCACCCTGCAACATGTGCATCAAATGTTTGTACATAAATATAAGGGTAAACATTGCATTGCTTGACATATAATGTGCTATTTATATGTACTCTCTGAAGTAGCTAAGCAACAGATTTAAAGATGAAATGTTAAGTGATGCACATGTTTGCACAGTTTCTCTTCATTTTTATAATTTTCGCCATGTGACCATGTAAGATGTCACCAATCCACAGCCTAGATTTAACTCCAGTATTACCTCTAATAGCTATAGCTATTGCTGTCATCGCAGATTGAGGGCTTTTACAATGCTCCCCATGACTGTCATTGTAATGAGACAACAATAAATCAAATTTTAGCTCTTTAAGAGTGGAGGTCACATAATGTCAAGCAGCACAACAGGGAAATTAATTTCAGTGCCTTGTCCAACATTATTACTTGTTGCAATAGCAACTGGACAGAAGAATGACATTTTAGATGTCATTCATAGTTTTGTTTCTACAATACCATATATAACATCAATATTAAGTTTTCACTTGTTAAAATATTTTAATAAAAAAATGATACTATTGAAAACTTTTGCTGTGACATGAAAATGGCTATCACAACTTAAAAAATACACTTTGTGTACCTTCAAATTCAGCTTTAAATTCATGATCAGTTTTTTATACCCCTGACTCCCCCCAATTAAGCTTTAGTATTTTAGTCATCATTAACATTTTGTATAAGAGAAACATGTCTGTGAAAGTTAAAGTGAACCAGAAAGATGAGAGCTGTGACCAGAGTGATGTGTTTTTTTGCTCATTAGCAGACCTTCCTTTTCAAGAATGACGATCAATTTCTCTCAGGGAAAAATGCCCTGCATGAAGAGATGTTTATTTGCCAAACTTTACGTGATGTGGTTCTGATGTCACTGCTGCTGGTGGAAAATTTCCAGAAGAACAGATGTGTATCATTAACTCTTCACGACAAAGATACATTTGTTTGAAAGATTAGCATGATGGAGTTATTTAAAAGATGGTCATTACTTTACAATGCGTTTTCTTTTTTTCTGAATTGCATTGAATGGCTGTTCTCACTAGTGTAATTGTAATTCTGAGTACGAAGGGAATATGGATTGCCCCTGTATACCAGGACAAGGTGTGATACGAGACAATAAATCCAGCAGGAATAGTTATTGATTCAAAGCACAATCTCACTTAGACGTAGACTTTACATGTAATACTGTGACAGAAGACTGTGAGAGACAGTCCTTTTGTTGATGGACTTTTCTGAAGTGAATTGAATACATTCCGCTATTTGCCATTACACATAATAAAACGGTCAATAAGAATTTCAGAACAAAATAATAATAAAAAACAATATAATGCCTATTTCCTCAGTGCATTTTGAAAGATATTGAAGTACAGTCAGTCAAAATGTAATTCTGAGATGTAGTTTGTGAACCCTAAGTAACAGTGTATGAAGTTGTTAGTAAAGATAAATCATATTTATAGACATTTTTAAAAAGGATTTATGGCCCCGAAAGTAAAAATTACACAACATGCTGACATAACAACATAACATAAATTCAGAGAGAGAGAGAGAGAGCAAGACTGCATGTCTTCTACTTTGGAAACTGCCCACATTTAATTGTCCACAGCAAGGACATGAGCAACTTACGTGTGGATCAACATGCTTTCTTAAAACTAATTCTAGATCTTACAATGAATAATTCATTAGGGCATCATATTATTCTGTAGGGACGATTAGGAAATCCACTGCCGCTTGTATATTGTATTGTATATATTGTATATATTTCTTATTCGTATATAATGTATATGCTATTTTCTTTTTCTTATTTGTACACTTCAGTCTATCACCTATGTAACCAATTGTTCCTTAAAGTCTTTCTTTATTTCTCTGTATTTTTCCATAGAATAAGGATGAATATTGTCTGCACTTCTTAGCAGATAGAACATATTAGCAGAATGTTTTGAGAAGTCTTTCTGTTGATAGTTGGAGCCTGAGCCGAGTTCAGCCTTGGAGAAGCTTTGTATCTGTGTGTGCGTTAATATGGTCTGTATTGGTGAAGTGATTAACTGGCACCATAAGAAGACGGAATGACTTCTTGTTCTTGACAAAGCCGAATATATGAATATATGCTTCATACTGTCTGCTCTTGGGTGAAAAATTACTAGATTTGTTTACCTTTCCTTTCTTTCTTTCTTAGCCAATCAGAATCATTTAACAGTCATTGTTGACATAGTTAGTAGCCTCTGTTAGAGAAGAATTGCTGTAATTATGTTATTGTATGTGGGGTGTCCTACGAACTCCTTGTGAGACCTGAAGCTTCTGCTGATGAAACTGCAAACTAAAAACTTCACTAAAATGTCTTCAATTGACTGCACTTCTGGCTCCTGGTCTTCATTCAAGATATCTGGTCCTCGGGTCTTAACTGTAATTCCCCTACAACTCCAAAGATAGATCTCTTCCATTTTAATCTAAGTTCAATTTATATTATACTGCATAGCTACGCTAGCCACTTCATTTCACCTAATCACATTAATTTCAGTTCATTATTTATCATATGTTTGTATTTATTTACCATGGATTCTATTTGCATTTTTTTTTACTTCTAACCATTACTTCAAATCAGTGTTATTTTAGTATCAACATTATTTCCCTTTCAAAGGAGCTCGAGCTGTATTGAGATGCTGTGAGAATGCCTCTGTGTGATCGCTCTTGTGAAGCACTTGTGAAATCAGTCCAATGGTGTGACAGAACGTCATGACCAGGAAACTGTAAAGAACACCCAGACCAAACAGCGTTCTGTGACCACAGAACCACACAGGCTCTGTTCTTGTTGGCTTTTTTCTCGAGAAACTCTTATACAATGAAGAATCTAGTTGCCCGAATCTCATGTTGCCTCGGCTTGGATTACGGGTCCACAATAGATATATTATAATGGGGGAGGGAACCATGTCTCCATCCTTCCACAATACAGGACGTTCCTGAGGTTCACCTTTGGGGGCAAAGCATACCAACATCGGGTTCTTCTGTTTGATCTAGCTCCATCACCCCACACCTTTACCAAGCAGTGCTGGCACCACTGTGCCTATAAGGCATTCACATTCTGAACTACATCGGCAATTGGCTGATTCTAGCTCAGTTGTACCAGTTGGCAGTTAGACTTGAAGATGTCGCTTTCATTCACATGAAAGTGTTGGGGATAAGGCAAAACAAAGAAATATTTGCTTTCTCCTCTACTAAGTTGAAAGCACACTATTTTTGACATAGTTGGGGATTCGGTCTCAGTACACACGTCTATCTGCAGTCCCCATTGAGTCAATCCTATCAGCTGTAAAACGGATAAAGCTAGGCCAGTCACAATCTCTAAAACAGTTCCAGAGACTATTAGGTCTGATGGCAGCCGTGTCCAATGTTATACCTTTTGGTCTGCTGTACATAGGAACGGCTCAGGATCAAGGGGATCAAGGGACACAACAGAATTCGCATGATCAAAGTTATGTGGCAATGCCTCCATGCTTCGGCCATGTGGAGGAATCTATGGTTCCTATCCCTAGGTCTTGTGTTGGGAGCTTTTCGTTGAAGAGTGCTAACAATGTTCATGGACTGGGGAGTGATCCTAGACATGTGATCATCATTTATGGCCTACATTAATGATATAGTGGGAGATTGCGCTCATGTCCACATTTCAAACGTGTGCACCAAATCCTCCTGTGGTCCCAAGGGAAACTTCTCTTACTCAGTGCAGCTTACACACCTGGGGCCCAAAATCAAGTAGCAGACATGGTCTGGGATTCAACGAAAATGTACACACGTCTGTCTCCTGCTTGTATCGATTCGATTCTCTTAGCCATAAACGGGCTAAAGCTATGCCAGTCACTCACTGTCAAACAGTTTCCAAGGCTTTTGACACCTATGGCAGCTGTGTCCAACATGATACCTTTTGCCCTGCTGCACATAAGGCCCCTGGAGTGGTGGCTCAGAACCAAGGGGTTTTCCCTGAGAAGAAACCCACTTCGCTCCATCAAGCTAATGTAGCAATGCCTACGTGTCTTAGTTATGAGGGAAAAAAAATAATGGTTAAACAAATATGGTTTCTTTCCCAAGGCCCTGCTAGGAGCTCCTTGTCTTCGCGTAATGCTAATTATGGATGAGAGTTTCACAGGCTGTGGGCCGATCATGAGTGGTCACTTGGCTCAAGGTCTGAGGTAGGGCCATCATCTCTTTTGGCACATAAACTGCCTGAAAATGATGGCCATATTCCAGCAAACACTTTCTCCCAGACCTGTGATCATTTGCTCGGTCGTGCAGATAACATATCAGAGGTCTCACTAACATGAACCATCAGTGGGGTCTGCGGTCAAATTTGTTATACGAGCTGCTCTGACTGAGGGCAGTTTATATTCCTGGGCAACAAAACCAGAGAGCAGACATCCTGTTGAGACAGGGGTTGAGGATAGGGTGGTGGGGAAAAGCCATTGGGAGAAATTTGGTTGAGTGGAATTAGACCCGTTTACATCTCTAGAGACATTGTGGTTCTCCCTCAGTCATCCAGCTCCTCTTGGGCTGGACACTATGGTGCATTAGGCTGTGTTTGTATGTATTTTGCCTGATCGTTCTGCTCCTGGGAGTTCTGGGGAGATTTTGCCGGGACAGGGCCCATCTTCTGTTAGTAGCCTCATGCTGTCTGCTGCTTTTTTTGGAACAGCCTTTTGTTCGCTCTTCAGGGAACCAGGGTTACAGTTGTAACCTAAGACAATTCATTAATATTTTGAATCAGCTTTTACTTTTATTTTTTCCTCCCATTTTAAATTTTTTTAAGGGGTTCCACAAATATTTCTATGCAGTATTTTATACATTTTTATTTCCGTTTGAGTTATTTTAGTATGTTAAAATTTGCCGTTAAAAAACTACTGTCAGGTCTTACAAAAGGCCATTATTTGCAGCCCAAGAAAAGCATGTCTTGCACAAGATTCTAACTGGTGGACTGCCTGGGTCATTATGGAAATGATCCGGATGAGTCTGTGTTCTTTGGTTTGTCAGTAGATCACATGCAGAATTTTCCACTCCCTATTGCACTTTTTTGGAATTGCGCTCTCACTCTAATTTGCCCTGTGGATTGCGTGGGTCATTATGGAAATTATCCGGCTGCGCCTGTGTACTTTAATTTGTCAGTAGATCCAGTAGAGCTTTCCACTCCCTTTTGCAGTTTTTTGGAATTGATCTCTCACACTAATTTACCCTGTTTAGTAAATCTGGCCCTTAGTTTAACTAAATTACATTTAGAAATGTTGAATGATGAATCCCTAGTCTGTCAGATTTTAACAGTCACACTAGTCTGACTAAATATTAACCACATCATGCTGCTTGATCAATCAGATTTGACCTAGTTGCATAATAATATAATCAGAATAATATTGATGAAGAGGGGCAATCAAAATTTAAAGCAAACGACTATATGTAAAATAGTAGAAAACACAAAAAGGCAATGGAAATAGATAAAAGGCCATAAAATGACAAATTTCACAAAAAGACCACTTGTTCTAGAGCGCAAAAACCTTTCTGAATACATACATCACTCTCTGTGAGCAAATGTAATGATGTGATTACTGCTGCATGTTAAAGTGCTGTTAAAGCTGAACAGGAAGAAAAAGCCTTGGGATGAGACCATGTCCCTGAGGGGTGCCAGTGTTCAGAATTGGACACTTTTGCCAAAACGCTCGTGCATTTTTATTGCAGAGGAATGATTCATAACTGCATATGGAATATTTGATAAATATATCATGTCCTTGTTCCTGCATGAAAAGACGGAGGTGTGAATTGGCAGAAGGCATAATTGCAATCCTGACAGTAAGAGGGGATACAGAATGTAAGGGGGGCATGGGAATTTAAGCTTTGAAGAAATCAGGCTCATCCAAAATGTACTGTCCAGAGTCGATACCTTATATACTACACATTATAATATATTTCCCCAGACATGATTAATAGTTGCTTTTAAGGACAAGAAATTGTTTAATGCATTTATTCGCTTTCCCTGCCTTTATTCTGATGGTGTAGTACTATAATGTGGCAGTAATCCATCTCCATTCAAAAGGTTTCTTTTTCCTCTCTCACTCACTCATAATACACACTCAACCAATCCAGTTGAGGAAAACAATGCAGAAATTTAAAAAAGGGTTTGACTTGTGTTGTTCTTTTTCCTTCTAATCTAATGAGCATTAGACATGAAAAAGTAGGTCTTGCCCCTAATGTGCAGGAGACAAGCAAAGCTTTGTGCTGATGCACTAATTCTTCAATCTAATTACTTTAATTCACTCAAAAGACACTGATATTGATTGCGGGATTCAGTTCAATAAGTCTAACACTGTTTCACTGCAGTGTTAGAGGAGTTATTTCACTTTTGGAAAAGCAATCTACATATCTATTTTTAAATATACATCTGTTTCCTAACTGTTTAAACTAAATTAACATCAATGTAGTGTCTTGGCGACAAGCATAAACATCTATATTTGCTTTAATTGATGTAGCTTTTACCACGTCGCACTTCAAAATGTAATTTGCACTGTATATCTATATGTGATATACAGTATATGATAAATTGGAGTCTTTTTCGACTCTACTTTCAGATCAAGCAAAAGAACAGGAAAATTGATGCTTATTATGTGCAGAAATATTCTTGATTATCTTGATTATAGACACATTTCAAAATAGTATAGAGCTGGCATTAATACCCACTCAGGAAAATAAAGGTAATCATACTGTGGAAACAGCAACTAAACTCAATAATTGCAGAATATGAGCGCACAGCCAATGTATTGATAATTTCACTTTATAAAATTGAACTAAATCCAGATTATCTAGAGTGAGAAAAAACACCTGAATTGACACATAAACTCTTCCTATGCCGTTAACACACATTAGCACTTTGAGGGTGCAACATTTAAAAATTCTCAACCTTGTGTTTTCAAATAAATAAAAGTTTGTTAGTGCTGTAACTTATTCCACAGGTCCACTGAGCACATGAGCTTGAAAACTAAACTTGAAAATAACTTGACAAAACTCACCAAACCGCAGTTACAGGGAACTTCACAAGGCACACCTGATAGCAATGAACAATGAACCAATCAGAACAAGACACATGAACAGGGGAAGCACATGACAGGATCACATGATGACAAACAGGAAACTTGACCATGACTAAACTTAAAAATAAAAGACTTGAAAACAAGAACATGAACACGCTAAGATTCTTACAGTATATATATATATTTATATTTATATAGAAATTATTATAATTTTTTTCCCACACGGAAGCGGTAGGAGAATTATGGTGAAATATCATTAAAGCTTTGTTATAAATCCTCAAACCTTAATTTGCATTTCCACACACATAAACCTGATTTAGAACAGGACTGTATGTCTGTTGATTTTCTGATTTAAAAAGTTTGAGGAAAATAAATATTATGTAGGCCTATTGAAAGCATAACCACATGGGGGAAAAAAATAGATCTGAAAATGTTGGAGATCTGGTCGTTGTTTTTATTTATTTATTTATTTATTTATTTGTTTGTCTTCTTTCAAAGATTGTGCATGTTTTTATTTAGTTATCATCACCAGACATATGTTTATATTTCTACATGGCACAAACAAACTGTTCCAAGGACAAAAGCTCTGATTGTAGGTCATTTGCTCTAATGGGGATTGATGATTTTTGTCTGAAAAAATACACTGAAGACCACTAAAATGTTCTATAGATAACAACGCAAGAGATAACAACCCACATATCGTTGGAGATAAGAGTGTCTGATTGCCCTGGAAGATAATTACTGTGCGTTCACCCTGCATTTCAAGTTGTACTCTCAGCTATGCATAAATATCAAGTCCTTGATGCCAGTGAACATGAGAGGGTCTAGGATGTAAAACATTGCCTCAAAAACATACAAATGAAGGATAAAAAGCACATAAAACTAGCTTTAGAAGGTTAGAAGATCACTTCACTGTTTATAATAGAAGCACAATATGAAAGGCATGAATAATGTGCTAGTGTTGAAAACTAAAACATGGAGGACAAAAGTTTGCATTTGAAATCGATTTAAAAGTGCATTGAAAGCTGGGCTGAATTTGGTTGGTAGTTTGTAAACAATTAATATTTTATCCCTAGCATTATTAACATTGGTGGATGTTTCTAACATATAATCAATCTCAAAGTCAGTTCCATGTTATCTTCAAAACCCAATAAGCAACATTTTGTTTACAAAGTGCTTTGCAGAAGAGAAACTCACATAAATAAAATAATAAAATGAAATACAATAAAAATAGTAAAATAAATAATATACTGTATGTATGTGTGTATTCATAGAAAAGCAATACATGGAAGGAAAATAATAATGCATGGAAGAGTTTGAACGCCTCGGTTTGTGCTTTACGTTAGCAGAAATCCCTGGATTCCTAGTGTCTTTCGACCCATAATGGAGTGAAGCAGCCCATATACACTGTCTGCTTCTGATGGCTTCTGGTGTCTTTCCACTCCTAATGGAATGAAGTAACCAAAAATACACCGTCTTTTCACCCCTACTGGAGTGAAGCAGCTATTCACTTATTCTTTTCACTCACGTCTGAATTCACATCCTCATTATAACTCCCCTATTCTTTCAAACCCTTCCACCATACAGACCAAACAAACACAACCACAATAATAAAATAAAATCATACATACATAATAGAAATAAGATGATAAAACAAAATGCAAAAATATAAATCAAGGAAAGGTTCCAAGGTTGCAAGCCCATGCATATCATTAATTTCTTCAAGATGCTGTAGAACAGGATGGAAATGAACAGTTGAGTCCCAGACATGTATGGATGAAACCCATTCGCTTTGAAAACAGATCTTCACTCCAAATACAAGTTGAAGTTGTCTGTGAAGTGCACGCCTCAAGCTGTGTATGTGGTGGCTAGCCAAGCTTTTAGTCCCAACAGCCTACTGAACGGGTAGCATCCCTATCCGATTGTGGGAATGGGGCCTGATAATTGTATTTTGACTGGTGTGGTTGAAACAGTCTAGAAGACAAAGAAAACCCTGTTTTAGAACTTCAGATTGCTGTTTGGAGATATCATTTGAGCCTGCGTGGACAATGATTTTATCAGTTGTAGGGTTTTCTCTCAGGATCTGGGGGATACTTTCTATGACGTCACACAGTACTCCTGGGAACACATATAGGGCCAGATTTACTAACAGCTTGCACCAACGTGTCTTTTGGTGTTAAAGAACTACTGTAAGGATTTACATGCAGCGAAAAATTAGGACAGGGATGAAAAGACCTGAAAAGAATGTGGGTAGGGATATTTTTGCAGCTGACTTTATTGCATATGCATTTGTAGGAGTTTGTCGTTCAGATGCAAAATGTATGGGAGGAGAGATTTAAATGAATCTCTCAAGGTGGTTTACTAAGGTTTTTGCACTAGTCAATTTACTGGTATTATGCCATTATTCAACGCCTCCAAAAAAGCATGTCTAAAACCAGATGCAATTTACGCTGCTCTTAGTAGATTGCACATTGGTCTGTATGGAAATCGTAAGTATGCGTCTGAGTTCTTTAGCATCCCTGATTTTTGAGTCTTCAACAAGTAGATGTGATGTGATGGCAAAATGTGATGGCAGAAGATTTCATTGCATGATTTCAGCAGGGAGTAGATATTTGATGCTGTGAATACTGCAGGGGTAGTAAGAAGAATAAAATTGTGCGGGTGACCAGAATGTAAGCTTCTGTACTTTTACAGTGTCGGGGTTCGGATGTTTGTCTTCTGCTCGTGCGCTCTGTGTTCTGTGAGTGCATGCTGTTTCGAGTTCACTCAGGCTGCTTGCTCTCCTATCCGCATCAGTTGTTATGCTTTCATGTCATGTTTTGTCTTGTGCTGCTTGTGTTTTCTCTGGCTGTGTGCTTTCATGTCGTCTTGCTTTGTGTGAAAATGCGGGTTATGAGTTCTTATCAGCTGCGTGTTCATATCACGTTTTGTGTGAACAAATGGATTGTCATGTGTGATTCTTGTGCCATGTGCTCTCCTGTCGATTGTGTCTTGTTTCCTCATTATTGGTTTGTTTTGCCACACCTGTCCTCCCTCATCACCTGTCCTGTTTGTTCCCTATTTATTCTCATTGTGTTTGATGTCCTGTGCTGGTTTGTTGTCGTATGTTGACGTAATTTACTTATTATATTTTCTTGTCAAGGTAGTTTTGTTTGAGTTTTTGTTTTATTTTTATCACTAATAATGACCGTCTCTCCGAGTCCATGCTCCTCCCCTCATCCCCTCCTCCAGTTTGAAATCAACATACAAAATTCATGATAGAAAAAAACAAGATTTTGTGCATTTGTACTTTTGGTTAAATAAATACAGTCCATAGGACCTCATTTATAACATTTTTGTTTCCGCAGATTTGACCTTAAAGTGTGTCTATGCTAAAATACTCTCACAACCAACATTCCTATTTATAAAAATATGTGCTTAGTGCCACATCAGGGTCTGCGTAGACTTTTCTTTTGGCAGAGAGTTGGAATACTGTTGAAATTTGTAAATCTAATCAATTCTTCCTCATCATGTTAAATGTTCAGGACATTAATTAGGCACCGTTTACAAAGCGAGAAACCATTCAGAATTTCAGGATTGTTTTACAATTTTTATACAGTGGAATCCACTTATCTCAACCTCGGTTAACTCGCCAACCCTATTATGTCGACATTTTTGAAGTGGAACCACAACCCTATGTGTCTTAGGATTTTCTTATCGGTTATGTCGATTCTTTTATGTCGCCGAACCTTAATATCTCGAGCACAAAGAGGGACAAATTCGCCACTTCACATGGTTATCTCGTGACAAATGATGGTACCTAGTTCACTGCACATGCGCTGAGTTTGCGTTGCAAGTGCCGCACAGCCACAGAAGAACTTGCGGAAGTAGCGGAAAAATCAAGCCTTGCAGATGCTATCTTGGAAGAGGAAGCGCAGGAGTTAGCATCACTGTCCAGGAATTCCCAGATTACATTGACATCGACAAAGACATTGTCACTGATAGAAGCTTAGAAGCTTTTGTTTTCAAGCAGACCGTTAAAGGCAAAAAGCAACAAAGCATTTCAGACTTTGTAAAGAAACCATAGTAACCGTGTGTGCAATACTTTCAGAACTGTGTCAGAGCGAAATGACTGTTATGAGCGAATGTGTTTTTGTGTGTTGTGACTGTTTACTCTGTGAGCGATCATCGTGTTTGCAATGTTGGAGAATATAATTAAAGGTTTGTATCGAGAATCGAAGGTGTTTTTTATTGTATACTGGTAAATCTCTGCTGTTAGTTGGTGCACATATGCCTTTTGTTGTTAGCAAACATATACAGTGTATGTACATTTTTACAGCATGCTGATCGCTTTATGAAATAAATCGGCATATTGGCTGTTGGTTATCTCGATCATCGGTTATCTCTATGCTTTTTTGCAACCCCTGAGGCCGTCGACATAACCGGATTCCACTGTATTTCACTTCTTGAAGAGAGGTGTATGTGTATTTTTTTGTGTGTGTACGTTCGTTCTCTGAATCCAGACGTACTCACATTTGAGAAATGATCGTAAGATCAAATGTAGGATGGCTCCTACATAAAATTTTATGAATAAGGCCCCTTGTGTCAACTATAGCCCCTATGTCCCCTGCATTACTTCTAAATCAATATCGAATTCTTCCCCACATTTTCTCGCGGGAACGTTTTACTTGCAAACTAAGTTGCTGGCTGTAAAAGACAGCAAACATGGGCTATTAATCCATGTGTGCAATCTTGCCATCACTTACAACCAACACCTTTGGCAGTGACAGTAAATCAAAGACTGCAACACTTCACTGCTGAATAGTAAGACAGATACTAGTGTGTCCGCTGGGGGAACCTCAGCATTCGGCCAGCTTGTTATTGCTGAGGAGCAGAGTCTGAGCCTGCTGTGTTTTGATTAAAGAAGTTCAATTGTCAACAGCCAAATGGGCAAGGTAATTATGGATGTTAGCTGATTTTCTCGCTCAGGCTCTTGACAGAAGTGTTTCTCCCAGAGCACCAGGCCTGATTGTGACACAGATAATAGGTACATGTGCTGGGAGCTCAGACTCGAATCTCACTGCATGTATAAAATAGATGGATGTACCGAGTATTGCAGCTCTCGGATGTGCAGCCTTGGAGATTACTAGCGTTTATTGAAATACTTTGTGTATTTTATATTCTGTGTAATTGCATTCCTTTCTGCCTCTGAGCCAAATGTCATATCTTGGTGAAAATGTAATGATCTGAGTAAACACCTAGAACTCAGAACCTGATATACATTAACATGCGGCAGCAATATGTCTACTTAATGTGACATTTTACCAGGATTAGATTAAACCAGCTTTTGCTATTTGCAGTAAAACCACAAAACTATGTTTAACAAAACATATTTAAATGATTTATTTCCACTTACACTATCCAAAGATGAAATCGGCCCTCTCGAAACAATATTAAATTGTGTGGCTTTGATTACTTCATTGGGAAACAGATGAACTGAAATGTTTCCCTTCCAATGAATCAGGTCTGCCTAATTCTTTAAAGAGTACACTCTAAAAAAAAAAAAAGATTATTTTTTGGCATTGGTCTATGGAACTTTTCCATTTCACAAAAGGTTCTTTATAGTGGAAAAGATTTTTCTGATAATTATCTTTTTTTTCATACTAAGAAAAAAACATCATCTTTTGGGAAGCAAACATGGTTCTTCTGTGTTATGGCATCACTATGATTATGCATATTATTTGCAGGTTTCCTTAAACCTACGAATAATGTGTAATATCCACAATATAGCTTACAGTGGTTACACTCTGACACCTCTTTCCACACTCGCTCCCAAATGTAATTCCTACAATGCCAATACATTTTCTACAAATGACTATATTTTGGTGAGCAAAGCTAATATGATTTTTTTTTAATCCTGTTCATTCATCCATGTTTGTACAGTATGAATACTCTGCAGCTGGTTTGCGCCAAACAGGGAGAGAAAGGCTGAGAAAGTTTGCTGTCTTACATCATCAAAGGCTGATGATGTAGGACAGTACAGTGTAGATATCAGACATTTAAAGAAACGGGCATGTTTGTACACAGCTATCATCACCAGTCAAAATATGTGTAGCTGTTTACAACACCTTTATGAACCTGTGAAAAATCCTGTTGGAAATGATGTGATCATTGACAGATGGTCTGAGTCCGTAGATTGTAGCACAGAGCTCACAGTTCGGTATTATTTGTAACAGGTGAGGAAACAAATGACACGAAGCACTGATTACACAAGGATATTATTTGCATGTTGTTGTGAGTCAGGCCGCTGGAGTGTGAAGGGATGATGCCCCTCCAGCTGCAGTCTGTCAGATGGAAGCGATCTGTTAACTGAGTGTGAATCCCAAACTAGCTGCTGTTGAATAAACATGATATCACCCAAGACACTAACTGGCCACATGTGTAAATGGTGTAAACCTGCTTGGCTTTTACTTTCACATTGAGGTTGCCTTCCAAACTGAGACACAAAATTATAAATTCACACACAAACGGCAATGTGCCACTACTCATTTCCTTAAATTGAAAGTACAATTAAAATTATTTGTGTGGCCAATAAGGTTAACAATAATAATAAAATCAGGTAATGTATTGACTAAAATTGAGCAATACTTTTATTACGGCATTCATTACTCTTTGTTAGTTAGTTCATAAAAATACAGCGGTTCATTGTTTGCTTAGGTTAGTTTACAGTGCGTTAATTAACATTACCAAATGCAACATTGATTTTTATTATGCATTTCAGTAAATGCTGTAGAAGTATTGTTCATTCTGAGATATAACTAAAGTAGTCAACTAATGAAACGTTATTGTAAAGTGTTACCTGTTTTAAAGGCAAATAAAACAATTGACGCATAACCACGGAATATGCTTACAAAATCTTGATTTAAAAATAAAATAAAATATATGAATAAAGGGTAATAAAAAGTAATTAATTGTTAGCTACTAATTACATATTCAACAGTTTAACTGCATTGCTATACAAATTTTTCTCTCTAAACGTATTGCAATACCTATTGCTAATTACTTTCTAAATTTCATATCAACCTTCAGTTGAACAATGAAAGGATAGACATGAAACTGAAAAAAAATGCATAAATAATTTTTTAAGTGACCAAAGTATTTAAAGAGAGAAAGTTACATAAATAAACACGTTTTAACATTAGACGTTCAATTTCGATGTGAAATCCACTATTGTTACATATAGAATTATGTAAATGTACGGTAATCCATTACAGTAATTTAATCACTTAGTAATGCATTACACCCATACATACAAATATACATACATGTGAATTCATATACAGTGGAGTTTGGTTTTGTCGACGGCCTCTGGGGTTGCAAAAAAGCATCGAGATAACCGTTTAGCGAGATAACCCATATAACATATATTACATTTATTAGCATATATTCTCTCACATATAACCCGCAGATTCAGATAATCCGCACGCTCATATAGCCAGCGGGTTTTGTGTAAAAAATTGTTGGCAAAACCAGCACCCATAGACTGGCGAAATAACCATGTGAAGAGATGAATTTGTCAATTTTTTATGCTCGAGATTTTAGATTTCAGTGACATTAACGAATCGAAAACACTAAGACAAATAGGGAGTTTGGTGGTTCCACTTCAAAAACGTAGACATAATAGTATTGGCGAGTTAACCGTGACTCGAGATAAGTGAACTCCACTGTATTATAAACATAAATTACTGTTAAAATGTATTTTATTTTATTTATTTTTTGCTATC
Organism: Rhodeus uyekii; assembly: GCA_037043235.1. Taxonomy (NCBI): domain Eukaryota; kingdom Metazoa; phylum Chordata; class Actinopteri; order Cypriniformes; family Acheilognathidae; genus Rhodeus; species Rhodeus uyekii. The sequence goes on from JAWRVZ010000006.1 coordinate 3,440,038, forward strand.
GAAAGAGCACCTCGGATGTTCACCCTGTTTGCTTGGTCATTTGAACAGGGTCTAATTCAGGGGTTTTCAAAGTGTGGGGCGCGCCTCCCCTGGGGGGCGCCAGAGCATGCCAGGGGAGGCGCGGAGAGTTGTAAAAAATGATAGTCTAATATAACTAGAGTTGAGCCGGATACTCGGCTGAAACGAGTATCCGGTACGGATAAAGAACTTTTGCCGAGTACGAGTATCATACGAGTAATAAGAGTCATTAACTGTGCTCGGATTGAATAAAAATCCTCATTGGGTAGCTGACTGTGTCTGTGTTCTGTGATAGGCTAGTCACAGCACGCCTCCTTTACACATACAGATTTAATTTGGCTCGCGCGGCTCCGCCCTGCTCATTCACGCGCAGCACACTGAGACGGTGTCTTTCTCAGTCACTCAGGTTCGCGCGTCTTCCGTTAACGTTTAGGGTTTCTTCAGCTTCAGGTTTGTTTTTTATTTCGTTTTGTTTGTAGTACTTATTAACCAGTAGAGTTCTAGTAAACGCTGGGTTTGTTCAGACGTGGTTCTTGATAGAATGCGACTAGCGTTGCGTCTCTGCCTGTTGGAGATTTTTATTTAACCGTCTGCTGCTCTATTAAGTTGTTTAACTTCGCGCACTGAGTGTCTGACGCTTTCTTGCTGTTTTTCATACAAAATAAAGGAATGCAGATCTTAAAAACAGCGTCAGACTATTTGATCCTTAGAACACACAGTCCCCCCTCTCTGTCTCTCTCTCACTCACTCACACACACATACCTGGTGTGGAAATAAATAAATAAAAAATTACACTGATCATAAAAAAATTAAAAGTTAAAAAAAGAGAGTTATGTTTAAATGAAAACTCTTGTTCATTACAGTTTTCTTCATAATTGCAACCGCATGAGTTGGATTAATTGTTGCAAAACTTGTTCTCTATATAGTTCGTTTGTGATCAAAACCATTGATCTGAAGCTCAATGCTAATGTTGTCATGTAAATAGTTTTCTAATCAGCAATAAATATAACAATTTCTGATCAACCCATATCAATTGCATGGTTAAAAATAACATACTGGCTAAAGCCCCGCCCACTTCCGGATTAAAACCCACCCACTTCCGGGTTATGCCCCGCCCAGTCCGAGTACAGATACAGGGGTGGGGGGGCGGCGTTGGGTGGGTTGTGTCAAAAGGGAGGCCCACTATCACAGACTTTGAAAACCTCTGGTCTAATTGCTCTCATCGAAACCCACGTTGTTGTCCCATTAGCTTGACGAAGAACATTAGCTCATTGTCAGAGAAGAATAGCTTTCTGAGCCCCCTCCAGGCTTTTGCTGTTCTTTGCTTTCTGTCTTTTTTTCACCTGGAAACAGCCATTTCACCTTGACAAGGATGAGTTGAGTCAGATGAGCAGGGAAAGCTGCTGTTCTACACGGTTAGCATTTTCCCTCAGTGTGCTCAGGTCTCTGCTGATGAGAGCTCAAATCACTCATCCTCGGCTTGAACTTGGAAACCAGCAGGATTCCTTTGAATCTACCTCCCTTTCATGTCTTCTTCCCCTCTTTTCTCTTTCTCTGTTGTCAAACTGTGAGTTGGATTATGACAGTCTTTTCTGTTTGCTGGGAAGCTGTAATTTGTCATTAGTGAAGGTTTTTGCTTGTACTTCAAGATATTTGTGAATCGCTCCACAATTATTCATGTGGCTGTTTGGGTTCATTGTCATCTTTCATGAATAAATTATGAATTGGTCTGCATGTTTCCCTGGAAACAATTAATTTTCAGATTTGTCAGTCCTCTGAGCAAATAGTGATTTGTTTGAAACTGTTCTGAAGATTCAGAGGCAAATTAAGATTTCAAGAGAACGATATTTACAAATTGTCATATAAATCACACATTTGTGAAATATAATTACTGAAATTATGGCGTGCTAGCTTTGACTTTGCAATGCAATACAAATGTAAACAGGTTTATTTTAATGAGGCTTCAAGATCATTTTTCGCTCAATTTCCTTTTTCCAGGAGTTTTACAGACGTTTCATTCAAAATTCCCACCACTAAGTGTTCAACATAAAGCTCCCAGTCTGCTTTTAAAGATCTATTTGAAAGAAGACTACCATTGTGTCTGAGGTGACTGTTTCCACCTCTCCCATCTGGGCCTCACGCTGACTACCTGCTCCACCGGACTGCTGGGAAAGAGGAAGATCCATCAAATTCAGTGGGAGGTGAATCCACAGTCAGGAAAAAGACAGATGAGTTTGCTAATCAGTGACACAGGCACATATAGTGTGTCCACTATTCCCTAAGATTAATGATGCTTCCCCTAAAAGTCACTGCTGTCTTACTGTATAAGTGAAAGGAAGAAATGGCCAATAAAAGCTCAATTTTAAATCCAATTTAACCTAGGAAGGGAGAATTGTTATTCTGAAATCTGAGCGTGCAATGTTACATTGGAAGACTCAAACAGGTGTTAGATTAGGGTTGTCAGTAATGGAAAGATACCAAGATCAGTTAAATACCACAGCAATATATTACAACGATATTCAATAAACAACCAAAGCACTCTATTACTGAACAAGTAAAGCATAATATTAATGTAGATATTAATAAATTAACTTGAAACAATGGAACAAAGCATTAAACTATTTATCAATTAAGCAAGCTGTGTTTATCAAGCAATTATTCCAGTAATCTGTCAGCAAGAACAAAACAAATTAAGAGTTTATTCTTTTTCTTGTCAGTATTGTAATTTGATATTAATGACATTACAGAAAGTGGCAGGTCAATTAAGTTTTAGCTATCAAACAGTTAAGCTGTCGAATGTTTTTTTATTGTTTATTTGTATATATGACAAGAAAATTAAATTATCATTCTGAACAGTAAAAATAGCAATTGTTTTTTTCCATAGCTTTTTGGAAATACTTATTTAGAAGGAGTCAACAAACTATAATTCAGTTCTTCTGTTGATCGCACTATTGATGGAAAAATTATGTTTTTTGAGTGCGTGCATGTATGGAATTGAGTCTAAACATCCTTTGGAAATGGAAGAGGAAATGACTGTCAGTTGTGAAAAGGTCTTGTTATATTTATTGATACAGAGGAAAGTGAAATGTTTCATTCTATTCCGTCCGCAGAGAAAATAACGCATGCATCAATTTCCAGGGAATGATACAAAGATCTATTTTAGAATGAAGTATGGTTCAATCTGAGTTATTAGTTTGAAATAAATATAAAGGTTCTTGAAGACAGCAACTTATTTTGAGAAAAGTTAGCAAATTGCAAGGTCTTCCTTAAATGCAACCCGCCTAAAATAATATCTGTTATGTCTTTTATATGGTTAAGAAGTGGGTAGGGGTGGGTTTAGGTACTTCTAAATATTTATGAAAGAGTAAATATTTATGAATTAATTTAAATAATTAAATGCATCACATGAGGCAAACAACCGGAAGCAATGGCGTCTGGACCAAGCATTGATGTGATGAGTTGGAAGTGAAGCCTATGTTGCAACATACCATTTAAAACAGCAATCTATATGACTTATGGCTTGTTTAATTTTCCGAGAAGGCAATTGCATATCTCAGAAAAATCACAGGTTTTGAATGACGCAAGAGTTAGTAAATGATGACACTTTTTGTGAGTTGATGGCAGCACCCGAGTGAGATCTTGGGTAAGACCGTCACAAAACTGATCACTAAGAAAAAAAGAAGAGGTTTCATGTCTAGAAAGCTGGTCCTGAATTTTAAGTCACATCAGTCTTTGAAGTGCTGATGCTCAGAATAGAGACGTTTGACTGTGTCTTGCCTATCATCTCCCCTGCTGTTTTATCTTACTGCCTGGCGTGAGGGAGATGACACAGCTCCTTACAGGAAGTCCCTTTCACACTTGCACACTATGTGGCATAGAATCATCACATCACTTCACACCACTGCCAATAAGCTATGCTTGTCATATGTGTGAGACACTTTGTTGAAAAGAGTCATTTGCGTTTCCAAATTAGCGTTTAAAGCATTGAAAGCCAAATACATTTGAATTTGAAGTGTGCATTAATATATATATATATATATATATATATATATATATATATATATATATATATATATATATATATATATATATTTCTTATTTTGTTTTAAATGTTAGAGTGGTAAGTGCTATCAATATTTCAACCCATCATGTTTGATTATAGGATTGGTGTTGTTGGGCTTACAGTAAACGTCATCTTTGAGTTCCATTTGGACATCCCATAACCAATCTCCCACAGAGACTCAATCTATGAAACACTGAAGAGGTGGCTGTTGTTTGCACACTGTCTTTCATTTCAGACAAAGTGCTCTGACAAACACTGAAGGTCAGCTTTAGTCTCCACGAGAGAAAAGTCTGATCTGAGCATCTGTGAGACCTCACAAAGTGATTCTGTGCAAGCAAAGGTGGCTTTGAAATGAATTACAATATATATTGTGATAGTGATTACTCAACTGTCTGCAGTAAAATGACCTTGAAGGACTTGAATATGAAAGGAATATGTATTTGAGTACACTGTACACAGTGAGCATAAAATAAAAACTGGTTTCGGGTCAGAAAGATTGTGTTTTTAGGAAATAAAAGTATTAAATTGATCAAAAGTGACAGTGAAGACATTTATAATGTTACAAAAGTATATTTTAATGCTGCTTCTATCCATCAGAGAGTCAAAAACATTTCACAGTCTTCAGTTTCAGTTGATAAGAATCATCAATGTGTCTTGAAAAGGATTTTGTGACACTGAAGACTGGAGTAATGGCTTCTGAAATTCAGCTTTTTCATCACAAGAACACATTACACTTTAAAATACATAATATAATAGAAATTTTCCCGATAGAGAACACCTGTGTTAAATTGTTATAATAGTTCAGAATACGGTTATTTTTATTGATATTATATTATATATATTATATATGAAATAAATGCAGCCTTGGTGAGCATAAGAGACTTCTTTCAAAACCATTAAAACATTTACCTCAGGCATAAATGGTAGCCATTTTTCATTGTTTTTGAGGGAACTTTACACTTATTCACACTCATATTCATGGCTTATGATGAAATATTCTCTTTGGCACAGGTTCCTGCTGTCAAAAACTTATGAAAGGGACATGAAACCCTCAAAACTTTGAAGTTCCTGTACAGTGAAACGTATGTAAGGCTTGAAAGTCTTTCTTCTAAAGTATGTCTTACTGTCCTTAAAGCTCCAGTATTTCAGTCAATTGTATCTGTATGAAATAAAGAACGCAAGATGAAACCGAATAATACTGCAGACACATGCTCTTATTATGAATGTTCCTGATCCTTCTCATCATTTCCCAAGGTAACGTTCAGACGTTAACTGAATAATGCATGCATGTCACAAAGATATTAACTAGTGCCACTAAACAATAGACATCATATTTCAGTCGCCATCAGGAGTCTCTAAAGCCGAGCTGTTAAAACATTTTCATCACACATACTGTGCAAGTCAATCTAGATGTCTTGTGTATTGTTTAACTCAAGAATAATAATCCATGAAGTTGTCATGTGATTTACCTTTTTCATTGTCTAGGACAATGAAAATGGAAATATCTATTTCCACTTCACCTCTATCCAGACGAATTGTGTCTTAGTTATTTCAGATAAGCACAATTGATGGAGCCACCTGAATATTGCAGAGTTGCTAAATGAGAAACATAAATCTACGTGCCAGTGTGTAGAATGCCGTTCATTGTTACCATGTCTTTTCCTCCCGTTATTGATTGCTATAATGAATACTTGGATTCAGGCTTACTTTTATTACACCAATGGTGAATTTTGTCCTATGAATAAAACCAGCCAGGTCCATTAATAAATCGATGGCAGGCTTCATTTGATATCGTCATTAGCAAGCTTTTATAATAACAGCGAGGACATTAAGTATGACACCATAGTTCTCTTTCATCAAGTTCAACAACATAGGAAACATTTCTTTAAAAAAAATCAAGAACTGAATCATTTTATCATGAAACAAACTACCATGTGTATATTCTTAATACAGCCCATGCCCACAGATGATAAAGCAAACACATCAGAGATATGATCAATATACTTTTTTTTAAAAATCTTCAACGTATATCTCAAGCAACCGTTTGGAGAAGGTCTTTTCTGCTTCAGCCAGATCCATAAAGATTTAAGCAGAGTTAAACTTGACTAGCCTTCATATACACCACACATAAACACCTTAGGGACGAATTGGAACAGCAATTGTGAGCCAGACCCCATCAGCCAACATTAGCATCTGACCTCAATATGTTTAAATGAGAGCAAATTTCCAGAGCCATTTTCCAACATTTTGATGGTAAACCAACCTCTTATTGATGTCCTTGATTTAGATTAAATGTAGAATAAACAACAATATAATTGTGAATACTGGAAATGGTAACCAATAAATCTCAGTTTTGAATAGCTGAAAAACAATTGAACCGATTTAATTTCGGTTTTAAATATATATATATATATATATATATATATATATATATATATATATATATATACACAGTCATGGCCAAAATTGTTGGCACCCCTGAAATGTTTCATGTATTGCTCACAGAAAAGTATTGTATTAACTCGTTTTGCTATACACGTTTATTCCCTTTTTGTGTATTGGAACAAAACAAAAAAAGAGAGCAAATTTGACAATTTCACACAAAACTCCAAAAATGGGTTGGACAAAATGATTGGCACCCTTAACTTAATATCTGGTTGCACACCCTTTTCTGTGAGAAATACTTTCTGCAAACATTTCAGGGTTGCCATCAATTTTGCCCATGACTGTAAAGTAGTCAGTAATCAATGCTGCCATTTCAGAATTGTTTGTAAATGCAGGGTTTTTAACATTTAAGAAATTAATATTTCTATTCTGAGTAACAGACACCAACCACCAAAATATGTGACCATGTCTTCAAGAGAGACATAGGATACGTTTTCAGCTCCATGTAGCTTCTTTTCTTAAAGTTTGTCATTATTTTCCCAAAAGGATGCATACAGGTGATAATTACCTTTTATTTTTCCACAATTTTCCAGAAGCCTGGTTGCAGTTAAGATTTCTGGTTCACATTCACACTCTGTATAACCAAACCCATAATCTAGGTCAAACTGCTTTTTAAAGCAACAGGCACATCACTTCCTGTGGAAGCTACTATTTTGGAGTGATGTCAGAGGGGGACAATTTATGAACAGTTGTTCTTGCCATTTAATTCATTCTTAAACTCTTTTCTGTTAATGGTTGTTGTATTACCTCTTTGGGAAATTTAAGTCTGATTGTGTTGGGTGTTTACAGAGCAGCGTTGCAGACTTGAGCCAATTGGTTCTTGGGCCGTCTTTCTTTTTTAATTTAGTTACAGTTAGACTGTAAATATTTTTTACACCTTTAAATAAAACCCAATTTTTGGATTACACATCAATGTTTTGTACAGGACGTCATTTCCTTTTCTCACTCCAACTGTTTAGACTCCCTACAATGATCTCTGTTAATTCCAGGAATGCACCCATGGGAAATAGGAAACGTGGAAGCTTTGCACTCAGCATGGAATCGTGCTTTCATTTGGAATTGGCTTTGTTACCTCATTAAAAGGATTTAAAGGATTTTACCCTGATAATGTCACCCTAGTTTAAGACTTATTGTCTTAAAACACAATCCCGAACAAAAAGATTTCGGAATTATTTGCAGCATCAGCGCCACACGCTCGTCTGAATAAATTAGGCATGGGAAGGTTTTGAAATGGCCACCCAGAAACTGAACTGGTACATGCATTCGCTATGTTCTTTGCATTTCAATTTTTGCTTCTAATTGTTTTTTTTGTTTTGTTTTTTTTACAGTAGAAAGAATGAATTTTATCTTTGTGGCCTTCACTTCTACCGACAATGTGACTTGAACCTCCCAATTTCACCCAAGTTGCTTATTCACATCACAGACTTCCCAGCTTCTGACATGCCTGTCCAAGGACAAAGCAGAACGTCACTCAAGCCAAAAGCTAGATTTTAGTACTAAAAAGTACCGAGTGAATACAGTTTGAAATGGAAATAAAATGTCTTTATTTTATATTGATTTGCTTTTTATATAAAAAGTACTTACATTTAATACATTTTTTCCAAAATACAAGCAGCCAAACAACATATAAATCAAATACAAAATTATAAAATCTGTTGTATCTTAGTAGCTTCCCTTCTGAAAGTAACCGATAACGTGATTTGATTCATAATCTCTAAAATTCCCATGTAACAGTAACTTTGATTCTCTCTGGCATCCACCACGTCAAGAACGATTCGTGACCTATACGTGATATCTTGTCCTAGGTCTATTGTCTAACAGTGATGACGTCAGCTTTAATTTGCTTGATGAAGCCGGTGTATCTGTATTGCTGAGCTCAAATGTAGCTTTAAGCAGGCAAAGTAGCAGAAAAGTAGCATGTCTTGCACACAAATACCAGATTGTAGTTTAATTACCATCAAACTGATATCAAGTCTGTAAGGATAATATCAAACCGTAGACAAGACGGCAGTTGGTCAATATTTCCGTTCAGTACTGAGCTATCCCAGCATGCCACATCGTTGGGTTTCATCAACATGGTTCATAATTGCAGCATTTTTCTGGGTGCATGGTGGAAATGAAAAATTACTTCATGAAGCAAAAGTAAAGAACAATGGATAGATATAAATTCCTTTCTTCAATAAGAACTGACTGAAGTCAAGTTTGACTTATGTAGCCCTATGTTGTGAAAGAAAGCGGTAGGGGGGAAAATATGATAAGTCTTACATTAATATAATTTAAAAAAACTTTATATGGCATAAATATGGCATTTCTAGCATAATTAAATATGATAAATGAGGTTAATACCATACAGAAATTAAAACTTTCACAGTGTAATGTGAAGTAAACACTATAAAAAAAGAGGCAAAAGCTGTCAGGATGCCCTAAGGCAATGTCTCTAAAATTTAGGACGAAATAAACACCAATTAAAAGAAAAAGATTTTGCTGTTGTAATTTCGTTAACTGTCCACAATGTGCAAATGAGCAGTTGTGTGTGTCACAAGTGCAGTACGACAGAACAGTTTGAAAAATTGATGGACAAGTATGACTCCAAATATCGCAACGGACATAAAGGCGCAATGCTGATGGTGCCAAGAAACCAAATATAAACAAGATATCTGAACCTGATAGGAAATAGAAAATCTTTTTGTTTTCTTGTGTTTTATACATTTTGTACATTTAAGTAAAAAAAGAGTACAAAGTGTAGTCAGGCTATGCGGCGGTTTCTCGAATCGTCCCCTCAAGTTTCTTTGGGAGTAGCTCTCTCCTTTCGTCAATGTTGAGGACTGGTTTGCGACAGTTCTGACCATCGAGGTACATTTTCGCATACATCGGATTGGAGTAGTTCATTGGCTGTTTGGAGAGAAAGTTGATGAAAATTGACATTCAGCTAACATTTGCACAAAAATGACTTATAATAATGAATAATAATGATAAGTTGAACAATTAATAATAAATCATGATAAACATACTACAAAAAAACAAGGACTAAAGTTGGTTCAAGGACTTGCTCCCACTGCAATTGGAGTCAAAAGTGGTTTCAGTAGGATCATTTGGATTGTTGCTTTGAAAAGCATATTCAGTCATGCTTATGGTGACATGCTGATGACAGCAGAGGATGATCAATATAACAACCTTATCAACCTCACCTCCCACATAAATGAAGTGGATCCATAAAGCAGAAGTTGAGCCATAAAGCCATGCACCTACTTTCATGCTTTGGCACATTCATGCAAACCATCAAACCAAAGGCATACAAAAATGTCAACTGTGATTCGCTACATAATTGAGACAAAGGAGCCCGAGGCGTTCACCTGTCCAGGTATTACTTCCTTAGGGACAGAATGAATATTCAGCGTGCAAGGGTCACTGGATTTTACACACCAGCCCTGGAACACACACATTTGCCCCAGCATGCAGTCGACATTTAGAACGTCATTGTCACTGAACAACATCAATGTAACGCTGCCATTTAGACAGAAACATTTTCCTAGTACGAAACAAACAGTCAGTACAAAGCAAGTAAATTTAGTGCATTTCATTACTGCCATTTAAGCATAGCTTTTAGAAGGCATGGTTTTTTAGAAAATTAGTCAATATTTTTCATTGGTCTCTTTTTTGAGATACAAGCCCTGGTGTAAAGCAACAGTTAATATTACATATTTAAACTTTCCATTTATTCAAGAGATATTTTACAGGAGAGAAAAAAACACATTAGTTCTGGATCTACCCCATTGTTATTTATGGATATACATCATGAACCTCTGAAATTTCTTGTATCAGGGCTGTAAAAAAATTCCAACACAAACCTTCTGTGGATCGAGTGTGAAATTTGGTTTGAGAAGGCTCCCAGCATCTGCGTGGTTGTCATGGTCCACCTCATACATGTTGTAGGACGGATTGCCAATCTCCACATTAATGCCTCCATTAGTTATGGGCTGCCGTTGTACACGTTTCCCCCTGTGACAGAGGAGCACTTGAAATTGCTGCAGACGTCTGAAGACTACATTGTTTATATGTAGTATGCATTTCTAAACACATATTCAAACTGTCAATTATTAAGGGCCGCCAAAAAATAATGCGTTAAACAAAATATAAATCGAAATAGCCTAATGTTACAGAATGAAATTTATAGGACTGTGCATGCTTTGGAGGTGTTTTGAATTCAATCTAGACGTCTTTGTCAAAAACAGATTTTTTTTGTGTTTTGCTCAAAATATTGCATTTTTATGAAAATTACACACATTCAAGCGTTGATAAAAAGCATGAAGCTAGAATAAAACTAGATTTTTGTTTTGTTTGAAAGCAAAGGGTCTGTTTTTTCTTTACATAAATTAAATGTTCAGATATTAATGCAACAAAATATTCTGGAGGCCACAAAACCTTTGTGAAAATGGGGGCTTCATAAAAGTAAAAAAAACAAAACAGAAATGCAAAGTAGTATAAATGGAATGAAAATGTCTTGGTTACGACTGCAACCTTGGATCCCTGAAGAGGGAACGAGACGCTGCGTCAAAGACGCTATGAGAACGCTTAGCATGAGTACGTCATGAAGCACATGTGAAATCTAACCAATGGTGTGAATGGACATCAGAGATGAGTAATGTCATGAACCAGGAAGATATACCGGCAAACCAGGTGTTAATGTTGTGCTCTACGTTTTACTCATCATGACCACGTTTTTGCAGCATCGTGAGCATTGTCATTCCCATAGTATCTTCAACGCAGCGCGAGTTCCCGACATTTCGCTTATGACTGTAACCTTGGTTCCCTGAAAAGGGAATGAGACGCTGCGTCACCTTGCCACACCTCATGCGTTCCTGCTGATGACTTACTTCAGCCACTTATAGCTGCCGCTTCCGGCATTTGGCATGCTTTTATAGCTTCATGTTTCATGACAACACACATCTCTGACGTGAATTTACACCATTGTTTAGATTTCACACGTGCTTCACAACATAGTCACGCTAAGCGTTCTTAGACGCAGCACAAGTTTTCTTGAATTTTTGTGGTCATCAACAAATTACAGCATCAAATATGCAGCATGAAGTATCAATATATTCAAGTATTATAAATCATTCCATATTTTTTCTGGATTATTATGATTTAAAAATATTATAAATGGCAGACCTACTTTTAAATTTAAAAGAGTTTCCAAGAAAAGTTCCAAAAAGTACCTTTGTCGTCTCCTGCAGATGAAGACCCCTGTAACCACTGTAGTAATCAGAATGATGAGCAGGACCAATGGCACAATGATAGCTATACTTCCTGTTTCACATAAGAAAAAAGCCAGAAGAAAAAGCCACTATTAAGCCTATTTCACCAGGTGAAACAGGAAATTATTAGATACTCTATCACAGCAAAATTAAATAAACAGTACTGCAGCTGAAAAGATATTGAACCAATATTTAACGAGAAGCTCAGATGTATATTCAGATGTTTCGTTTGACTGATGAAATAATGGTTCTTTTCATTTTAATAATTCAAGGAATGAAACCTTATTGAATAAGGAGAGGAGCTCTTTATGAAGCGTGAAACCTCTGCATCGCTCACCTCCAGCTGTGTTATCGGAGCGGCTGCTCTTGGGGGCCGGCCTCTCACACTGCGTCCCTGACCAATTAGCTGAGCATCTGATTTAAAATAACAAGAGACACAAAAAAAAAGAGAGAAGAGATGTTTTTTTTATTTTATTTTTTATTTTTTGGGGGCAGAGTGGATTTAAACAGACAAAGACCTAAAACCTCCTTAAAGGAATAGTTAAAAAAAAATACTATTTGTTGTTATTTACTCACACAAAGCCCTACAACTAAACTAAACCAATATATTATACATCCACTATTAGTCAAAAGTTTGTTTTTGAGAGAAGTCTCTTATTTGCACCAAAGGCTGAACTTATTTGATGAAAATTACAGTAAAAAGAGTAATACTGTTAAATATAATTACTATTTTGATGTATATTTAAAAAGTATTATTCCTCTGAGGGAAAAGCTGGATTTTCAGCATCATTGCTCTAGTCTTATGGTGATTTGGTGCTCAATTATTATTCATACTCAATTATGATTATTGGTTCTTTGTTTTTCCGCCCATAATTCTTTGATTAATAGAAAAGTATTTATTTGAAATATAAATGTTCACACATTATAAATGTCTTCACAGTCACTTTTGATTCATTTGATTCGTTCTTGCTCAATAAACAAAACATTTATAAGAAAATGAAATGGTTCTTGAGCACTAAATCAGCATTTTAGAATGATTTCACAATATAACTTTTACTGGATTTTTCATTTCAAATGCAGCCTTAGTGAGCAAACGTTTTTCTTAATTTATATATATATATATATATATATATATATATATATATATATATATATATATAACACGCACGCACACACACACAAATATGCTGTATATAGTAGCCAAATGTGTACTGCAAACAAACTAAAAACAAATGGCAAGCATTTAGCAGAAAGAAAGTCATGAATTGTCTTATTTGTAAATGGAAGATGTATATGATTAAACAGATGTTTGAAGTTTGTTTATCAGCAGATGATATAAGGGTGAAGACTGGATCTTGCACATCTGGATAAAACCGTACACTACAAACTAAATGCAGGCAGACTTTATTAATTCTTCCCTAAACAGACACTGTACAGTATGTTAGAAACAATCCAAAACAAATAAGAGCACAAAAGAATCCTGAAGGTAGAGAGCTGCACTGTATGAGATGTGTGTTCTTGAGGATGGATGGATCATGGGAAAAGGACAGTAGGGAAGTGATCTGGGTAAATCAACTGGACGGATGGAGCCTGGTGGAGACGATATGTATATATAAGGTGAACATTTGGACCTACTTGCATCGAGGTTTGTTAAGAGCAGTTATTGTGCATATCCCTTCATTTTGACAGTAGTAATCGCAGGGATTGGCCAGCTCATCGCAACGCTGGTTCTTGAACCCTGCCGTGCAGCTGCAAGACATCGCAGTGAGGTGAGGACAGTCAGAAGTGAAATAAGTGTGCAGAACATAGCAGTAGCAGCAAGTGTCTGGTCTCTATGTCTTGCTTTTAGCTTCAGTATCCTTCATGTTTTATGACTATGAAATTAAATGAGTAATATACCTTTCAGTAATATTCACTGGATGGGTTCTATGATTAAGGGTTCAGAGACTCATCACCCATGAATTCCCATGACTTTTCAATGATCTTTCCCTCGTGTTCATGTTTACTGTAAAAGGTTAGATTTTTTTCTGGGTGGATTTCCATTTGTATGTCTGAACGATTCTCAATAGACAAACCGATGTTTTTCCTCATCCGCTCTCACAATGAGTAATATCTTGCCATTTGAGTATTTCAGAGCAGGGCAAACTTAGAAAAAAATCATTTTCATTGAAGAAATGTCCATGACTCAAAATCCCCCGATCCTTCTAGATTTTCAATGGCCATGGGAATATAGTAATTATTTTTTGTAAAGCTCCTTTGAAACTTTGTAAATAAACTTGAATTGAATTGAATTCAGCAGTTTCAGACCATGAAGCTACAGGTTAAAATCTTTTTTTCCCCCCAATCCAATCTGTATTTCAGAGTATGCATATCAGATTCAGTTGCATTTTATTTTGTGAATTACTCAAACAGAGAGCGAGTTGTGGATGAGAAATAGAGAGGAAAAGCCTGGGCCAGTCTCAGCTTTTGATGCTGAAAGATGAGTTAATCGCAGATATCAAGGGGGCAGTGATGAAATTGTAAATGTGTTGTGAACTTCCAAATTTGCAGCTACATTACCTTGTAGAGAAGAAAGAAATAATACATCTAAAACATAAAAATAGTTGCTCCAAGAGCTATCTATCCATCCATCCATCCATCCATAGTCTGTACAATTTAACTTTTTTTAAATTGTGACTTGTTTATATTCAAGAGAATTCTTTGGTTCCTAAAACTGGAAACATCATTAGTTATATTTCCTTCCTGTCAGGTTGTCTGAGCATCATGCAAGCAAATAACCATGCTTTAAAGTAAAAAATATATCCCTTCCCAAAAATATATCTTTAGGCTTTGATAAGGAATTCATTTAAATTATATTCATTTCAGGTCAACTAGCATGACTTCTTGTCAGATACAGATCCATCATTCCATACATTTCCAGTGACTCAGAGCCAGTGAATGAAATACATTATCAGGACCTCACAATAATAAAAAAAGAGTGATCATTTGCATAGAAATTGATTCCATTCTCTCGATTATGCCGACCATTGGCACAAATGCCATATAAGCTGCACAGAGAATTTAATGGTTTTCAAAGCAACCATTTACAACCTGTTAAAGTTTGGAGACTGAATACATGACAATTTAATGCTTGCTAACCATCACGCTTCAAAGAGCATTCGTTATACATGCCTTCTGTCACAATCTGCATCTGCAGCTAATAAAATCCGATGAGAACAAAAGGAATGATAACTATAATTATCTTGCATAGGAAAAGATGGTCAGGAGGGGCAAGTTGTATGGGAAATAATGGACATTTAACCATTTATTGGGACTTTACACATACACAGAATAAAATAATTGCAAATCAAGACAACAGGACCTCATGATCCACTGTGAGCTTTTTCAAAGCAGGGTTTTAGCATTTGCAATTAAAAGCTATATGGAAAACAAGAGTGCATGACATTAGACACTCAATTTACATTGAGCTGCATTGTTTCCAGTGTATATTTAGTGTGAACATATATGCAAGATGAATTTAACTATGTGAATTGTTGCTTTTAGGCCTTTTACCTTTAACTCATGAATAAAAATGGCTTAAAATGTTACTTACAAATATATATATTTTTTATTAATTAAAATAGGAGAACAAAATTACATGCAGAGCCCTGCAAACCCAAGTTGTTGAAACAGTTTTCATTCCCTGAATACTTGCAGCACAAACAGTGAAATTCTTTAAGTCAAAGTGTGAGGGACAAATACATTTTCATTGGTCACAGCTGAAAGCTTTGTGGCCTTTACTACCTCTATTATCAACATCCTAAACACGTGATGCTCTGCAAGCAGCCACTGCCTTCCACAGCTCCTGATCTCGCAATAGAAAAGCGAATTTATTCTCCACAAAACAAATTGTCAGGCTTTCTAAATGTCCATTCCTGCCTGCCAAACCAAACAGAGCAGGACTCCAGCTGTTCTCAGGATGCCGTCCCAATATACACAATCATCCTGTCAGCAGCTCCTGCGCTGTGTGAGCCTAAACCTCATCTTTATCAATGCAAAGAAAAAATAACAATAAAATAAAATAACTGTTGCATCTGAAACAAAACATTCCCAGCAATGACAGCTCAAAAGCCATTCATGATTTTACACTAATATTTCAACAGTACGGTTTAATAAAAAGTGAGATTTCCCATAGAGAACCTTACACATTCCCTTTCTCTTAGTCCTGAAGTTATAGTCAAATAACATGAATATATGGCATGAATAGAGTCAAAGGGACTTTATACATTCAACAGTTTCAGTTATCCATTTAATAGTCCAGATTATTTAGTCAAAAAATTATACAGCTATCTAAATAATGAATTATTTTCATCCAGAAAATCTTAAATTGATCAAAAGTGGTAGTTAAGACATTGTTTCATTTATATAATTTCTATTTCATATTAATGTTTATAAGGACAAATAATTCTGAAAAAATGCTGCACAACTGTTTTCGACAATAATAATAATAAATAAATATGTTTTTTGAGCCAGAAACGAGCAAATTAGAATAATTTCTCAAGGAACACGTGACCCTGAAGACAATAGAAATGTTCAGCTTTGTAAGCACAGGAATAAATAAAATTTAAAAAATGTATTAAATATATTATTAAATACAATGTTTTTTACAGAATTTTTGACCAGATAAATGCAGCCTCGGTAAGGCTTAGCAAAAAAATAAATAAAAAATCACCGCCGACTTAAAAGCATCGTACCGACCACAAAATTTTGAACAGTACTACAGTAATACCTCGGTTTACGAGTTTAATTCGTTCCAAGAGCGAGCTCGTAAACCAAAATGCTCGTACACCAAAACAAATTTCCCCATAAGAATGCACTAAAAATCAATTAATTCGTTCCACATGACCACAAATGCCCATTTTAAATATTTGTTTGGTTTTACCCTATTAATTGCAGTTAAAATTGTAACCATTAAGATATCATATAAATACTAATTAATAATTGACAATTAACCTCAAAAAATACTTGACAATTTACTGTAATGCACGTCAGGTTTGAGCAGCCTGCTTGGAGGAGAGAGAGGAGGGAGGAGAGGGGAGCGGGGAAAGCAAGGATGAAAGCAAATGAGTGAATTTATTATAATAGTGCAGAAAACAAAGGAGTGATAATCCACGGGAGCCGCGAGAGAACGAATTCGCGGGAGCCGCGGGAGCCACGAGAGAACGAATTCGCGGGAGCCTCGAATGAACGAATTCGCGGGAGCCTCGAACGAACGAATTCGCGGGTGCCGCGAGAGAACGAATTCGCGGAAGCCGCGAACGAACGAATTCGCGGGAGCCTCGAACGAACGAATTCGCGGGTGCCGCAAGAGAACGAATTTGCGGGAGCCGCGAGAGAACTAGGGGAGCGCGGGGCACAAAGTAACGCGGGGTAAATAGTAACAGCGATTTTTTTAGATAGTTGCAGGGGCATAAATGTGACGTGCTAAAGGGCTTTTCATCACACTCTTTGCCCACGTCTTCTGGCCATTTTTCGAGAAATTTCATAGAAGTTTGGATGAGAACCACAGGAAAAAATATTTTGGCAGCATGTAAATATTTTTTGTTATAGTAGTTGTTTTTCGATTTTCAAAGAATGTGTGAAAGATTGTTAGTCTAATCTTATATTGTTATGATTACCATCTTCTTGGCTAAAAGATGGTCCCATTAAAACACATAGTGGCTGATATCCAGTCCTGAAGACAGCGCGGGGTTAGTTGTAACACTAAGCCTCATTGAACAAGTTTCATCAATAATCATATATTTTGCATTGTATTAACCTATTAAAACGTTTTTCATGTCATTACATTGTTCAAAACACAACAAATGTAAAAAATAAAGGAAAAAAGTTATGCTTATGATCATCAAGACACAACTTTTTTAAACAAATAAAAATACGTGAATGAACTTGCATTGGATAACATGGTGTTACAACTAACCCGCTGTCTGTTAAAACGAGCCCCGCTCACGGGGTAAGAAGTCACATTTTACTCCTTGCGCTTTTGCCGATACTGCAGAGAAACGGCAGGTTCGACGAACATGAAAACAGTGCTCATTTGTAGGAGAGGCTTATATGTTGTTTGTATAAAAATATGGTTTGTCTAACCCTATTACTTTGTTTATTATTTGGCTAAAACCGTGTATATTTCACTACGTGAACAATAGTGATCACAATTAATTAATGTTTAGAATATGAGGTAAAAACTTCTGTAAATCACTTATAAAAATATCACTGTGGTGAATGATAGAGCCAATGAATGAGTTAAGGGGTTATACAAGGGGTTGGAACCTCCTGACTGTGTTATGAGAGGCTGTCATTAGGATATTTCATGTAAAAATGCGCACAAGGATGCTGAGCGTTAGGACTTTTTCCACACAGAACTGCGCATGGGTGAGGGAATTTTTTTCTCGTACACCGATACAATGCTCGTACTCCGATTCGACCCTCCTTGCTCGTACACCGATTTTCTCGTATACCAAGTCGCTCGTAAACCGAGGTATTACTGTATTTTTGTTAGCTCTGATTATTCATTCTTAGGCTTGGTGTAATCTGATTTTTAACCAAATGTAGGCTTTTAGGAATATAAGAGCATGGCCTAATTATTCCTAAGTGTCAGTATAGAGAGCCCCACTAAGGTAATTTTGGGCACCATTGATGGGAACCTTATGAGTTTCTGAGATCTGTATAATTTTCTAAATGAATTTTAATTCTTCCAAGGCTATGTGCCATGCAGG
This sequence comes from Rhodeus uyekii, assembly GCA_037043235.1. Classification (NCBI taxonomy): domain Eukaryota; kingdom Metazoa; phylum Chordata; class Actinopteri; order Cypriniformes; family Acheilognathidae; genus Rhodeus; species Rhodeus uyekii. The sequence continues at coordinate 3,458,571 of JAWRVZ010000006.1, forward strand.
TCTAATAAATGGAATTGGAATGTGGACAAAAGGAGGCACTTATTCATTCTTACTGGCAGAAGGGTAGGCTGGTGTCAGGGTCCAGATGACAGGTGCCTCCGTTATAGCAGTAGCCATCACACAACTGGCAGCTGGAGGCGATTCGACCGCTGGTACAGCTGGCAGAGTGAAGACAATTTGGATGAGTTAAAAATGTGATTGTTACATAGACCAAAAAGTCATTTCAATGGAAATAGGCTAACTCAGGGGTGTCCAATCCTGCTCCTGGAAGACCACTATCCAGCAGAGTTTAGCTCCAATTCACCCTTGACCAGGAGTTTGATTGACAGGTGATCTGACCAATCACAACACTAAATCTGCCAGTTTGTCCGACAAAGCAGTCAGGAGAGTTAGTAGATTAACGTTGGTGGACTTGAACTTGAAAAATTTGTAATGACGTCTTTCTACGGTTGAAAAAACATTCCTTCTAAAGTTCATTTATGTTTATTTGCTATAAATTAACTAGCAAGAAGAGGTGATAGGATCACAAGGTTTAACTGAGGCACTACAGCATAAAGTAACTAAAGGAGAAGGTCTTTGAAAATGGTCTATTAAACACACTTTAACAGCTGATTGAGGTCTTACTAGGCATACTAGAAACTTCCAGGCAAGTGTGTTGATGCCAATTGAAGTCAAACTCTGCAGTACATTGGACCTCCAGGATAGAGTTTGGACACCCCTAGGCTAACCTATAAATAAAGTATATAAATTAGGCTTTGCATTATTAAGAGCTACATGAATATTCACCATGCAGCTGGAAATTTATTATCCTGGATACAATTATATTTTTCAGAATGAGAAGAATTAAAGGCACATCAATTCTGCACTTGATTGTCTAAAGAGGAATACTGATTTTTAAAAGACATATTGTCTTTTATTGACATATTGTCATCAAATCGAACTGTATAGTTCACTAACTTGCAAGCCACATCTCCCGTTTCTCCATTAATTATACATGGGGCTCCGTGGCAACGCAGGCACTTGTCGACATCACACTTGATCCCTTCATAGCGAGCCGGGCACACACATTCAACGTGTCCTGATCCGGACAGCGTACATGCCTTGGAATTGACGCAGTGGTGATGACAGATATCTGAAGAAACAGGGGAAAAAAACACAAGATATGTCCTTAATTAAGATAACAAGCACATTTATTTCATATTATGTTCAAGTTTAATTAGAATTTTACAAAGCTTTAATGAGACTTAATTACCCGCATCAAATATCTACTGGTACTAAGATGAAAATGTGTCACCCCTTGGGTGCAGAACACTAAAAATGCATTACGGGTGCAGAGATTAAATTGTTTTGCAACAAATTATAATAACAAAGACTTTATAACACCAAATATTTTATCAGCAAAGCACAGAAACACCTCAAGGTTGTTACAGCAGCATTTAGAAAACCTCTGTGGGCACAGATCGTTCAAATGCTGGCAAACGCCCTTTAGAGTCAAATACAATATTTACTTTCATTGGGGCTTTTTTTGCTGCTGTTGCCAGAAATTGAAAGAATTTTACAATTGTTCCATTAACCACAATTTAGTGAATGGTCAACCATGTTAAAAATACAACAACTCAAGAGAAAACCCCTCTCTGGAGATCATATAATTTTCTGCACAGTTTTTGTCTTTCTGTTTCACTGGGTACTTGAATGATTTAAACAAGCAATATGGATTATGATGACACTGAATTAAAAGGGCACAATGTGGATGTAATTAGCTGCCATGAAAATCCCTGACCTATTGAATTTAAATGTACTTGCTGACCATTTCTGATTGGAACAAGCAATCTTACAATACTTACGATACAGACAGCGGTCACCCGTGTACTCTGCCAAGCAGCGGCACACTGGCTGGTTTCCAGAGCTTACGTCACATGTGCCGCCATTCAGACAGTGATTATCACAGAGTCGCCTTTCACAGTTTGGACCGGTGAAGCCTGTCATGCAGCGGCAAGTAGGTTTACCTATGGTTGGAGAAGAAGAAGAAACACCAATAGTATGATACTAGTTGCAGATGTAAGCATGTTAAATCTTTTTCAGTTTTACTACCAAAACTCGCAGGGAACGTGAGCTGTTTGCTGAAGGCAATTGCATCAGAGAGGCCATGAAAAAAGTATCTTTTTCAAACAGCTATTTTTATACATTTATACTGTACTGGAGTCTACAAGAACCACATGTTGCAGCTGTCTAAAAACAGCTTTAACAGCAACCAAATGAACAAAGCTCTGCCATCAAAAGCTTTAGTGTAAACATACCAAGAATAATAATAAAAAAAAGACTATGTAAATGAATGGGGGCCATATGATTGCTGTGACCGGGAAGGGACATTTTACTCGTTGGAAAAGGATATCATCTCGAGGCCACGACTTCTTATGTTAAGAGAACAACATCCTTTTTTTGTGGCCATGAGTTTGTAGTGACTAAGACATCAGATTATTTTATAGTGAATGAAAGTATGAGGCATTTATAAAGCGCTTTACTATGTACTACTGTAAAACTATGTAACTACTATGTACCACTTCATGATTGTATGAGTGGTCTCTCTTCAACCACCACCAGTGTACAGCATCCACAGTACAAAGGTTTATCTAATAATAATATTCTGTTGGAACAAACTTTAACCCTTGTTTAAAAATAAGCAGGTCTACATTCAAACCATTAGCTTTCCTGTAGCTCAATCAGTAGAGCATTGGTGCTTACAACGCCAAGGTTATGGGTTCGATCCCATGAAAAGCAAGATCTGATTAAATGTGTTCCTTGAATGCAATGTAAGTCGCTTTGGATAAAAGCGTCTGCCAAATGCATAAAAATATTTTGATTCTGTATTTAATTTATATTTAAGATTGTTGCTTAATAACTTTAAACTGAGATTTAAATCTCAATTAGGGATTAATTTTAAATGTACAGGTCAGGAGGTTTACCATATTTTCCCGCATATAACCCGCGGGTTATACCAGATATTACAAACGGGGGAGGGTGCGGGTTATATAAGGGAGCGGGCTATATCACACATTTTTTTTACACGTAATAATATTTCAATATTTTTGTTACGTCCCTAAGGATGTAAGGTTTTTTTTCTTCTGTATTTTCTTTGTTTTTCTTTCTTGCAAGGGTTGTTGTCTCTGGCTCTTGTACTATCACTATGACAGCTGGCGCTGATTGGCTGTCTGACCTGTCAGTCATGCAAGAAGACGTGATTGGCTGTGCTGCCATGAGGGCAGGCTCTTCTCATCTCATCTAATGGTCAACACCTTTAGAAAACGCTTCTGAAGGGACGTGCTGCTGCACAGCGTGAGAGACTGCTTTTTCTTTTTGTTCTGATTCTGACTTGTGTTTGTTTTCTTATTGTGTGAATTTCGCGCACAAGCACTGTGTACCAAGACTGAACAGTTATGGATAATTGACGTTCTGTGAGCAACATTCGAAATTCAAAATGTGAACTTACACAAAAAAAGTTAATCAATCTATGGGTGCGGGTTATATAAAGGTGCGGGTTATGCCGGCGATTTTTTACACACAACCCGGGGGCTATTTATTTGAGGGTGCGGATTATCTGCGTCTGCGGGTTATATGTGGGAAAATACGGTAAATAAAATAAAGTGCACCTACAATTAAATTATGTGGATTTCATCAGATCTCCGAAAGGTGTTTATTACAAATTAAAATAAAAAATAAAGCGAATTGAGGCAACCGAGTGTAAGGGTCGTGGTGGCCCGTAAAATACAGATCCGTCTCTCATCTTGGTGCACGTTGGTGTCAGACAAAGAAAAGAAGAGAGGAATACATTGAGCATTTAACAGCAGTGTTGATGATGAGGAAAACACAAGAGATTGCTGCCACGCCTCTCATTTCTCCGACCCGCTCCATATGTGACTGCTGGGCGGCGCTGTCAAGAGCGGAGATAGACGCTCCACGAATCATGCCAATTGTTTTTTTCTTATCTTGGCTGTTGTCATGAGTTACGCTCCTGTATTACTTCATTAATTGATACTATAAATATATTTCCAGAACTATGAAATCTGCACACGCTGCCGCAGTGTTTTCATTGTCTGCTTGCTGAATCTCTAGAGAGTTGACATTTTACAAGATTTTTTTCTTTATTGGCAAGAGCTACTTATGTCAGAGAGAGAATTTCCCAATAAACATAGAAATAGAATATTAACATTGTTGCTGTCAATGGCAAGTCCATCATGCTGCAGAAAAAATAATCACAAATGGAGGTTTTAATCACAGGTTAGAATTCTAATCCCAATTTGTTCATCTGTGTTTAAATTGAAGTGGTGCAAGAAAACTCAATCTAAAATAAATCCTAGATGAACAAATTCTAGATTAGCTCGAAACTGTGCTTAATTTAATCCTAATTGGTGAAGTATCACCTAAATTAGTTCTAAGAAACTGTTTATCTGCAGAATTTCAAGCAATGTGATTTCCTGTATTTCTTGCTTTTCTGTATTCTGCTGAGAACGCTTTCAACGTGCATGTTAGATTAATTGTTTAGTCTACTTAATAAAGTCTTGTTCGTGTCACACGTAAAGTTGTTTGTCAAGTCACTTTTATTTAGTGCTTTTTACAATAGAAATTGTTTCAAAGCAGCTTTACAGAGATAACAGGAAAATAATGCTTGTTACAAAAAGGTTTGTTTTGGCTGTGCAACAGCTCTAGAAGAGCGGGCCGATCAATATTATTGATGAATATTAAGTGTCCCCGACTAAGCAAGCCAGAGGTGACAATTGGCAAGGAACGCAAACTCCATGAGGTGACAATGGGAAAAAAAAGAAAAGAAAAAATACCTTGGGAGAAATCAGGCTGTCAGGGGACCAGTTCTCATCTAGCTAACAAACAAACAGTGTATGTTTGTGGTTCACGATCATGTACTGGAGTCCCTAATCATGCAGATTTTGGCAGCCTACTCTGAGTAAAACTGTACAGTAAAAAGATATTTCCTACACCCCCAGAAATGAAGATTTCTGTTTTACTGGACTGACACGTTGGTAGATTGTGGTATAAGTTCTGATACAAGTTCATTCTTACAGCTGATTTAAATATTTATAATGATTTATTATTAATAATTATTCATATTTTCTTTTGGGCTAATTGGCTACAAGTTTAATCCATAAGTAAACCTGTGTGACCATAGCAAATGAAATATCTGAAATAAAATAACATAAGACCTGGTTTCATTTACATTTACGGCAGGCACTTTTATTTAAGCGACTTACATTGCATTCAAGGAACATATTGACATTCTAATCAGTTCTTGCTTTCCATGGGAATCAAACCCATGACATTGGCATTGCAAGCGGTACGCTCTACTGTTTGAGCTGTAGGAAAGCTTTAAATTGGTTCAAAATAAACTACATTGAGTTCCTTCAGAAGGACATGTAGAACGGCAATTTCCATTCATGGTAAATAGTGGATGTGGAAGGAATAAGGAGGAATAAGTTCACACAACCTCAACAAAATATACATTTGTATTTATAGTTATAATTGTATCTCATTTGGCGATTAACAGTCAAACAAAGGAAATTAAGAAATGTGTCTAATTTTAGAGGATTCTGATGTTGAGAATAATTGTTTTCTTGCATGCTTCATCAGTCATTTGATTGATTATGATAGGCGAAGCTGTAATATAACACTCTTGACTAATTTTAATTGAGGTGCAGACACAAACACTGATTTTGTCATCAGTAATCTTTTATACCTTTCTAATGTGCTACAGTTTTAAAACAAATTCTTTATTAAAACAGATCAATGGTACTTTGGTACACAAAGGGTGCATAATGCCTCCTTGAATAATTTTTGATTCTTATTACTAACACACAAAAGTCTTTTTTTTAAGATTAATTTATAAAACTCTTTATAAAAATACAATTGCAGGGCACAATAGTTGCATGCAGTATACATATAATATCAATACATGCAATGATTATAGTATTATTATTATTATATAAGACCCTTTAAATACGTCATAACTCAAACTGTCAAATAATTCAGTCACATACTGAAATCTACAAAAAGCTACAAAGCTAAGAGAGTTTCTTACCAAGAGGTGAGCCAGTGCATGTGCCTCCATTTAAGCAGTAATCTGTACAGTGGTTGACTTCACAACGTTCCCCAGAGAAACTGGGCCAGCAGTAACAGCGCCAATCTCCTTTTTCATTGGCCATGCAACGTCCCCCATTCTCACAGGCAGGTCGGCACAGCTCACCTTTACCACATTGGAATAAATTATATATTTTCTTCTTCTTCAATTTCCGTGTTAAAATGATAAAAAAACCCAGCAGACTTAGCAAAGAACAAAGAAAAGAGAACAGCCCAACAGTGAAGTGAGGTTTCAGACCTGAGAGAATGGGATCAATACAAGAGCCATTGACCAAGGTCTTCCCCTCTGGACAGGTGCAGCTGGCCCCGGTTGGATTGAGCAAGCACATAAAATCGCAGGTCATCCGTAGACAGGGATTGGCCACTGAATACAAAAAACACAAAGAATATATTTAACTTGGAAGGTACACACACATTTAGATAAATCAACACTGAGCTCCAGTTTAAAATCATAATACTTAAATAATTAAAAATAATTACCCCCAAAACAACTAGTTGTGTCATACATATTTCACTTCACCCTGTTATCACATCAATTTTAACTATTACAAAAAAATTGATTCCCCCCCCACCAAACTAGCCTTTATTGAGTGAATAAATGTAGGCAATTTTTTTAACCCATTCTGGCTTTTGATTTCGATGTTTATTTAAATTATTTTATTGCTAGAAAAAATATAAACTCCAAAAACTTCATTTTAGTAACAGAGTTGGAACCCCCCTTAGAAATGTAAACAAAATGAAATATTCACTTTAATATTGAGGTTGATGATCAATATATTCTGAAGGCTAACCCTTCTTTCACTCACCATTGATTGAAAAAAGGAGAAAGACATTCCTATTTTGTATCCTATTTGTTGAAAGTGCCATCTAACACATTTTCAGTTTATTTCTCAAAGCAGCTCATCAAACTTCCAGCTCAAAAGTTTCAGATTTGAAAGCTGTTTCACAAAGACGCCGACAGTATAAGGGAACATCTGTATCAATCTTTAGTGTTTTGCTGAGGACATCAAACCTATACTTTTAGCTTTTGCTGCCAGTGCACAAGTCTCTCCAGCAGGCTAGATCTCTGACTTTAATAAGTCAGTTGGGACTGGCTCAGCTGCCCCTCACTACAAACCCACCAGAACAGAAAGATCTTTAGAGGTTGTGAGGCCATTAACACCACCAGATAACAAAGAGCAACCAACACTGACAGAGGAGGAGGACAGCATATTAGAAAGCGGTCAGAAAAGCAATGCATAGGGGAGGCTAATTAAATGGGTGTTACACTACAGTAGTGAGCAGCACTCATTTTTGTAGAGTGTTATTTGTCTCAATTAGGTCCACATAACGCTAATGAACAAACCATATCTTCACCTCAAAAAAAAAAAAAAAGTTCTATGTTCCAAGAAACAAGTTATTGTAAGTAATACAATAACTGGTGATTTACAGTCAAATGAACTTGAATTTTCGACTATAACAGTCTGAAAATACTGTGCATGCAATTGCTGAAGGATATCAGTCTGACCTTCAAAACATTACAAAAGAATTTTCTTTCAAAAACCTGCTAGAAGCGGCAAGTCAGAATCTATATAAATAACTCTCTTAGGATCCACAACAATAACATAACGATAACCATTTCATCATTCTCCGAGGCAAAAAAGGAAAAAGCACTAAACAGAAACATTAAGAGAAAATGTGTTCTCTTACCGTCCTGCTGCTTGAAACGATGAGAGATTAGGACATTTGTTGTCTTTTCAATGCCCAGATCGAGAGGTTCAATGATTTTTTTCCCATATTTGTGTATTCTGAAAACTTCATTTTTCAGTCCTGTTCCATAAATGTAATCCTCAAAAATATCTATTCTGTATGGATGGGATATTCCTGTGCAAGCATGAAGTAAAGCAATGACATTAGACAAAGCTGAATCTTCTAAAACCAGTTTAACAGTTAATGACTTCAGGATATAAGATAAACGAATAAAGCAAAACTATCAGATTCCCTTTCAACCGTTCTTCTCACCTTGCTTGGCATTGATTACCACCAATGGGTCTGAGCCATCGAAACGGACACTACCAATAACAGAGAGCTCAGCGTCGGCCCAGTACACACGCTGACCGAAGTAATCAATCGCCAACCCTACGGATAAATAACGGGAAGAGTTATTTTCAGAGCTTGGTATAGAATGTATATGCTTAAACATGAACACATATTACACAAAAGCAACTGATTACAAGAAAACAATCGAGTACAAGAGAGCAGGTTATTACTGACCATAACTGTAATATGTTTACCTAAATAAATAAATATCAAAATGTAAGAAGAGTTTCATTCATTTAGGTCATGTGAGACTGTAGAAGGACTGGTTTTAAATAGCATCAAATATTATATCGGTGAACAGAACCCTGCTGCTTAGGTCAATATGGTACTAAATTGAACTTTTTTATGTAATTAAACAACCTTTAAGAAATCTTTGCTTCAGTGTGGACATATTCAGCACAAAAGCTTCAGATGTGTGTCCTTTTGCTCTTCCTGAAATAAACTCAGCAAAAGTTTGTCCCATATTTCTCTGAGTTTGCGTTGCTTGACTCATTACATTTTCTCTCTTGATTAAAGACTCGGATGTTGCAGTTTTGTTCCTTTTCTAGAGATGATGGATTCCTAAAGCTGCACTGGAGGCGTAATATTGGCCCCTATAAAGGAGGCCATGGTTAAATGTAGCGGTACTTAGTGTTTCCCAGAGGAACACGCCTGCAGGTTTACCTAGAGGCATCGCATCTAAAACATTCCCTCAAACTCGGAAATGAGGAAAATGCTGTGATGTACCAAAACAGGATGTGAGACCAACATGCTTCAACAAAAATGTATTCAGACCTTGACCCATCCCTTTAGAAAGAACCAAAACAACAACTTCTCATTTATCACACACACAGAAAAACAGCTGAGGACTCAAAGGAAGGAGATACATTACAATGAGAAATACAGAAACATACCCGTGGGTCTCCGAAGGTTCTTGTCCAAAAGTACTCTACGCATGGAGCCATCCATTGCACTCTCCTCTATGTGTGAATGGTCACCTATTACTGACCAATACATCATCCTGAAACAGTTAATTACTTTACTTAATAAATATAAATATAATTTTTTTTTTTCTAAATATCCTTGCATCATACAACTAAGCAACTGTAAAAGGTAATTTTACTTCTCATACCTTCTTTCAATCTTACCCCCTCCCCTAAGTACAGTAATCCCTCGTTTATCGTGGTTAATGTGGACCGGAACCCCCCCGCGATAGGTGAAAATCCAAGTAGGATCAGCTAATCAGCTCACGGGAAACATCCACTCGTGCTCTCATTGGTCGTTCTCGCGATCACAATAAAACAACGCTGCTTTCCGCAATACAGTTGCCGTATTTTTGAATTTTTATTTTCCGATAAATATTTTAATAAAATCTGCGATGCACTGAGGCGGTGAAACTTGAACTGCGAAGTGGCGAGGGATTACTGTATTCCGATATATATATATACAGCAAGATTCAGACGCCAGTGTAACAAATTTGGTTCATTTATAAGTAACCTAGAAGTAATTCAGAATCCCAAATATCTTTAAAAGATAGCATTTATATTTAAATTCTAAAGCGTTATTTTCAATGTGCCTTTAGACTTTTGCAACCCACTGTAAATATTTAAAAAATGGAGCTCAAATAGTATTGAAACATGCTCCTACCCTTTGACTGGATTGACAGTAATGGCATATGGCTCTCCCGCAATATCAGTTATCAGGCGGGTGCAGTTGGGTCCCTTGAGCTGCCCCACATTAATAGAGTATCTAAGCTTGGTCCAGTGAGCTGTGTAATAACTGAACCAGTGCATCCTAGAGTGGTCTGTCCAGTAGATATTTCCAGTCACCCAGTCAGCTGACACATCTCTGGGTCTGCGGAAGTCTGGGCACTGCAAAAGTCACCCAGATAACAAGGTGATTCCCATGTGGGCCAAGACATCACAGAATATTTAAGATTATGAGTATGATAAGATAGGTTTAGGAAAAAGCTATTAATAAATAAACATGGTCAAAATTTCAGAAGCTGCTTTTGATTGTGGGATACGATAAGTCACACTAGGACTAAAATAAAATAAGAGCTTTATAATATTTTAAATTTCAAATCAAATGAATGAAATGAAAAGTACATATGCAAACAAAGAATGTTTGCTGTATATCTGCAGGCATTACATTAAGCAGATCCAATGAGGAATTACTGTATTAATTAGAAGAAGAAAATCTAATTAATAACTAGAAGGAAATATCCAGGTTTTTCCAGAGAAAATATGCTGCACACAAGACTCGTGATACTTACTATGATGCCAACATTAGTTTTAGTTTGACTCCTGTTTAGGATATCTTTGTAAAAAAGTCCACCGGGGTTAAATTGAGTAGCCCAGATAAACTTTTGTTGGTGATACAGAGCATCCATCCCAATGATGCGGGCATTTTCCTCGATGCGAGCATGTACTTTGTGTCCATGGCTCTGGTTAAATGGATACACAAAACTTCGGATTTCAGTGTCATTAGCTATGTAGAGCACTCGATCTTCTGGTCCTGCCCGTTGAGTTATTAATATGCAAAAAAAATGAAAAGTGGCTAAATTCCATTTAGGGTTCAAGACAACAGTTTGACAATTACAGATGCAGATAAATCATTCTAACACAGCAATATGCATATTTAATCAATCAATATTCATGAATTAAGACTCAATACTTTACATGAAGAAGACAATATATGGTATAAATGTACCAAATTTAAATACTTATGCTTTGAATGGTTTAAAATGTATATCCCTGTGTACTGAGCTATTGTGTGAAAATAATTATTAAGTGATTTAAAGTCTAAATAAAATGTCACAAAATATAGATCCTTACCTTTTGCTATGCAGCTACCATTTATATCCTTATAATTTTTGTCGCATGTACATTTGTATGATCCTTTTATGTTAGTGCAATAGTGCGAGCAAGTGCCAAAGTTAAGGCACTCATTGATTTCTGCAACAAACAAGAAAAGAGAAGAACAAAAGTCAGTTATCGAGGAACAGCACATTCTGGAAAAGACTTCTTTGGCTGTGCAAACTGTGTGATGTTCACAATAAGATTTTTTTTTCACATTCTGAGTGCTTGGGAATAAAACATCAGTTATAGTCTGCTCAGTGCATTTCATTGATGTTTATTCCCACCAAAAACAATATACTGTGTGTGAGTGCACAATCTTTTAATGGAAATGTTCTTTTAAATACAAAACATTTTCAGTAAGTTTTTTTTTTTACTTTGGCCTCTTGTTTGGTTTTACCAAACAGTGAGGAAAACACTGATCCTTGAAGACTTTTGAAAAAATCTAGCATGGCAATGTAGGAAACGTGTAGGAAAAACCTCTAAATGAAGTCTACAATTTCTGCAATTTCTTTCAAATGACTGCTTTCAAAAAGTGTTGAACATTTTCATGTTTTGTTTCATGTAAACATTCTTCCATGTTAAGACTCAAAAGGTCCAAACTTGGGGCATTTGTTTTTACCAGTGTAAGAGATATTTGTGAGCTCTACCTCCTGGACTGATTTTTAGAAGGCATATTTACGGTTTTGATGTAATGTTTATGCATATTTTAATCAATTAAATTAATTGATATATCTAAATTGATTATTTATTTTAACTCAAATATTTTCTGTCTAATTAATTACATAGACTGTTACCAATAAATTTAAACAATACCTCATATTTTATGTGATGCAACACAAGTGCAACACAAAATATTAGGAACTATGTCATTATGATACATACATACATACATACATACATACATATATATATGAATTAATTACTGGGATTCTTCAACATTATTTTCTGGGGCCTTTTGAACCCAATAATTTGTTCAAAAGTCGTCTGAGGCTGGTGTGACAGAAATTGCACACTACACTTTTACATCGAAAGTCTAAATCCACATTTCCCCTCAGATAAAGTAGTGAATCATTTTTCTGAACGCTAACAGAATCAAGGAAGATAGTCTGACAGTACCTTCACACTTTCTGCTTCTAAGATTTCTCTGAAAGCCAGGTTTGCAGTGGCAAATTGCTTTTGTGTTTGTATGATTGCACACTGCATCCTCCCCACATGGATTCATCCTCTTTCCACATATGTCTCCATTTGAAGCTGGAATGAGAGAGAGCTTTGAATTGACATACTTTGTACTTGCTCCCCAATGTCCCAATGCATGATGGGATTATGTTTTTGTGTTTTGATGCTTGGTCATTGGCAACAAATAAAATATGCATAAGAAAAAAGCTCATCTGAAAGATAAGCCTGAACGATTTTCATATGACAATTCCAAATGTACAGCATGTGTCCATGTAATCCACCAAGACTGCCTTAAGTCTTACAATATTGCTTGAGATTTTGTAAACACATACAAGCCTTGCAGTCCTGTTCATCCGATCCTCCATCTCCACAGTCATCAAACAGGTCACATTGTAGCTGTGCGAGTATACATTTACGATTACTACAGGTAAACTCTGCCTTCCCGCAAGGCTTGGGCCTCGTTGACACAGTCTCTGGTTTGGGCCCCATAGGAAAAAGGAAAGAAAATATTCATTTCAATCCAAACTTGGAAGATGCTGACACATCTTATTTAGCACCACTCAGAGAGTCTTCCATCAAATTTACGAAGATCATTTGAATGATTAATGAGCACTACTCTATGAATTCAAAAGGAAGTAAAACAATAAAAAAAATCACTAAATTCTACACTAGGTCCTTTATTTGTCAATTAAAAAAAAACAAAAAATTGACATGAAAGATGGATTTTCTATTGTGCCGGTGAGGATAAAGGCATCATCAGAGACTTGTGAATGAGCCTACCACATTCATCTTCATCCGAGTTGTCCCCACAGTTATCCACATTGTTACAGATTTGATCAAGCCGTAGGCACACTCTGTCATTTCTGCAGCGATATGGCCTTGCTGGAGGACAAGCTAGATTGGCTATAGAAATAAGAACAAAATGTTACAGGATGCACCATTTGTGTTTCTGCATTGTAATGCTACGGACTCTTTCTAAAATGGTCTTAGTATTTTATAAATGATCCATTTGTTGGAACCTGTAATCATTAGTATCAGTGATACTTTTGCTCATGTAGTGGATTTAATTGGTAATGCAGTCAACGACCCCTGCATACAGAGAGTTTAACATCAGAAAACTCAAATGAAAGCTCTGCCATAGGTCATACAATTCCACGGGGAGAGTTGAATATCCTACCACACATCTCAGAGTCTTCATCAGAGTTGTCTCCGCAGTCATCCTCACCATCGCACACCCACACATGCAGCTTACACAGGCTGTTGTTGCAGATGAACTCATCGGGGCGACAGAAGAAAGCATCTGAATAAACAACATTAAACTCTTTTTATATTTTTTTAACATGAGTATTTGTTAAAAAGTAAAAAAGGATTATGACAACCTGAACTAGCACATGCACAAACACTTTGGTCATGCACAAAACTATTTAATGATAAAACTGTCTCAGAAAATGATGATATTTTAATCTATTAATATTTATATATGTATTATAAATAGTGTAACACTATAGTTTGGTGATACAATTTTCACTGTTAACTACTTGCTTATTAGCTTGCATATTACAAGCTTACCATTTTGAAGTTCCTAAAAATCTGATATTAATGCCTTATTCTGCATGACCATATTCCACATCACTTATCCACTACGACAACTACCTTATTAACTATTAATAAGCAATAAATTAGGAGTTTGTTGAGGCAACAGTTAATAGTGAATGTGTTCCCCAAACTAAAGTGTGACCATAAATATGTACATCTTCATACCACGACCACAGTTTTCCTCATCGCTGTGGTCCACACAATCAAACACGTCATCACAGCGCCATCGTTTGGGGATGCAGTGAGCATGGTTTTTGCACAGAAACTCATCTTCTCTGCACTCCTTGACACAGTCCATCTGGTGTGAGCAGAACAACGAAAGCCTAAAATAATCACTTCCAAAAGGAAGAGTTTGCTGTACTTGTGAAAGTGCAGAAAGACTCTGTTTCCATGGAGTCGAACATTAATCTAATATACAAGATGTTCAAAAAATATATATGTATCCAATATGGTGCACATGTTTATCTCACAGTTCATTAAAACAATATGCCATCATGTTACTAATTGCTTATTTGACGCAAAAACCATCTTCTGAACTAAGATATAAAGTGTTCTATATATGTATTTGGTTTTGCCCGTTTGATTACTGATATATCTGATTAAACTAATTAAGAATTAATGAATAGTTTCACTGCGGAGTGTCACATCAATTATGCTGTCAATGTTTCATCTGTTCTACACTGATTAAACATCCAGCAGAAATCAGCTTTTAAGGACCATTCACACCAAGAACGATAACAATAAAGATCTAAAAATCGCTCTCAATATTAAAGAATAGCAGAGTTAATGCCACAGAGAAACAATATTGTTGGGATTAGTTTCAGAACAATTTTATCCAGTTGACGAACGATAAAAACATTGACAGCCAATCAGAATCCATCCTGCTGTAACAGGCTTGAGCATTTCAAGCCGCAGACAAGTGTGTGCTTAAAATTAATAGAACAATATCGTCCACTGTGGATGCAGATATAGTTATCTTTATAATTATTACTCTTGGTGTGAACCAAGAATTAAGGCTGGAATACACTGAACGACTTTTAAAATCTGAAGAGATTTTAAAACAGCAGGCATTATACACTTGCTGAATTTGTAAGTAGTTACGGAGAGAAAACTGGGCATCGTATACTAAACGACTGAGGATCACACACTACCAGACTTATAAAAACATAAACTCACACAGATAGATATTGTCTGACTGGATGGAAGTTAAAATATTCTTTGTCTGTGACTAGCATACACTAAACGATTTTCTGTGAAATCTGTCAACTCAAATTTGCACACTGTCTGTCTAGACTGTAAATCTGGGCAAAAGTTGTGTAGTATATTACAACATTTAGTCATAGCCATTGTTGAATTTGGAGGATAATATCTTTTTATGTGTTCATAAATGCGTTTGAAGCCTTGCAAGCTGAAACTTGCGAATGTGGTAAAGGGTGTTGGTGTTCGGACACACACTTGAGGTATATGACCAATCACAAAGCACCGGGTTAGCTGGCTAATCAGAGTAACCTGAGCTTTACAGGAGTGGCTTTAAAAAAATCAGCATGTTTCAGACAGACTGGAAATAGATGAGATACAATAATGTATAGTATGTGAAAATTAATATGTTTATGTTAACCTATACACTCAAATATACACCCAATAATCAAAGTAATTTGACCCCTTGCTTCTGGTTTTGTCGTGCACATTTCATCAGTGCATGGTGTGCCAAAATAAATAATTTTTGTCATAATTCTTTAGTGAAATGTAATAACTTGAATGCACTTTCCTTTTCAGCTGAATCCTTGTTGTGTCATGCATTTTAAAGTTTTTTCATGTTGATTTTCAGCTTGAAATGACTGACCAGCTTATCCAATTTAACCTGCTGTGATCTGCTTGTACATCTCTTTGTTTTTGTTTCACTACTGCACTTTTGCACAGTTTCTAAGAGAGGAGCGCTTTATGTAAGATGAGAAGGTCTTGCTAGAGGACTGACCTCATCAGAACTGTCCAGACAGTTGTCATGTCCATCACACCTCAGGCTGGCAGACACACAGCCTCCACTGGCACACACATACTCATTTAGAGAGCAGGAGGGAAGCACTGCAAAACAGATGATGGATAATAAAAACAAAATTCACACACCCGCATAGATACATTCAACTGAAGTGTACAGGAAGAGTGGGGTAAGATGTGACAGTGGGTAAACTGTGTCCCACCAACTCATTTAATTCACCACAACGTGATTCGTTTTTGTCATATTTTTATATTGTTGATGGTAAACGCAGTTATGTGGCTTTAGTGAGCTTTACCTAAATGTAGAAATACTATTCACTAAATTCAGATATTCTGATTAATGTGTAGAAAAAAAAAGATTTTAGAACTGATATGGAACTCTTCACGGTTTAATTCAATTCAAGCACTTTCAAAGGAGGTTTACAGAAAATATGCACAATAAAATATTGAGGCTTCTAAATAAGTTCTTAGGTTACATAAAAATTTAAACAAGGAGTAAAGACACTAGAGAGCTGACTAAGTCATTGTGTTTATTATGCACAAACTTTTGAAAGACTAAAGTGAGCTACAGCATACAAACTTATCAGACAATGTAATGATAAAACATTTAAAGCTGAAACGTTTAATGTTCTCAGTGTTTACATACTCCCTCCTATTCCAGGTTAATGTGAAGAGACAACTATGAGCAAATAATTTGTAGGTTTAATCAGATGAAAAGCAGACGTCCAAGTATGGCTCTGTTTGCAACTGTTTGATGATGTTAGTGGTGCAGAAATGATACACATCAGATTTTAAGTTCATAAGATGTGATAAAGTCACCTGTTCCGAGGCAATTTCTCTCGTCTTCCCCCGTTTTACAGTCTTCCTGGCCATCACACAACCATTTACGTGAGATGCAGAGATTATTGTGGCATTGAAACTGATCCTCTGCACAATGAGTCTCGCAATCCTTCTGAAAAAGGATTTCATATGTATTATTTTTTTGGACTGTATTGATAATAATCAGGGAGAGAGTCAGGACAAAATTGAAACTTTTTCTGCATGAAAACCGAGATTAAAAAGCTTTGAAATGAATGGCTAGAAGGCTAAAAGACAACTGCTGTGCAGTCCTCGAATGACATCTAGCATTCACTGACCTCATCTGAATTATCAGCACAGTCATAGTCACCATCGCAACGGAAGCGTGCCGAGATACAGTCCCCATTGGCACAGGCAAAATCCTTATGATTACAGGTCACTGGCTCTGCAGAGATGAAAGCACAATAAAAACAGGTAAGATGTACAGCTACACTGATCGTGTCCTCACCCCCCGCACCCAAAAAAATTGAAGTAAACCTCAGCAGAGGACAGCAGAAAGAGCAAATCAAAACTGCCAAAGTAGCTTTGCACTTAGACATGAACTGGCATTGTACCATCTGTTTCCAAGGTTCTTGCGAGCTTGCCAAGAACTTAAAAGGAGCTATTCGCAGACTAATCAGCAATTAGAAAGTATAAAAGGGCTGTTCTCCAAGAGAGTCCACAGGCTGTAATGGCTAGAAAAAATATGTTGGGTAGTTAGAAAACCTGTTAATATAAACTGTTTGAAAATAGGTTGTTAATTTAACAACATAAAGAACGAAAAAGGGACATTATACATGCACATTATTTATTCAAACTTACGTTGTTTTCACCTTATATGGGGATATACAGTATTTTTTAATAGTTCTTTTTAAAGTTAAACATTTGGCATTAAATGTACTTGCTATGCAGTCCGGAGGAACATATATGCATAATAAATTATAAAACAAGACTGGATTAACTGACTTGACAGAACTGGACTAGACTGGAGATGACGAGCAAACGGCCTAGACATAGACACAGCATTCAAAGCAGCGCAGGACAGCACACACAGGGAGAATAAATAGAGAAGACAAGGCATGTAAATGAGGGAGAACAGGTGGGGCAAATCAAACAATAACGAGGGAACAAGATGGGCGGGGTTACATAATGACAGGACACGAACACACAGGCAATGCGAACACATAAACGCGTGTCCACATGAAACAAGACAAGACAAAGCGCAGCTAGTGAAAACACAAACTGTGCGCACCACAAGACACAACGGTGAAAGCACACGGTGGATATAAACACGAACCTCATGCTACACAACAACAAAAAAGGACATCGAAACTGTGCGTCCTCACGTAACGTGACAAAAGTGCATGAGCATGAGTGCTAACAACACAGGAAAAACACGGTGCATTAATGTCCGAATTCCAACACAAAACCGAAACTGAACAAAAACAGAAGTGCCGGGATTGAACATCACGCCCTGCACACAAGACACTTCACAGAGAGGAGAGCGCGAGACTTGAGAACACTCGCTGCCGCGCACTCACACAAAGATATGACAGTGTTGTAGCGTCAGGGTTCTGCCATAAAACAAGAGAAAACAAAACCGAAGTGACAGAACCCTGACACATAGAGGCTTTAAGTAAAATGTGACTATCATTTTAAACTAAAAAAAAAAAAAAATTCTCCAGATAATATTCTAACAATTTGGTTTGCTAATTTTTATGATAAAAACATTTAATTTTGTACACAAAAACAAAACAAAAGATAAAAGAATACGTATATTTTGGAGAGCATGTGCATACTATACATCTTATCCACACAACAGTTTCAAGATACCATGGACTGTCAAGTTCCATTGACTGTTTTTTGTCATTTTTGAAGTATGACAGCCCATGATATCTATAAACAGTTGTTGTATGGAAATAACATATGGGTTTGAAACAAGTGACATGGTATAAAACAGTTAAATGGTCTTTCTTTGTGGCAATGTGAGGAAGATCCAAACTGAACAGACAAATGGTAAACAAACAGACAGAAAGCAAGATATCTTCAAATAGTCTGTGAAACTGGCCTCCCAGGCAACGTTCCTTGACAGTTAAAACAATTTAGTACAAACACAAGTTTGGAAAAAGCTTTACTGTGCTCAGAGAGATGAGAGCGACTCACTGCAATGCTCCTCATCGGAGTTGTCTCCACAGTCATTCTGGCTGTCACATCTCCAGTGGTCCGGGATGCAGTTGTTATTCTCACAGCGAAATTCATGAGGTCCGCAGGTCTTTTCATCTTTTTCATCAGACACAAACAAACACACAGATGAAAATGGCTTCAAAAGTGCATGAATATTAATGCAGTGCAACTGCATTTCAACACGTAATCATCATTTCCTCAGGGTTCCTGGGCCCAGATTTGACACTAAGTTCAAAACATGGCCACACTCAAGAGGCTAACACACCATAAGATGAGATACCTGACTGTGGTGCTGATATCTTCCATCCTCAATAACCTGAACACTTCACACATAACATCAAACACTGTCACCTGTGCACAATCTGCGATGAACAGTTCTAAAGGAGCCCATTCCACCTTTTTCCAGAGTACGTTATATAACCTAAATACTTTCAGGTGTAAGAGTTAAGAAGAACTATTAAAGTTGGCATGAAACCTATAGCCTTTTCTTCCTTATTGTGAAGTATATCCGAGTGAATGGCTTCTCAAACAAGAAAAAAAAAAATGGGACTTGTTTGTAGCCAGTGGAAATGGATTGGATCACTGAACCATTGTAGTTTGCTATGGAAATAATAATTTGCACAATAAATCATTTATATTAAATACCACAATATTACATAAAATAAGGATTGCAAACTTTTATTTGGTGGTGACTTCAATGAACATTCAGGATACATTTTCATTTACATTAATTCATTTAGCAGATGGTTTTATCCAAAGTGACTTGAGGAATACAGAAAGTGATTCATTTTAAAAGGCAAAAGTACACAAGAGTGCTCACAATACAAAATTGTGAACAATGCTTGAAGTGGTATAAGCCTTGAGAATGGAGGGACTAAAGGCAAATGAAACAAGGAAGGAAAATATGTTTTTTTTGTGTGTGAGTGTTATGTTAGTAGTAATAATAAACCACTGCATAAGGTTTTCTAAGGTCCAACAATGGATATTCATGTAAAGACAGACTCATCTTCTAAATCTACATTCATTTCCACTTATTTTTGATGGCTTTTAATTCCTATAGTTACAAAAAAAGTGAGCTGGTAAGTATCAATAAAGCTACCCTGTTATGTTCATGGTACCATTTGACATCAATTGCCAAGATAAAGATCTATAATTACTTGCAGTCTGATGTAGATAAAGTGTGTCACGTCTGGAAAATCAATGGAGACACCAGAGGAGCTGTCAGACCTCAATTACAAAGTGACCCATCCACTGTTCCACTGATGTGTCACTCATTTGGGGGATGTTCTCTGAGTTACAGGTAATCCATAAAAAGATTGTCCGGCCAATGTAATAAAACCAATTTTCTCAATCAAACTCCGACAATGTCATTTTCCCCCCAGCAACAGCCAAGATATTGATTTCATTTAGTTTTCCGGCTGATATGGGAAAGCCATGTTCATTATCCCTCCTGGGATGTCACAGTGTTTACTGTAAAACATCTACTTAGAGGTCATATTCACAGTGAAAATAAATTATTATCTATAATGATATTAGAGTAAAAAAGTGACAATATCATCAGCAGTTGTATAGATCTTTAAAAAAGTCTACTAATGCTTGAGAGTTAGGCCTCTTGTCAAGGGAATCATCTGAAACATTAATGAGGTTCAAAAGACTATGGCCCTGATCCAAAACCTAGTGAACTGACTACAGTAGGCAGCAAAAAGACACTTTATCTTTTCCCTTTTACAAAACGTATTTTTAGGGTTGTGCACATATACTGTACTGTATATGTGACATAATGCCAGTTATGTTAGTTAGTTAGTAATGTTATAATGCCAGTTTTACATTCAGCCAATATCAGCCTATATCATTATTTTCTTTCTGCATTATTGAAAATAATTGCAATTATTTTATTATAATTAAAAGTGTTTTAAGGTGTATTTTGTATATATATTTTTCAGTATCCGTTTAGGAATATATATATATATATATATTCCTAAATGGATACTGAAAAATCCCTCACTAGTTCTATGGGAACAAATTCAACTTTTGGAAGGAGAAGCAAAGAGAAAAACAGATCAAGTGGGCCAAAAAATAAAATATCATCACAAAATACAGAGCAATAAATGAATTTAAAAACATACTTTTTAAGAACACAAACAAGTTTAAGTTTTGTGCACTACAATGTTGATTCATGCTTGTTTTTTTTTATTGGTTTCTATTCTGTTCATTTTGCAGATTTTGGATAAGCTGGTTCATTTTTTTTCAGTTTGTACAATATACATGTACAACATATGTATATACAATATACATTTTACATGTGTTTTTAAGTATTTCATTCACGGTTATTATTTTTTAAATCCTTGACTGTGATATATCTGGCGGGAATTTGATCCCATATTGCTCTACAAAAATGTTATACAGCACAACTGTTTTTACTGTAGCATAAGTTACTTCTATTAAAAAAAAAAACTCTCACGACACCAAACTTTTGAACTTTGTTTAGTGTGTTTGCTAATATTTTTATATACTAGACTTTCAAATTTTTAGCTTAACAACATGCTATGGGAAAACTATTGAAATCAACTGCGAGTGAAGTCTCTCGCAAGTTTTGCGTGATGAATGTTATTTAATGCAGGAGTAGCTGCCTATGTAGAGGGTTTCAAATCTGGGTACAACTCAACTAAGATTCTATCATAGAAGAAAGCTGCCTATCGAGACATCTAAATGAACCTTTGAAGTATATCTCAATATTTTTAGTATAGATGTAACCAGTGGTACTAATAAAATGAGGTGCACATCACGCTTACTCAGAAAGAGAGTATAGAAAAGTATTCTGAGCGAATTACGTCCAGTGAATAGACGAATGCTGGTGCATCGGCACTTTAAATGTCTGGAACACATATCCGAGGAAGAATGCAATATGTGAGGCCACTGCTGATGTGCCACTGTCAAACTAAATCAGGCATTCAGGCAACAAAACAGACCCAGGGGAATTGTTACAAGCCACAGCTAATAAAAGCCGAGTGGCTCATGATTAAAGCTGGCCTCACTTCATCAGAGAGAGAGAAGACTGCAGGAGCACACAGAATTGACATTAGCCCCAATCAGACTTTCAGACGGGTCTATGCGTGTGGCTGACCGAGTCTCTGATTTGTGAATAATAACTGTGGCCACTCACCACAATTGGCCTCGTCAGAGCCGTCAGCACAGTCCGGGTCCTCGTCGCACACCCAGAGCTTTGAGATGCAATGCATGGTGGCTTTGCACTGGAACTGGTCTGGAGAACATGTGTTCTCAGCTGGAACATTAAGAAAGAGAGGAAATAGCAAGGTATTTAAAAGGCCAGTGAAAAACTATTGTACGAGCTTGGCGGGTGGAAAAACATACAAACTTCTTTTACTTGAAAAGGTCATTCACATACATATAACCATGATTCAGTAAAAAGGAATGATGTGGCATCTTCACTTTCTTTACGTTATGACAAGGTCTTCTGCAATTACCATTCATGAATAGAGGAAATGACAGCCTAGAAATGTTAGTCAAAGCTGGGAGTTGGAAGGTCAACAACACTACACGCAAACATATAATTTTTTATATTGCAGGGGTCATTCATTTTATGTATTTATTTTTACTATGATCAAAAGATCACTTTTATTGAATGACGGTCACATTAAAAGGCATTTTATCATTCCATTCAATCATCATAGATTGGATTCTGCCATATATATATATATATATATATATACAGTATATTACATACATACATACCATATACATACATGTATATATATATATATATATATATATATATACATACAGCAGTTTAAAACTTTATTTCCACCACAGTCATTTTGTGTAAATGTACTGGGGTCTCATTTATAAAACTTTACGTAGGATCCCTACTAAAAGTTTACGTGCACCCAAAAGGCAAAAATGGCATATGTCAAAAAATATTCCGATTTATAAAACCTCACCATCTGTGTCGCCAATTCCCCATGTCTCCACAATGTGCATACGCGCGGCTCAAAGTTTGCTTAAAGGTGCGCACATTCTCCCGTCAAGTTTGTTTTTTATAGATCATAACCTTTGCGTGGAAACTGGCGTACGTACGTTTCCAGTCCCGTTTTGTGAGTACGCATGCTTTATAAATGAGACCCCAGAACTGTTCAGGAAAAAAAAAACTTCCTCTGTAATGCATTTATGTTCACTTGTGGGCATAATACCCAATATTGTCTAAAGTATAGGATACTGGCTATCCTTTTAGCTCCCAACCAGCCAACTCATGTGGTAAGATAAAAGCCACATTTGATATTTGTCCATCTGGATCATTAGATGAACAGGGCAAAAGACAAATTTGGCAGGTTTGAACAATTCTGTCACAACACCCTTTAGTTTACGAGAATGAGGGCCATTATTGTTAAATGTTTAATGGAGGGAGCAGAAAGTGTGACGGTGTTGCTTACGGCAGTCTGTCTCATCCTCTCCATCCCCGCAGTCGTCCTGTCCATTGCAACGTAGATTTAATGGTATACACTTCTGCTTTCGAGTGCACTTGAACTGGCCAGACAGACAGATGTATGTATCTGCAAATGGGGGGAGACATTATAGTGAGAAAAAACCTCAGATACATTATCATGCTGGGTCAAGGCAGCAAGATCATCCATTTTCTGCTCATATTTGGTTGCTTTGAAATGCATTGGGATGCAATAAGAATAAAACTGAGATGAAAGAGGAACAATATCATTTGTATTAAAAGCACTAAACGTCTTGCATTTTAAATCCATGTTGGTCCAATACATCCCGATTACGATCGTTAAATGACAAAACACCTAGTGCTCTTTTCTAATATTTCTAAAGTGGATATTGATTGTTTGATAGCAGCAAGAGTCTGTATAATTGAACATTCAGAGAAAGCTGTGCTAAAGAAGATTTGCTGCTGATGAAAAGTCCAGGTTGATTTTTCTTACTCGTGCACAACACATCCTTCGCAGGTACCGAATTCTACAAGGGAGACCTGATAGCCTCACACAGAGAGAAAAAGCAATGGATCTGTCGATAAGAACATGCCATTTAAGAACGGCTTTTGCACATTATGCATTATTCTGCTCACCACAGTTGGCCTCATCTGAGTTGTCCCCGCAGTCATTCTCTCCATCGCAGATGAAGGGAGGTAAGGCACAAAGGCCAGTGCCACACTGGAAACGCCCCGGTTGGCATTTGAATTCCGCTGCAAAAATGATGATTAACTGTGAACTCCGGAGGATTCAAAGCAATCTGCTCATAGGTGTGTGTTTTAAAACTGAGCTGCGTGAGGTTGCCTGAAATGGGCAAGTCAAACCATATTCCATTATTCATCTAAAAGCACTTCAACAATATTTTAATGCCTCCTGCCCTTTATCAAACAACAGAGATTCCACTATTTAACAGCAGCCATTGGCAGCCTGTCATTTTCTGTTTGTACTGTTCAAGTAAATCAGAACGCCACAAAGTGAATTTAAAAACATGCTCAGTGGAAAAAAAAATAATGAACGAACAAAATTTCATCCTTTCACACAACCTAAAGGTCAGTACAGTGTGAATGAACTTGTTCATCTTCAAACTGTATATAACAGCACTTGCATGTGGTGTAATCAGAGGCCATTATAACTGGTGGGGATGGCAATTTTAGAAAAGACAAAAGCAACAGAAAAAACAGTTGTTTTGGAAAATAACCACTGCAATACTGTCGTCAACTGTGTGAAAATATGACTTTAGTGGATGTAATGTAGCGGAAGTAGCAACAATCATACATCTGAGGGAGACGGATTATGGAAAAGAAACGTAGTGCAGAGATTTGGTTCTATTGATTGGATAAAGGCAGTTCTAAATGTGAGAAAGAGGTGGGGTTTATGCAGAAAAAATAATGAAATAAGTCTGGCATACATCATTATTGAGAAGCCTGTTGTTTCACCGAAACAAAGTATGACCTTTTGACCAAAAAAGTGTGTAAGAATATATCATGTCACAATTTATTGCAGTACAAAAATGCAACAATATGTATCGTGGATAGGACTATCTGTATTGTGTATAGAGTATCTATGCATTGAGTTTTAGTGTCAGTACTACATTCAACTACTATTCATTTCCACCCCCAATGTAATACCATATTTAGCATTTTAAATCAACAGTAAGGACATTTTTACATGTTAACATAATAAACATATGCATAAATCATTCACACTATGATCAACAGAATGCATTTAGAAAAAAGATGAGATGTTTATTTCTATTTCATGCTGACTTTAAGACTACGCTAAAAAAAGGCTCTCTGCAAAACAGTTCTTTTGGACAAACATGTAGGCGATAAACTTTAATCCAACATGGCTTGTGCAAAATCTTCCAGTTTTGCCTTTCAGCAAATTACAAGATAAAATAATGTAATTACTATTCATGACCCCAGTTAGCAGCTTAGAGGAAGTTTTCTACTGTGAGCAACAGAAGAAAAACAAAGTTGTCTGACGCAAAAACAGCATTTTTATAATCACAGTTGTCACAACTAGGCCTCCCTTTTAAATCTACATGACAGAAACACAATAACGCTGACATTTCTAGAAAGATTAGTTTTTAAGCTGGTCTCATACGAGTGTAACTGTGGCAACAAGGCATAAAAAGCAGAGTCATACTTTTAAAAGGGCTGATGAGATTTATAACGTGCCTCACACACTTTCTAGATTGTTCTTAAACCCCTGGTTATGACACCACTTATTATAGACAACAGTGCAGGCAGTAACACTGGAAGCTAAGCACTCACGGCAATCCGCAGGCTCATCAGACCCATCACCACAGTCGTCCACTGTATCGCATTTCCACCAGAATGGGATGCACTCGTCCGTTCCACAGCGGAACTAAAAAAAAAAAAAAACAGTGCAACACAGTGAAAAAGGTCAATCAGTTATGGGTTACATAATTGGAACAATCCTTGCAATTCCGACTAATGACATGGAATCATCATTTTGGCATATAGACCTGGCTGGCTGTGCAGTTGGACAGGCATGTCTTATTATCGGCGGCCAAGTAGAAGTTAGTTGGGCAGGCACACTTGTGACCTCCACCAGGAGAGAGTAAACACAGGTGACTACAACCTCCATTGGCCACTTGACATTGGTGTTTGGGGACTGCAAAAAGGGGATAAAAATGCCTTGTTTATAAACAGTTCATTTTAAAGGAATACACAGCTCTTGCCATGGTTCATACAACATAACATATGATTAATATACAAGTAATATCACATGAATAGCCATGTGATATCAATCTATAACAGGATGGCTGTGATTCGTGGTGATATAGTAACCTCTGACCCGATGTGAGCCCGATGAGTAGCGTAAGCTTAAGTGAGAGTAGATGACTCTTGTGGTTTAAATAAAACGGGACGGGCAACCAACTTCAGCTCCTCTTCTTTTATATCGAAATCCTCTGACATTTTTCTTAAAAAGTCTCTTTTTAGACTTTGATTTTGTGGCTGTGTTTTGTTTTGCTCTATCCTTCCGCCTTTGTCAATAAGAACAAGAACTAGACTCATTTACAGCCGTTACAGGAAGCCAGTGGTTATAGTTTATAAAGTTGTAAATATGGATATTCTTAATTAACCCCCTGGATCAATATGGATTACTTTTATGATGGATGTATGTGCTTATTCTTAGAAAATCCAGGATATTTTTAATATACAGTAACTCAGATTGTGCTTGGCTGAAAGAAAAAAGTCATGTACACCTAGGATGGCCTGAGTAAATTATGGGATCATTTTCATTTTTGTGTGAATTAACCCTTTCAGTTTCTGTTGGTGGATTATATTAAAGACCTATTTGTTTCTAATCTCCTGCTTTGTGAGATTTATATATGCACCATCCCATGACAATAAATAATATAACAGAATACAATAGAATATTTTTTAATACAGTTAGATTATATTAATTAACTAAATTTATATTATGTTGTGGGGGTTAGTGGAACATATGCACTACATTCCAAGTTGTAGTTGTAAGCTGTAGGATTTAAATGGATGTAAATGGCAAGAGCTGTGTATGAGTGAATAAATAATAATGAAAGCATTTTCAATTTTGGGCAAAAAAAGTTTAAAATTAATATGTGTAAATTAACAGTGTCTACCTTCAGGCTGGCGCAGTGGGTGGTAGACAATGACAGACTTAATGGCTTGCCACGAATTGAGGAGCTCGACAGCACTAGCGCCGGTGGTCTTATGAGCTCGGCGGAGAGATTTGGACTTCCCGTCGGTCCAATAAATGAAGTCCTCGAACAGTGTGAGCCCCATCACACCCTGAATGTGGTCATGAGGTACTGTGGTAGAGAGCATCATACCATGCACCATCATTAAAGACGAATTACTTCATATATAAGTGATTTAATCAAAGTCATTATCCACCAACTTTCAAATTCACTTTTCTCAAGTGAAATACAGTAATCCCTCGCCACTTCGCGGTTCAAGTTTCGCGGCCTCAGTGCATCGCGGATTTGCAGGTTGCCAGACAAAGAGAGAAACTCTCTCAGAGGCTTTGTACACACCCACGGGCACTCAGACAAGGCGCGTGATTGGTTCCCGGCGCGAGATCGACCAATGAGAGCTTGAGTGGAATGGAGCCTCTTCGCCTCTCTCAGAATGTTTTTTTGACGATCCAGAACTTCCCGAACTGATTTAAAGGCCTCATTATACTAGTGCAGTAACACCAACATCATCATCATTCATCATCACATTCATCTGTCATCGTCGTCATTACTGGAGTCTCAAGATACTTCTGTCATTCATGAGTGTAGAGCACCATAATACGTATCGTAAGAGAGAGAGAGAGTAAATGTATAATATTAAGGTTTTATAATTAAATATATTTAATTCAAATATATTTAAAGTATACATATACATATTTTAAACATTCTGGTACCTACACACACATATACGGAAATTCCTAGGGGGGGCCAATCCTACTTCGCAGATTTTCACCTATCGTGGGCGGGTTCCGGTCCCAATTAACCGCGATAAACGAGGGATCACTGTATACATTTTAACTTTTGTGAATGAAAGTACAATGGCATATCTTTGATTTTTTTTCCCCTAAGCTACACATATATACACAGGCCATTTTGGACTGGCATTACTATAATGTTAAATTATTGAAGTTTCTTTCAAGCAATTCTACCTTGTTATAGTTTTGTAATCTAATAGCTATAAAATTACAACTGATTTTGTACCCCGGTGCCTCTGAGAACCGTCCATGTTGGCAAAAAGGATGTGATTATCATCAGCCCAGTAGATTCTCTTGTTTGTGTAGTCAATGGTTAGAGCTGAGGGGCTGTAGATCTCTTTGTTCACAATAACTCTTTGGCCTTGGCCGTCCATGCCAACTCGACCGACGTGAGGGTTTTCACAGCAGTCAATCCAGAACACATACCTGAGGGACAGAGAGTGACTTTCATCCATGAACTTCATATAACATGAGACACAATCTCATCACAGTTGTTTTAAACAGAGAATAGCTATTCCCATTGTTCTAGGGGACTATGCATTCATTCTTTTTCTGTTGACAAAATGAAGTCTCTCTGGACTGATGGTGAAAAGTAGAAAGGATATTGTGCAAATTTGAAAAGGAAACAGTTGTACCCATTTTGAGCATCCAGAGCCAGGTCCGTGGGGTTCTTCAGGCCAGAGCTCACCAAGACAGTTGGGTATAAACCATTGGATTTGGACACTTCCAGCGTCTTTCTCTCCACATCACACCAGTACAAATTCTTTCCAATCCAGTCGACAGCCAGGGCGCTTGGCACAGCTGTTCGGTGAACAATCTAATAAAGCAAACAAGTTGGATTCATATTAGTCACTATAATTTTATCATAACATACTGTACCTGTAATGATGTAATGTCTGTAATGTTGGTGTTAAGAAAATAATAAAATGTGTATTTAAAGTAATAGTTCAGCAAAAAAACTGGAAAATTCTGTCATAATTTAATATTTCTTCCAACCTTTATGACTTTCTTTTGTCAGTGGAATACAAAAGATGATTTTTTTCCCCCATACAATTACAATGAAGGGGGACTTTCGTGATTTCACGCTTCAAAACCGGATTCAAATCACCATAAAAGTCTCTTAAAAGTAGCCCATTCGATGCACTATATTTTAAGACCTCTGAAGTCAGCTTTATGCAAGTAAAATATTGAAATGTATCTATAGATAGTGAGTTGAGCTCCAGAACCAGATCAATCTGATTGATGAATGAATTATTATGAGCAGTGTATACTGGATAGCGGTTCACTCAAAAGACTGATGTCATTTAAGCAATCATTTAAGTTTCATTCTTAAATCAGAATGATCTGATTCCCAAAGGCTTCAGTCTTCATCCCTACACCATTCTACAAATTCTTCCTCTTGTGTTCCCAAGAAGAAAGCCATTTGGGTTTAGAATAAGGGTGAATAAATAATGACAGACTATTATTTTTGAATAAACTATTAATTTAAATGAGTTATACTATTTGTTTGGTATAGCCCATGATGCTAATATACCACTGACTACTTATGATGCAGAAACTGTTGTCAAAATGGCGAAGCTTGCAATCTGTCACTTCAAGACATGCATCTTTTCTGTCGTCATCATCTGACAGGGCATATGTTGCCATGCCAATTGACAAGACCACCCCTTCAGCAGTAATTTCAGCCTATCCGAGCTTGAAAAGTTCTCTGAAATGTCAATGATTGAGGAACATTTCCCCAATCAGGAAAGTACCTCCAGATGAGAAGATGAGAGGAAACATTAATATTCTGAGTGGGAAAGAAAGAGCTGGTATTCTAGTGATCTGGTCCAACACTGATTTGAAAGACTGCCTTGTGTGGAAATGAAGGTTAGCTCATTTAAAATGTCAACATTTGAATATCAACACTGAAAGATTCTCAGAAAAGCTGTGATAAATAAATATTTGTAGCCCTTCATTTTTTTCACATTTTGTTATGTTGCTGCTTTATGTTAAACTACTTTTTTTTTCATGTGTTCTGTTCATGTGGGGTTTCTTGTGTTCACTTGACCTCATGAATTGGATTTTGTTGTCATGTGCATTTTCTGCTCTTATAAGTCTTATTGAGAGGGTTTTGCCTTTCCAAATCATACCCATTCAATAGAATTTGCCACCGGTTTATCTCCACTCAAAGTATAAGCATAAGTTCAAGTGTCCAAGAAAAAGGATAGAAATACTCATGCAATGTAATTACGCCAGTTTTTCCTTTTTAATAAATTCCTTTAATAAAGTTAATTTCTTTTTGTTGCTTTGTCATCATTGTTAGTTCAGGCTAGTTGAGACCTAAATGATGAGTATTATCAAAAATCTATGTCTGTTTTCTGAACAGTGAGTCGCTAACAAGTTCCAAGTTCCAAGAGGCATTAGAATCTGCTTTATTTTATTCTTTTGTAATTGTTATTAAAATATTAGCAGTTTTGTATACTATTGCCAGTTAGAGATCCATCCATGCTAATTACAGATCCGTGTCGCTAAAGACCCGAAAATATAAATGACTGGTGAAACATTTATGAATTTAAAGGATATACTGTGTGTTTTTGTGTGTGTGGGGTTTTAGTTTATGGGTTTGTTATGGCACCTAATTGGTGACTATCAACTTAGGATATAGTATTCACATACCCAGAGCCAAAACTATATTCAATAGCATATCAAACTTGGCCCATTACATATTACAAACAAATTCCCTTATTGACACCAAAGGCACCGCCTGAGGCACCATGCCAAACGTGCACTAGTGCAAGAGTTAATCAAACCCATGTAATGATCAAACCCATGGTGCATTGTTCCCAGAATCTAAAAATGCGTTACAAGCGGTTGTCTTATAACTTGCTTGAATGGGGGGTTGAATGTGTGGTAATAAAATTGCACTGACTGATGAAGCAATAAATATTAACAATCTATAAATTCATGTTGTAATATTGTTGGGCAAATTCATTATTTTCTATGATGTACAGTACACTATTTTTACTTACAAGAAGAAAAATTATAAATATTAAGCAGAACAATGTACAGTCAACTAGTCATTATTGCAAAATAAACCCGTTCAGGTTGATAAAAGTGGACTTCTAATAACCAGGTGACTGTATATTATTTCTTACTTACTGCACATGTCATGCTTCAAACTGAAGGAACAGGAAATGCTTTAATTATAGATACTGTATGGGGAGCTTCTCGCAGAGCTGAGAGATACAAAGTCAAAAAACAAACAGGCAAAAACTACACAGACATAGACATAGTGTATATCGAACAATATGGCCATATAAACACAGGATGCATGTAAAAGTGTATACAGTGTACATAAATCATATTTGCATATGTTAAACTATTAAATAGCAAGATTACTAAAGTGCAGCAGCAACATAGTAGGAATTATCAAGGTAGAATGGTAAAAAGTGCAAACAAAAGTGTTAATGGTAAGCATTTGAGATGAGATATGACTAATTAAGTTAAATGAGTGTGTGGTGAAATCATAGATTTATGTGTCAGAAGTAACAGTATCCATTAACAGTCTTTTGGCATTTGAATTAGAAGCTGTTTTTCAATCTTGATGTGCATGTGCTGATGGACCAGACTCGCTTTCTGGAAGTTAGAAAGGTGAAAAATGATTGTGCGGGGTGACTAGAATCCTTCATAATGTTTCTAATTTCCCTGAAACAGTGTTTGGAATAGAAACGTTTATATCTAGTCAAAGTCACCTTACTGTCATGTGTTTCCAACATAGTGTACGAAGAAAATAATACCATGTCTCCATCTCACTAAATAATGTTTTAATAAAATCGTCACTTAAATTGTTCTTCCGCAAAGTTCCTGCATCATTATATCCCCAGTGAATGATGGGTAAAGGTCTCCTACCCTATCTAAACATATTGTTCCAGCTTGCATTGTCTCTATTTCCAAAATTCTGAAGATTACACCCACAAATGCTAATGAATTTCAAATGGCTTTAGCTTGTGCTGAGCAGGGGTGATAAATCAGAAGGGGGCAACACTGTGTAATGAAGCCAAATGAGGCTCTTGGCCCCTGCAATGAAGCTAATGAGATGGGGAAAAGTGTTGCTCAGCAGGTACATGGTACAAATGTGCATCTAAGCGCCAACCATGTGACCTTAATGAGTCCCTCAAATAATGCTAAAATGAGCATTTATATTTACGGCTGTACGACAACAGATGTCTAATAATCAGATGTTGACTTTAGACCTCTTCATCACATCTTTCTTGCTAACATGCCATATAACAGTTAGTCCAGACCTATTCAGTCCTTGGTGACCCACCATTATTAAATGAGAAATCAGACGTACCTTGAGGTCACTGCCGTTAAGGCGAATTCGGTTTATCCTCCGGCCACTGGGTCTGCTGGAGTCAATCCAGTAAATGAACTCTTTCTTGTAGTCAAAATCTAAGCTGATAATATTGTTAAGGCCCTAGAAAATCACGAGAGAAACACAACATAGAGGTCATAGAGGTGAATTAAGTAACAACAAGAGATGGACTGCACAACAAATGTGACTGTTAGCCAAGTCAGCATGATGTATTAGCTGGGTAAATCCGCAGTCAGCATGTGCAGAACAAAAAAGAATGGGATGTTATGCATTTGTTCTGCTGTTCAATCAGCTGGAGGGCTTAATTAGCCACTTCCGTGTACACTTATCTCGACAGGATCCAGCAAGGATGTACTACAGGTATGAAATGTAGAGAGAATGAAAATTCTTTTGATGTTTCTTCATCGTATTGATTTTGGAAGAGGCCCCAGTGTGTGGTGGATGTTCGAGGATGCTGGCTTCAAAATCCAGGGAAGCAGTTCAGAGAGCCTTCAGAAGGAATGCTGAAGTTACATTCGTTACTGTCATGTTCACGTCAGGCTGCTGTCACTCAGTCTACCACTCACGTTGAGATCGGGTGACGGGCATGATGACAGATAAAGAAAAGCTCTGATACCCCCATCACATCATCAGCACTGTGAGACCCACAAAGGCTGTTAGTGTTATCTTGTGAACTTATAGTGTTTTCTTAAGGCCAAAAGTTGTGCTTTTATGTGACATCGGAGAAGGTCAAATAAGGTCAAATAGTCCTGGTGTATTTATAGTACGGCAGTAAGGTAAAGAGGGAACATTATCTTATCTGTATATATTGCCAAAATGGTTGGTTTTTAACTGTAGAAAGTTAAAATAAGTTTCTCATACTCACCAAGGCTGCATTTATCTTAACAAAAATACAGTAAAAACAGTAATATTGTAAATTATTAGCACAATTTAAACAAGACGGGCTATGTGCACTTAGTAAACAGAGTATCTTGTAAATAGATACTCTGTTATTTTAAAGTGTAATTTATTCCTATAATGGCAAAGCTGAAATTCAGCAGCCATTAATCCAGTCTTCAATGTCACATGATCCTTCAGAAATCATTCTAATATGCTGACTTTTTGATAAAGAAACAACAAAATATGTATTATAACAACATTTGTCAGTTAACTAGCCCATAAAAACGTAATATGAAGTCCCGCTTATCAATATCGCTGCCAGTTTTCACCTTGTTCCCAGGCCAGGTGCTTTCGCTGATGAAATATACTATTTTTCCCTTATTAGAAGACAATAAATAATAAGCATTATGTACAGTCAGCCAAACATTAATGCACAATATACCCATTCAGGGTAATAAAAGTGGGCTACTAAAGACCAGGTGACTGTATATTATCTCTTACTTACTGCACAGGTCATACTAGTTTAAACCAAAGGATGCTTTAATTATGGATACTGCAGGGCAGATTGATAAATAGTTAACTAGCATTCGACAGAGCAAACGACATCATGCATTATGCTAGTATGAGGTCAACAAAGACCTCCGATGTTGGGAAGAGGCCAAAGGGTCCACTCATATTTAAGTGCAAAAGCTTTCCTCCCTTCACTCTTATTAAACAAAATGGAATAAATGAAACTGAATGATCGCTGATGAGACTACTCCATAAAGGCAAGAGTTTTCTGAGAGCCCTATAGACATTCCCCTGGATGACAGCTTCAATTGGTATGAATAATGTAACAAGCGCAGAATTGAGGAAACTCACATTTCACTAAGAATCATCATTTCGATGGTAATGACTATAGGCCTCTAATGACACCAGCTGTGGATAATAGCACAAGGAAACTCAACTTGCTACACCAGGCCAATCAGAAGTTACATATAAAGTCAAAATGACATTTCATAGAGCCATTCATCATGTGTGCCAAACGCATTGTGTCAGATAAGCTGTTGAATATGCAAAAGGGGAAAAAAAATCTCTTCATCTCCGCAAACAAATTGCTGCCTGTGATGTGAACCTCAAAGTAAAGGCTATAATATCTAATATATTTAGTTTGACAGGACTATTTTGTTTTAAAGATTTTTCAATAGTCAATGACCAGGCTGATGATCCATACCATAGGTGTCAAACTCAAGGCCCGCGGGCCACATCCGGCCCGGCGTGTAATTATGTCCGGCCCGCGAGATGTCCCGCGCTCCAGCTGACTCGCCGAACACTTCCTGTATTAAACAGGAAGTATTAATGATGCTTCGCGCTCGCGCTAGTACCGCGCGTTCTCTTTCAAGCATACGTTTCGGTGTCTCACTATGGGATACGCCCCTTCCGTATTCCTCAGAAGCCCTATTTCATTACGCCAGCCCCAATTGGCTGGCAGACGTGACGTTGCGTCTGGGAGTGTCTTCCTCCCTCAGTATAAATTATGGACGCAACGTCATCACGACATTCAAAAACCTCTTCTCGCTTCACACCAGAAGCCTTCTATCTTCTTCGAACACGAACTACTGGTCACCACGCCGTTATTCGCTGGGTTCCTTCAATCTGCACTCCAGTCGATTGCAAG
Organism: Rhodeus uyekii; assembly: GCA_037043235.1. Lineage (NCBI taxonomy): Eukaryota > Metazoa > Chordata > Actinopteri > Cypriniformes > Acheilognathidae > Rhodeus > Rhodeus uyekii. The sequence goes on from JAWRVZ010000006.1 coordinate 3,493,314, forward strand.
GACTGTTCGATTGAACGATGGCTGCAGCAATGCAGACTATTCCGGCTAGCGAGGGAGATTCGGTGCGACTCTGTTCATGCGGGAACAAGATTTCATGCAAAGACACACACCAGGTCTGCTCTGCATGTCTTGGGCTGAAACATGCCCAATTAGCGATCGACAATCCCGGTTCCTGTGAACACTGCGCACGCTTCACCATGAAGAGCCTCCGACGCAGACTAGCGCGCCAAGCTAGTCTGTCAGGCCAGGATCCCCTCATGTCATCTAGCCCTGCTCCAGCTGCCACTCCGCAGGTATCCATTCCTGTAGAGCTGCCCACCACGGCAGCTTTATCCTGGGGTGAACAGCTCGATGCTTGCGTCCCTCTGGTGCCTACCTCGGACGAGGAAGAGGACGTCTTAGACTTTGAGGACGAGGGACAGTCGGATTTCCTTCTCTCCGAAGAGGAGGAAGATTTCGAGGACTCCCCTTTCCTCCCCCCCTGCGCAATCGGCACAATTCTTCACCGCGGCGGGTTCCATGGAAGAGGCGGGCGAGGCACCATCCTCACCGCTTCTCAGTGTTAATCTGCAGGACGTGTGCAAACGCGCTGCAGAGAGACTAAATATTCCATGGCCGACCGTAGTAGCTGAGACTGCAAAGTCTCGTTACGAGGGTAAGAGATTACTGAGCGCTAAACGGGCAGCACGGCAGCTCCTTCCCGCGTTCCCGGAGCTCCTGGAGGAGGTCGCGGTTACCTGGAGGGACAAGCCATTTACAAGCAAAATGCCCGTGCAGGGAGGATCTGCTCTCGATGTGGAGGGAATGGAGAAGGCTGGCCTTCTCCGGATGCCCCCCATGGAGCCGTTAGTGCAGGGGTCGGGAACCTATGGCTCGCGAGCCATATATGGCTCTTTTGATGGCTGCATATGGCTCTTTTGACGCCGCCGCCCGTCGACAGATACTTCCGCGTTCGGAGGACAGGCAGATCGCGCCGCCGCACCCGCGTTACTTCCGCGTTCGGAGGACAGGCAGATCGCGCCGCCGCACCCGCGTTACTTTCGCGTTTGGAGGACAGAGACATCGCGCCGCACACCCCAACTCCCCCCCCCCCTCCCCCCCCCCCCCCCCGGTCGACAGATCGATCGCTTCGGACTATGGCTCTTCACAGCTTCATATTTAAAAAAAAAAGGGTATATGGCTCTCTCAGACAAAAAGGTTCCCGACCCCTGCGTTAGTGGCTGCACACCTGCACCCTAAGAGCACGGCGGCTGCAAATCCGTCGTTGCCATCCAAAGCGGACCGATTCCAGTCAAGCATGACGGAACGCGCTTACAAAGCAGTTGCTCTCTCCGTCAGGGCTCTGAACGCGATCTCTATGCTGACCGCATACCAAGCGGAACTGCAGGACGAAGCGTCGGCCACACCAGGTCAGACACACTGGGAGGAGATCTGTGTCGTTACGGATCTCTCCCTGCGTCTTCAGAGATGCGCAGTTCAAGCCACGGGCAAGGCCATGGCCACAATGGTCATCCAAGAGAGGGGACGATGGCTTAACTTAGCGAGTATCTCTGACAGAGAGAAAGAAGCCATCCTAGACGCACCAGTGGTCGCAGAGGGCATTTTCGGCTCAGCGCTGACACTGATGCAGAAGAGGTGCGAGGAAAAGAAGAGAGATGACGAGGCTCTGCAACTCTGTTTGCCCAGAAAGTCACAGACTGCACTCCCTCAGCCAACTCGGCAGACCTTCGCACAAGCTACGGCTCGCCCACCACCCAGCTTTCGCATTCCCAAACGGCAGAGACCGAACGTGAATGCGGCGGGTCCGAGCGGAGCACCGGAACAGAGAACTGCCTGGCCCAGAAAGAACTACCCGCCTGCGTCAGCTCAGACGGTCCAGCCGGCCCCTCAACCTCATCCTCAGCATCTTCAGGGAGCGAGGAGGAAGAAGAAGGCAGTTTGACGAGTTTCACAACAGGGAAAGGAGTTCACAGCCCCCCCGCTTGCGAGCTCCCGACCCTCAAACGTTCAGCGTTCAAGGGATGCGTTTCAAAGATCCCAAGTGTTCCGTGTGGGCAGCAGAGCCCGGTTGGGCCAGGGGAAGCAGAGCAGTGAAAAGAACGAGAGACGGTGCAGTGATCACAACTGTCACAAGCACTTTTCATGTTCAAAAATTAATAAAGTTTTCATTGTACCCCCCAAAAATGTTGAAAAACATAATGCCCCAAAAAATGTTGCAAAACACATTGACGGAACACAGTATAACACCATCTCAGAGGGTTATCGCTCCCTTAGAGATGGTGAGCTACCTAGACTCTGTCCAAGCGCAAAGTCTTCACGCATGCGCAGTACAGACCAAAAGCTCATCCGCGACTCAGCCACACGAGGGCGCGCGAACGCTGCAAATAAACAAGTGGAGAGAATGCACACGGTCCCGCTGGGTATTGAGAACAATACAGTTCGGGTACAGACTGCAGTTTGCCACTTCCCCCCCGCACTTCAAGGGGATAATTCATTCCAGAGTGCGGGGAGAATTAAAACACGTTCTTCAGGAGGAAATTTCCTCTCTGCTGAACAAAAGGGCGATAAGAGTGGTTCCACCCGAGCAAAGTCACGATGGGTTTTACTCGAGATACTTTCTCGTTCCAAAGAAAGGGACCCGGGCTCTTCGTCCCATACTAGATCTACGAGCTCTGAACAAATACTTAAGAAAGTACAGGTTCAGAATGCTCACCCATTCCACGCTCCTCAATATGATGTATCCGGGAGACTGGTTTACCTCGATCGACCTGAAAGATGCATACTTTCATATAAAGATATATCCACCCCACAGGAAATACCTGAGGTTTGCTTTCCTTGGCGTGACATACGAGTATCTGGTTCTCCCTTTCGGCCTGTCTCTCAGCCCGAGAGTGTTCGTAAAGTGTACAGAAGCGGCCCTGACACCACTCAGAGAAAAGGGTATCCGTCTCGCTACCTACATAGACGACTGGCTAGTGACAGCTCAGTCAGAGGAGAAAGCGAAAGAACACACGGTGATGCTTCTAGAACATTTACAAAAACTGGGCCTAAGATTAAACACCGAAAAGAGTGTTTTAATCCCCACACAGTCCATAACATATCTGGGGCTGTCACTGGACTCGGTGACATTCAGAGCGCGACTGTCGGAAGACAGAGTGAAAAGGTTCACTCGGTGTCTGGCCGAATTCCGGAGGAGGAGAAGCGTCTCTTTCCGCACATGTCTCAGATTATTGGGACTGATGGCCTCAGCCCTGATAGTGGTTCACTTAGGCAGGTTGTTCATGAGGGAGTTCCAACGCTGGGTAGCATCCCTGAGGTTGGATCCATTACGACACTCCCGGAGGAGAGTGGATGTGACGTCAGCAGCCGTTTTGGCGCTGCGCCAGTGGAATCACCCGACCTTTCTGGTTCAGGGGGTTCCCATGGGCGTGGTTCAAGCCAGAAAAGTCATAACGACGGACGCGTCGCTGTCCGGTTGGAGGGGCATTCACGAGGGCAGGATAGTGAACGGAAGATGGGATCATTATCTGACCAATCTTCACATAAACTATCTGGAAATGCTAGCCGTCTTTCTGGCTTTGAAGCATTTTCTCCCTTTCTTAAGCGGACATCATGTTCTTGTGAGAACAGACAACACTACAGTTGTGGCTTACATAAATCGACAGGGAGGTCTCAGATCACTGTCCCTACACATGTTGGCACGCAAACTGATTTTATGGAGCAGTGCAAATCTTTTATCCCTGAGAGCGACGCACGTACAGGGGATCATGAACCAGGGTGCGGATCTGCTGTCCCGGGGCAATCCTCTTTACGGGGAGTGGAAACTGAACAGGGAAGTGATCGAACAGATTTGGAGCATTTACGGGAGAGCGACAGTAGATCTGTTCGCGTCCCACGACAATGCCCAGTGTCCTCTGTTTTTCTCCCTGAGGGATCACAGCGCGCCTTTAGGGCTAGATGCGCTGGCACACGAGTGGCCTCGCGCCCTCCTGTATGCGTTCCCACCGATAGCGTTAATATCCCCCACACTCCACAGAGTGAGGGAGGAGAGACTCAGACTGATATTGATAGCTCCGAGATGGCCAGGGAAATACTGGTTAGCGGAGATCATACATATGCCGGACAGTGTTATCAGAACCATACAAAATGCTAGAGCTTCATCGACTAGATCTCTTTATGAGTGCAAATGGGGTGTGTTTGAACGCTGGTGCACAGCTAAACACGAAATTCCCTTTCAATGTTCAGTAGCAGTCGTTCTATCATTCCTACAAGACTTGATAGATAAAGGGAAAGCGTTTTCAACGATAAAGGTGTTTCTGGCCTCTATATCGGCCTGTCACATAGGCTTTGATAACAAAACCGTGGGGCAGCACCCTTTAGTGTGCAGGTTCATGAAGGGCGCCCGTCGCGTTTTGCCAATTTCAAAACCGCTTTCTCCCTCATGGGATTTGGCACTGGTGCTTGACGCTCTTTCATTGTCCCCATTCGAGCCACTAGATGAGATTGACTTCAGAATACTGTCGTTTAAGACGGCATTGCTGTTAGCTTTGGCTTCAGCGAAACGCGTGAGCGAGATTCACGCGCTTTCAGTGCATTCAGCATGTATGCAGTTCATGCCGGGGGATGCAGGAGTGGTCCTAAAACCAAATCCTGCGTTTATGCCCAAAATAATTAATTCTATCATTCCTCTGGAATTGAGAGCTTTCTATCCACCGCCTTTTGCTTCATCGGAACAGCAAAAGTTAAATGTGTTGTGCCCAGTGCGCGCGTTACGCATTTACACAGAAAGAACCAGTGGGTTCAGAGAGAGTAATCAGCTGTTCGTGTCTTGGGCAAGACCACGCACGGGGAAGCCGATTACTAAGCAGCGTTTATCGCATTGGATAGTGGAGGCGATTTCGCTGGCATATTCCAGTAAGGGTCTTGTGCCCCCATCTGGTTTACGTGCACACTCAACTAGGGGGATGTCAACTTCGTGGGCTCTCTTTAAAGGAGTCACGATGCAGAACATATGTGAAGCAGCGAGTTGGTCCTCGCCGCTTACATTTGCACGGTTTTATAAACTAGATGTTACGGCTCAAACTCTAGCACATGCAGTATTGAGCGTAGGATCTGAGTGATGACTCGTCCGGCCCCGGACGCAGTGATTGTGGTTGGCAGAAGATTCGAGACAGGCTATCTGGCAATACGGGAGTAAGGATATCCCATAGTGAGACACCGAAACGTATGCTTGAAAGAGAACAATAGGTTACTTGCGTAACCCCGGTTCTCTGATAGCATTAAGTGAGGTGTCTCACCAGATCACCCTCCTTGCTGTGTGAAGCGAGGAAGAGGTGTGCTTGTTTTGAATGTCGTGATGACGTTGCGTCCATAATTTATACTGAGGGAGGAAGACACTCCCAGACGCAACGTCACGTCTGCCAGCCAATTGGGGCTGGCGTAATGAAATAGGGCTTCTGAGGAATACGGAAGGGGCGTATCCCATAGTGAGACACCTCACTTAATGCTATCAGAGAACCGGGGTTACGCAAGTAACCTATTGATTGTTATTGTCTATTATCCATAACTGTTCAGGCTCGGTACACAGTGCTTGTGCGCGAAATTCAGGTGTTGATCATCGGATGAGAAGAGCCCGCCCTCATGGCAGAACGTCTTCTTGCATGATTGACAGGTCAGACAGCATATCAGCGCCAGCTGTCAGAGTGATAGTACAAGCGCCAGAAAGAAAATACAGCGCGAAAAAAAAAACATTACGTCCTTAGGGACGTAACAAATATATTGAAATATTATTACGTGTAAAAAAAAATTGTGATATAGTTTGTAAAATCTGCTATAACCCATGGGTTATATGCGGGAAAATACGGTATATGTTTACTGACATACTGCCGGTATACCCGTGTGTCTCATTTGTATAATTTTGACAGGATATATTTTTATGGAGAGCAAAATCTTTTATATATAAAACTTAAAAAGATTTATATATAAAAGATTTTGCTCTCCATAAAAATATATCCTGTCAATATCCAATATGACATAAGAGTAAAGAAATTTGAATGTTTGTTCTTTTACTTACTTTTACTTTACTTACTTGTTTACTTTATTTCTAACTTGTATAATTTAGACAGGATATATTTTAATTTTTTTTAAAGTATTTTTGAAATATTTTTATATTTTTAATTTATTTAAGGTATAAGTTGATTTATTCCAGAATAATATTTCTGTCTGTTTTTATTCACATCTAATTTAAAAAAAGGTAAGTTTTAAAAGTTTAGTTTTAGTGTTTTCAATAAATGTTTATCCTGTTCGGCCCGTGACCTAAAGTTTTTTGGGATTTTGGCCCCCTGTGCAATTGAGTTTGACACCCCTGATCCAGACAATGGAGATATTCTGTACAGAAAATACAATTTACTGGCAGCAAAATCCATTGAGAAAACTGCTAAAATATTATTTATTATTATAGAATTATATATGTGCATTCCTTTTGATTATTTTTCTCATTTTGAAATGTACCTTTGCAATTGGAGGTGCTGCCTTTTTTATAATGAACAGCTGTAAGCACTATATTCTTAAACTGTAAATTCTTAGAGTTGTTTTTAAATTTGCTGATTCTTCGGCATGTCTTGTAAGCCTAAGGAAGTTTGAGAAATATAGGGGATTCATACTTTTATATATATATATATAAAAATGTATTAAAACATTTATATGATTTATACTTATATTAAACATAAATATGTAATAATACAATCTCAAAATCGCAAAATAAAAACGATATGAAATGTAAAACGTAACAGCAGTTCTCACTTTCAAGACCAGCAATGTTGTGTTTTTAATTCTTTCATGTGACGTTCCACTAAGCCAAGAGACTAGTTAATGACTTCAATTAGTGTTTTCTAAGGGCACAGGAGACAGTGTGTTATCATCACAGCTGTGTCACCACAGTTTAATTGGTCCTCCATTATGCTTTTACAAACACAGCACTTCTATCTTATGATCTGGTCTCTGAAGTCCAGTAACAATTTCTGTGTAGCAGTATAGCAGTCTCAGCTGGGCAGATTACATGCGGAACCTTTCCATAAGGTGTGATAGGAAAATAAAAAAATGAAATGGGAGTGCAATTAGAAAAACAGTTGACGTAGAGCTTTACCTGTTTCAGGAGAGTGTAATTGGATCCATCAACACTTAATTTTCTGATTTCATGAAGATCAGCAAGTATGAGAAAGGGTTCTTCAGCTATGAGAAATATAAATATAAAGGTGACTTGATGCAATGGAGCCAGACAATTGTCAACTTAACAAATTCTGAAATCATCAAGTACAGCTAAAATACATTTTTGGGGGAATTCACCGAATTATAGTTACCTGAAAGAGCTTTGCAACTGTTGGGGTCTTTTCTGGAAGCTTCATAGCCATCAACACACAAACACTTAAAGGAACCGTAAGTGTTGGTGCAGTTCTGACTGCAGGGTAGGGTGGTCGAGCATTCATCAATGTCAACACATGTTCTCCCATCATTCTTCAGGTGAAATCCAGGCCAGCACTTACACTAGACACATTGGTGAAAAAAATGACAGTTGAGATGTTTTCATTCTAAAATGTCCTCTGCTGTGACCACTCTGCGAAATTCTACTTTCTCTCAGTGCCATAACCATTTTACACACTAATAGGTATAACCCTCAAAAATGAAGATTGTGCCATCGTTTGAGGTCATTTACATGTCGTTCCAAATCATTTGGTTTAAAAGATGTACCAGAAAAGACATTGTACAGATAATGTTTGTGATGATGCTTTTTTTTGTCTGTAACCTCAGTGGTGTCTTTATGATCCCTTTATTTCTACCACAGTGAATGAAGTTACACTCATTACCTAATGGATTTGACTCAATTACTATAGTATCTGTGATGTCTTTATCGATTTTGAGGGTGACTGGTTGGAAATCTGCCAGGGAATGACACTACCTCCAAACACCTCTGATGATCACAGGCCATGTGAACATAGTTTGACACCTAGTTTGCCCATCAGTAACACAGCAGAAGTGTCTGTATCTAGAGAGGATTAGCTCATAAATCGTCTTCCTTAAGGAATGCCTCTAGACAGCCCCCAAAGGTATAAGTCTTTGTTTAAACATGATTTGAGGATGCCAATTAAGTACCAATGAAACAAAAGTGGGACAAATCGCTTCTATAGTTTTTTTTCTTTGGATTTTGATTGTTTGCCCGAGTAATTCAGTGAAAAGATGTTGTAGAAACAAAAATGTGCACAGCTTCTGTAAATAAATTCATCATAGTTATAGTTGTCACATAAAATAAGCCAAGAAAGAAAAGAATAGCCACATCTTTGAAACAGAAGAAGGGAAGTTTAACTCACTATTATTTGTAATATGACAACTCTATATCATAATGAAAAATAGTCAAAGATTTTAAATTTCTTTTTTTGTCCATATAACATATCTGTGTACAAAAAAATATAGATGTGTATTTCTTCAAACGCTCAATGACACAGTTTACAATTGATATGCATAACCAATAATACACACCGGTACTTCTTCAGAACACATAATACTTTTTTTTCTCTTATGCATAAACAGACCTTTTACAGAATAAACATAGTACAAACAAACAAAAAACTGAAATAATCTAATTGATGACCTGTTCAATTATATGGAATTGCCAATGGAATTCTCAGCTTAAAAAGTACTTTGTGTCTGTACATTTTCCAAGTTAAAAAGTTTAAGCTGCTGTTATAAATACAGATGTTATATTCTGAAAGACATGTTAACTGTCTTAACTATGAATTTTTCATAAGTGACACAGGAGGCAAACTGTGGTTGGAAAAAGAAAAAGTTCAGTGTCTCGAGGCACGCATGAATCTTAAATATTTAGTGATACTAACAAAAGCAACTTGTTGATAGAACATATCTCTATCAACAAAGCAGGATAAATATAAAAAAATAATAATAAGGGTATGCTTAAGATAAGATTTAAACAACTAAATGTATATTAATTTATATCAAATATATTATAATACAAATCACTCATCACTCACTCAAATAAGCATATTTATAATAAACTATTACTTAAAGTAATGAGTTATATCATTGACCAACCTTGTATCCCACTGGCAAGTCTTGACAATCCTGCGTACATCCGCTGACACGACGGTTGACACATTCATTGACATTACAGTTTTTTTCATCGGAGCGATCCCCACAGTCATCTTTCAGGTCACATAAACTCTTCTCAGATATACAGCGGCCATTTGAGCACATAAAAAAGGAACTGTTGCAGAGGCTCTCTAGAAATAAAGGAGGAAAGTGAAAACAAAGGACAAATAAAGGAAAGGTACAAAGCCATTCAAACAATACAGACTCGTGAAAATGTAAAAAAAATAATAATAATATGAATATAAAGGGCCAGTCACACAGCGAAAACGCATGAATCACGCACAGATTTTCGTTTCTGCGTGGTGTGCGTCGTCGGTGGAACGAACGTGGACCGTCAGTGATTGTAAGTGGATGTGCGTCGAATGCGGTTCAATGGTTCAAAATTTTTCCAACGCACAGTGCGTTATTCATGAGTCGGTAGTTTCATGAGTGTGCGTAGTTTATGCGTTGAGTATGCTTGACTATGCGCGGGACACGCGTCGGCCGTCAGTGCTTATGCGTCGGAACTGGTTTGAAACCGCGCACGTCCACGTCCGTCCACTGACGCCTCACCTTCATATCACGCATGAACCGTGCACGTATCACGTTCATTCCACTGACATCCACTGACAATGTGGATTCTGAAAGTGCTTGTACGTGGAACGTTCGCAAAGCGTGCGTGTTTGGACGCGCTCCGTCAGTGATTCATGCGTCAGGCGTGCGCCGAATGTTCGTGGAATACTTAATATTTCTCGACGCACAAGCACGCACAAACCCAATCTGTGCGTGATTTGTGAGTGATACGTGCGTGATCGGCTGTGTGACTGGCCTTTAACATGATTGGGTTTAACTCTGCAAACCTAGAGGGCATCAGAGTTGCAAGCCAACAAAAGCCAAATTATATTTCTATCTTCTTGTAACTGCCAGTAAGTGCAAGCCCCCCCCCCCCCCCCCCCCCCCCCCCCCCCCCCATTTAAATGCTTGGTACACCCAGCTGAAAACATGACATTAATGCAGGTCAAAGTCATCCACTTTCAGCCTCCTGCTTTTATCCATGATGTTCCTTGGCCACTTGCATTCCCTCAGACGTTCAGTAAGCCCCACATCCATCAGTCAAACATATTTCAGACACAGCTCTGTTGGGCCATTACCGGCAGCCAGGCATTTGAGGTTGAGGGGCAGCTCATCAGAGTGGTCAGGGCAGTCTGGGTAACCATCACACTCCCACTGGGCGCTGAGCAGGCATCGACCATCAGCACAGCGGAACTCATTCGGCCCACATGAGCGGTACACTGCAGAAAGAGTGACGATTGTCAGCACACAGACACACTCTGCTACCAAACAAAGACCGTAAAGGGAAAGCTCACACAACAATCATTTTTATTTTGTGGAACACAAACGCAGATATTTAGTGGAATGACAAAGCTGCTCTTTATACAATGATGGTGGTCCAGCAATTAATAACCATAAAAATACAACAAAGGTTGTTCACTTGAAACATCTACATAACTAATCAGATTTTGTCAGTCTTAAATATGATTCACTTTTGTAAACACTCTGACAACTAGTTTTTGTTTTCCATGAGAAAAAGCATATACAGTAATACCTCTACATACGAGCATAATCCGTTCCAGGGCGGAGCTCGTAACTCAAATTGCTCGTATCATGTTTTCCCATAAGAAATAATAGAAAACAAATTAATCTGTTCTAGATCCATAACAATGGGGGAAAAATATGTTTTTTATTGGTAGACACACACACACACACACACACACACACACACACACACACACACAATTATAGTACATGTATACAGTGTGATACATGTGTGACATCAAATAAAATGTGGTTTTAATTACACGTTTTTAAGGACAGTAGCGGCAGGTGTGGAGGAGGGAGGGAGAGGGGTTGGTACGGAGACACTTGATTCCCTATCGTAACTTACACAAACACTATATAACTTAAATTAACAGAACTTAGCTTACATATTTTGTAACTTTTCTATTTTATATTATTGTTTAGATTTTTTTCTTTACTTTCGATCACTTACCTTTTTTCGCCTGACTACCCTCACTTTCACTTTCACTTGGTGCAGAGCTTTTAATGAAATATCTGTTGAGGGAGATCTGCTTCTCCTTTATCCACAACTACAGAAGCCTTATATTTATATTCGAACGTAACTTCGATATAATCGTCACGCCCTTGGAAGAATTTACATTCTTGATAACATTCTTCTGCTTTAGGATGGTACATATCGGTACATATGTGATCATAAGTGCGTGCTAGATCACTCACGCGGACACACGCTCATATTTATCCACAATTTCATGCTTCATTTCCATGGTCATCATGCGATTCTTCTTCTCACTACCATCCTTACCACTCACTTTCTTAGAACTTATCGCTATTATGAAGAATAATGCACAAAATAGAGAGAAAAATCACCTGCTAGCGGGCGATGCGTACAGAAGTCAGCGAACACTTGAAGTGAACGAGCTTCGGCATCGGCATCAGTATGCGTGCTCGTATCTCAAATATTTACTCGTATCTAGAAGCAAAAATCTGCCGTAAGGCTTGCTCGTATCCTGGAATACTCGTATGTAGGGACGCTCGTATCTCGAGGTATTACTGCATCTTGTTTATCATTCTAAACAAATCCAGTAAATTATGGATATGAAACAAACTAACCGACATTAATATCACCAAGATTTCTTAGGTGACAGTTTCGAGTAACTGAGATCTCTTCGAATCTCTTTTATTATGAATAATTTGCCAGACTTTCCATTCCATATTTTAACCTCGGTGCAATAGGTTCTAGTGTAATAAATTATGAGGGCTTATGCACATGGATGATGTCCTGTGGAAAGGCTGTCCTTTCATATTGTGAAGACCAGGACCCAAGTTCTCCATCAAAAAGCCCATAGATGTTTCAGTTTTAAGCACAAAAAAGAGAGAAAACCCCAATAATTGAAGTACAATATTGACTATTCTTGAAATTGTTCTACTTAATTAAGAATGTATAGTGCAAATAATATGAACATAGTGCAGAGCCCAAGGCACACTGTAAAGCTTTAATTAACTGAGAAATGCTTGACTTTTTCCATTAAAATATTGCACTTTACTATTTCAATGTTACTCCGTTTACTGTGTAAATAAAATTAGATTAAAAAAATTCCTTTAGGGAAAAGCAGGTAACTATAGTGACAAAAGACATAGATGTGGAAAAATGTATTTCTCAACGACGGCTCTACTCAGACAGATTTGTGAAATCAGACAGATACTTACCACATTCAACCGATTCATCCGAACCATCTCCACAGTCGTTGTCATGGTCACAAACAAACCGTTTCGGAATGCAGCCTTTGTTAAGGCATCTGAAGGAATTCTCATCACATGTGTTATTTGGAGCTGTGGGGTAAACACCAGAACCTTGAGCTTAATTCTCACTAAGACTTTTTATTCATTAAGTCATATCAGTCAAACCCATCTCTACCCATCCACAGCTGTGGACTCTTAAGATATTACGCAAAATGCATCACTAATGAATTGCCTGTGGTGAAGAATATCGTATTCAATGGATGTCATTGAGTTTTTAAATCCTGTCCTGAGCACGTATCAAACAGCCAATTATAATGAATGGCCAACATCGCTGCTAGAACAACACCTGAAGGGAGATTTTATCGATAACACATTGACATGCAGAAGACATTTCAAACAGATCAATGGGAATATTTACCACAGCCAGCCGCCGCGAGCTCATCGCTGCCATCGGGACAGTCTCTCTCTCCATCACATAACCAGCGCTTTGGGACACATGCGTATGAGCCTGGACAACTGAATAACCCCGGGGCACAGGTCACCAAGCCTGGACAACAATTAATTGCTGTTCAGGTCTAGAAATTATAAATTATGAATATCGAGAAGAATCACAGTAACACTAGAAAGCAGAAATGCATATGTAATGGCGGCAAGTAAGTGCTGTCAATACTCCTCTGGCCTCAAGAGGCATCCACATTTGGTGGTGTGACCCAGATGGAAGTGAGTTTCAGGGGGTGAGTGTAAAGAAGGCAAGCTAGTAAAAGCTGTGAGTGTAAAGCTCACTCCCCTGGCCACAAGAGACACGCTAGAGACTGCCTCCCATGTTGGAGACGGCAGTTCAAATCTTGCTCTGAGCAGGTAGAGTAGGACCCATTTAGTTCAATGTTGCTTATAAAGTTATGAAATGTATTTATTGTGTTCAGTTGCATTTGCTATTATAGTAATACCTTGGTTTACGAGTTTAATTCGTTCCAAGAGCGAGCTCGTAACTCAAAATTCTCGTACACCAAAACAATTTTCCCCATAAGAATGCAATAAAAATCACCCGATTCGTTCCACACGACCATAAATGCCCATTTAAATTTTGTTTTTGTTTTAACCTATTAATTACAGTTAAAATTATAACCATTAAGATCTCATATAAATACTAATTGATATAAATATTAATTGATAATTAAACTCTAAAAATACTTGGCAATTTACTGTAACGCACACTTTACCTTTGAGTAGCGTCGCTGCTGGCGTGATGGAGATGAGAAGAGGCGGTTACTGCTTAGAGCATGGGTGGGAAAACTATGGCCCGTTGGGCTTTTTAATCCAGCCCGCCGAACTCGCCGAACTTTTATTAAACCTCCTTCATTTTACATTTCCCTGTAATGTCACTCTGTCGCGGCTGCAAGTGGCAGTGGTGCTGAAGCTTTGGTGGAGAGTAGGCGTGTGTCGAAAACCCCTCTACACCCCCTCAACAACCGCAAACCGCGCTCACCCCGGCCCCTCTGTCAATTTTAAGAAACCAATGTGGCCCGTTAGACAAGTAGTTTGCCCACCCCTGGCTTAGAGGGAGAATTTCCTACCTTCTTTCTAACACATCTTGAGGGCCATTGTCTGTATGCTGTACTTTTCGTATACATTTCACTACGTGAACAATAGCGATCACAATTAATGTTAACAACACAATGTAAAACCGCTGTAAATGACTTATAAAAGAATACACTGTGTTGAATGATGCAACCAAACCGAGTGACGCTGAGAGAATGAACGAGTTAAGGGGTGATAGGCTTTATGAGAGGCTGTCGTTAGGATATTTCCAGTAAAAATGCGCGCAAAGATGTTTTTCCACAAAAAAATTTTGCGTGGGCGAGGGAAAAATTCTCGCACACTGATTCAAAGCTTGTAAACCGATTTGACTTTCCATGCTTGTACATCAATTTGATCGTATACAAAGTCACTCGTAAAGCGAGGCATTACTGTATTAGGAACAGAGCAATGTCATTAATATCTCAATGACATTTCATTACAATCCAAGTAAACGTTTACCACAAATATGTACTAACGTATTAAAACCAGATTGCATTTTTATAATTGGCCAACTCATAATAGTTGTATAAACTCAAATTATTCAAAATGTTGCCTTTTATGGAAGAGAGAAAAATGAACATTTACAGTCACGCAGAATTAAAGGGAAGGTCATATGCGTACCACAGAGATCCATGCTCTCGTCCACCCCGTCTCCACAATCATCTTCGCCATCACAGAGCCACTGCTTTGCTATGCACTTGTTTTTTGAGCAAGCAAACTGGTTCCACAGACAGGAGGAGTCTATCAACAAAATAGTTTATGAGTCACAAATAACAGTGCTTAGAAAAATGACATCCACGATTTACAACTCATCTCTAACGGAATGCTTTGAGAGATAGTTTCTTTATTTTTAAATTCAGCAGACTTTGGAGTAGACCTCTGGATTACACTTATATTACTTGCAATCTCAAAACACAGCAATGACAAAACGCACCATAAATATGTCAGTCTTTCTCAAAGTGGCCTTTACATGAAGATGAAATAAAGCAGAAAATAGTGTTTTTTGTGTAATAACACTTTTTCCTGTCATCCATCACAAACACATGGTACTAGCAGACACATCTACCTGTAGGCTCTTTGTGTTGAGCAGCAGTTTTACCCATAACTTTATGGCTTTTAGTCCTTATCTGTCAGTTTTGAGGACATCTACATGCTAGGGCAATTCTAAAGAGATGACAAAATAATATTTCAGCTGATATATGGATTTAAAAGTACTGTATTTAGGGAAAACTGACCAAAGATAGTGAAAAACAAAATAAAAGCTTGTGTTCAGAAGCAATTCCTGTTTCTTGTGCGTCAAGTCAGTCCATAATGATTGAAACATGGCACATTTCTACAGTTTGTATACTGTATCGTTCAAACGTTTGGGGGCAGTAAGTTATTCTTAAAATATATATAATTTATTCAACAATGATGCATTGAATTCAAAAGTTACAGTAAAAACATTGATGTTAGAAAAAAATGCAACATAAATGCTGTTCTTTTAATCTTTTTATTCATCAAAGAGTCCTGAAAAAGATGTATCATGGTTCCCACAAAAATATTAAGCAGCACAACATCGATAACAAGATAATAAGACCGAAGACTTGACTATAGGACTTGGCTGCTGAAAATTCAGCTTTGCCAACATAGGAATACAACTTATTTGAAATTGCAATAATATTTGATAATATTACTGTTTATACTGTACATCTGATCAAATACTGTAAATGCAGCTTTGAGGCGCATAAAATAATTATCAAAAACAATCCTCCCAACCTCAAACTTATAAACTATAGACATGGCTAAAAGAGACATTTTTCATATCCTGTCATTATTAAACATCTCACAGATTTGCAAGACTATAATTATGCCAACAAAAAAAACATACTTGCTATGTACTTGCAAAATATACTAAACATGCCTATGCATGTGCATAATTGCAATTCAAAATGCCAGTTTATATCTAAGCCATGTCCCCCCCCCCCCTTCCCCCTCCTCCCTTTCAGTTCTATTTTAGACAGACTTTGCCTGCCAAAAGTGTTAGAGTGGTCCACTCCTGGGGTTGTACCATGGAGAATGAAATTAAGGGTCACAGCAGGATAGATTGGTCTCAAATTCCCATGAATCTCCTTGACTATCGAATGGTCTCTTGCTATATCTGCAGATATCCTATCTCCATTCAAAGTGCTGACAGTGAGCAAAGATGTAAAGTCATTTTATGGAGAAAAACATCCTTTGAATTCCAAGATCCCAAAATCCTTTGAATCCAAGATTCCAACATCCTTTGAATTCCAAACATCTTTTGATCTCCAACAATCAATCAATCAATCAATCAATCAATCAATCAATCAATCAATCAATCAATCAATCAATCTATCTATCTATCTATCTATTGATCAATTATCCATCTGAATTTCATATAACCTTTTTGTGAACTAAAAACATTTTCAGGGATCCAGTTATATACATACCTCCAAGGGCACAAGCACACTCAGAAATGAGTTTTCATCACCTGAAAATGCTTCTCTTGACCTTAGTATTAGCAGCTGAATTGGTTTCTGCATTCAAAGCCCATCTCAAGAGGTGGGCTGTAATCTCTCGCTCCACATGAGAAATCAAGCTGAGTGAAAGCAATGGGAGGCTAATATCAGTCATACTTACCACACTGGAACTCATCTGCACCATCTTCACAATCCTTCTGGCCATCACAAAGCCACACACTGGAGATGCAGTTCCCGCTAGGGCAGGCAAAGTGGCCCTCTGCACATTTCTGCCCATGGGAGACTGCGGCAGTCAGAGAAAATACGCATTTAATTTTCTTGGAGTGTAAATAAGTCCAAGATTTGCTTAGTATAGGGAGAATTTGGTCCAGCTGTTGTGTTTGGGTCATTATTTCCTCACAAAAATTGCTTCCAGGCAGATTAATTCTTTATGTGATGCAATTCTCTATGGTAATATAAGGGTATAAAAGTGCTCTTGCCTCATTAAAAGTACATCTCTATTCAAACAGGTCTACTCTGATAAATTCTACATTTGCTTTCTATTTGAAACCACTGACATGCTAATGAGTAATAAGCCGAAACCTGCCAAGACTAATTTTCAAGCCAGCTTTTCATCAACGGTTTTGAAGGGACCGCAGTTTGCACGAGTGTTTAAATGTCTGCTCGTCGCAAGTCTGACAATCACCAATAATTATTCATCAGCCTTCCGCACTTTCTGAGGCTCTTCAAGCAAGGAGAAAAAGACAGGGGCTTGTCTCTGCTTCATTACCCTTTTCATAAATAGTGTTTTGACAAAATTAATTCGATTTTAATGGAACCTGGCTTCCTAAAGCTGCAAAGCTAACAAATGGAGAGTTATACTGAGTGTTACCCTGACAGTTCCTCTCGTCGGCGTAATCTCCGCAATCGTTGGCTCCATCACACAGCCAGGAATGGTGAACGCAGAGTGAGGTGGTGTTGCAGCTGACAAAGACCTTTTCTGCCACTCCCATCCTGTAAAAGTCTGCACAATCTGTGTGATCTGGGGAAAAAAAAGGAAGTCCTTATTTATCTAGGTCACATGAGACCACATAACAGGTCGATGCAAATGATTCCAACCCATATAATCATCCATGCAGACATACAATCCATAATCAAATTTAAAATGATAGTTCACTCCAAACTAAAAAAGCTTCTCATTATTTACACAATCACACATCTTTCGGCTCACATGACTCTCTTTTGTGCAACACAAAAGATGTTTTTCTTAATAATATCTAGGCTGCTCTTTGCAATGAAATGAAAGTGAATGAAGCTGGGTCTCCAAAGCGAAAACAGAAAAGAAAAAGCCATTAAAGTAATTATCCATTAAAGCATAAAGTATCATAACTACACTACCATTCAAAAGTTTGGGGGGAGAAATTAATACCTTTAATCAGTAAGGATACATACAATTGATCAAAAATGACAATAAAGACATTTACGTTTCAAAAGAATTGTATTTTAAATAAATGCTGTTCTTTTGAACTTTGTATTCGTCAGAAAATCCTGAAAAGGAAAAATATATCATATCATTTTTAAGTTGCGCAACTGTTTTTAACATTGATGATAATAAAATCGGCATATTAGAATGACTTCTGAAGGATCACATGACACTGAAAATTCATTTTTGAAATATAATAAAATAAACATAATATTAAATTACAATAATAATTTACAAATTAAAACTGCACTAATCCCAAATGATTGAATGCTGTCATACTGAAAATGTTTCAGTATACGTTTCATACTGAAAACTACAAATGTTTGAATGCTGTCATGCTGAATTTTAAAGGTAAAGCAGAGAAGTATTTCATTGAATAATGACTCGTTTTTTTATTTTTAAGCTACTGTATCAGAAGACTTGGAATATAGCACAAAAGTCCAACAGACTGATGTGCCTTTTCTGTTCCACTGAGGAAAGAAAGAAAATGATGGCTGCATTTAGTTTATTGATTTGTCTTCAGTTCAATCTAGAAAAATACATTTGCAGTCTATAATAATATGATATGCTAAGGCAATATTCTTATGGTAGAATAAAGAGAATGTGTGCTGCTTTGCAACATGGGCAATGCTGCCTTACTGCAGTTCTTTTCATCTGAGGCATCGGCACAGTCGATGACCTGGTTGCACCAGGAGGATATTGGTATGCAAGTTCCATCTTGACAGGATGACTCAGACGCAGCACATGACATCATGTGGAACAGAGACACTTCATTTACACCGAGAGCTGAGAGAATAGAGCACCTGGACATGCGCTTAAATGAATGAAATATTGTGTGCGGATATTTGTATGATATGCACCGCAATTCACTGATGATAACAGGGTCTTCCAGACAATTCCAAAGAAAATGACTTGTGAAATGCTTTCACAGCTTGAAAATTGGGTGTCATTTTTGTGGTCTAACATAGTCCGAAATAAACCTACTTGTGGCGCGTTCTACCTATTTTCTTTTATAGACTGCAAACAATAAATGAATTCAACTTAAGTGAAATATATATGCAAAATGTCATCAGAATAATAATATTCACAAACAGGATACCTACTGTTACAAAACGCCTCATCTGAGTTGTCCCCACAGTCGTCAATTCCATCACAAAAGCGACTGTTAGAAACACAGCGCCTGTTGTAGCAAGGACGGTGACCCTTTCGGCAGCTCCTGTTGTCTAGTGATATGGAAAGGAAAGGCACAGCAAATCTTTCACATCAGGGCAAAAAAAGCGCTTCACGTGCTCTCTGTTATTTACTCCTTCTGTTGCTCTGAGCTTATTCCCATTTGCTCCTCTGGTTGAAAGCAGTACAGAGAAGCGGCTCATTTTATTAGGTTGAAGCCTCAGGGAATGGAACTGCCACCTTAAACCAATTCTGCGTTCTTACTGCTTTCATGATGTGAGAGCGGAGAGTACATATGGCAAATTGTTGTGATCGGCTACTTACCACAATATTGCATTTTCTCATCTGACTTGTCTTTGCAGTGGGCAATTCCATCACATGTTAGCTGGTAGTCTATACATTCCCCATTTCCACACTCAAACTCAGTGTGGATGTTGCAAGAAGACGTTTTAGCTATGAAAGAGAACACAATTATGTTAAACAATCTAGAAAACGAAACTAACCTAATCTAAACAGATTTAATTGTGTGGATAATAATTACAATTTTAAAAAATACAAAAGAAACGACTGTAAGAAATATTTCAAAAGGAAGGGGAAAAAGAGGTATATTACATGCATAAAGTTCTTAGAAATGTACTTTGTATTCTTGTTGGTTTCATATGGTTTTAAAGAAGTATTTTCAGTTGGATGACGTGTAAATGAGTGGTGCAAAAGTTTCTGTCACAATTCTAGAGTGTTGTGGGGTAAGACATGTTGTTTTAAGCATGTTGCTATGTGGTTACAAGTCAAAAGAACACAATCTAAAATATCTGCACTACTCATGTCCATTATTCAATCTAAGAATAAGATTTTCTTTATTAATTTTCTTTTTTTTTCATCCACTAAGTTAAAAATCATAAGGCTGTAAAAATCTATCAAAAGGAATTTAAGAGTCTACAACATGTATAACGTTCTTAGAAATGTACTCTTTATATTCTTGTTGGTTTCATATGGTTTTTAAAAATGTTTAGATCTTTTTCAGTTTGATGACTAATGGTGTATTCATCAAATAAATGTATTAACACAACGTATTCTCTGTACAACTGGAGTATTCACATCTTCATCATTAATAAAACAGTTTTTAACCCTTTAAGCCTTGAATACATTTCTGAGTGACATGGAAGTAAAGACTCATAACTCCAAAACTATAGCAATGAGAGTCAAAAGATAGGTATCATTTGATAGAAAACGATAAAAAAGTGTGCTCAAGGGAAATTTTTACATATCTTTCTTATTTGACATGCAATAACTCAGGTAGTTTCCCTATATGTGAGCTGCATCTGGATTAAATTTTGTAGTTATAACATAAAGCAATAAAAAATTACAGCATTTGGAACCAACGCAGCCTTTTTGTTTAGCCCTTAACACCCGGAAGGCATATTTAAAATTGTTCTTCCTCTGTGAGGAATATCTTGTGACTGACCCAATGGATTATGTTAATTTTGGATTGATTTCAATCGGGAACATCCACTGTTAGTAATGATGTGCCATTTTCTACAATCTATGCATATTTCATGAAGTTACAAGCAAGACCATTTGATTCAACTTAGTTACATGTGCGCCTGTGGAGTTTTATGTCAATTCTCTGAGATATCTTGTGATCGACACAATGGATTATGTAGATTTTGGACTCTGCTGTAAGAAATGATGTGCCATTTTCCATGATCCAAAGGATGTGTCATGTAGTTACGAGCGCAAATGTGATATATTGGTCTGGGGGGCTTAGTCAAAAGTTTAGTCAAAGCCTAAACTAATTACGTTTGTTGTATTCTACTCTGTGAGACCTTTTAAATAACATATGACACGTGAGTATCAGAGCTGTATGATGTTTGTTATTTTTTTAAATAAATAATAGATAGGAAAAAAATGAGCATCAAAAATGACCCATTGGCACACCTCTACTCAACAAGCCGCAATATATCATTCATGTCTAAAGCAAAGTAATTACACATCTTTCTTCGATTAATGAACTCATATTTCCTGAGAGTCTGAGGGAAGCACGGCCCTGTGGATGTGAAGATGAAACTTACACACACATCTGTTGTCATCGAGCAGGATCCGCTCTCCTCGGCAGCTGCAGTTGACTGTGCCATCTGGAGTAAGGAGACACAGGTCACCACAACCACCATTCAGAACCCTGCATGGAGATAGCTCACCTGAAACAGAGGGACAAAGGAACACCACGTACCATCACAACAGTGTTCGGTATAAAAAAAAAGCCTAAATAAAAATAGTAAACAACAAAGTAACAATAACACAGAGAAAAGTCATTCCAAAGTCATTGAAGTGAGTCATTGAATCCATAAAACGTTGAGCTAAAAACAGGTTTGTTTTCCCAAAAAGAGCTGACTATTAAAGTGCACTAACAAATGCAGTACATTAGGGGCTTATTCAGTGAAAACTCTGGAGTTCTGACAAAAAATAGGGCAATTTCTAAGCAAAACAAAAAAATTGGCCATTTAAGGATTTTTAAACTATTTAAAACCAAAAAATTGATTAGAACTATTTCAGAATCTGCTATATATAACTAAAGTTATGTACTACTAAAGGGAATGCTCTGGGAACCTAATACGTGTGGCACGTATTCAGAACAGGGTCTCAGAATTATATTCTAGGCACAATTCGTTGACCGAAAATGATTGCAGGTCCCCTACTCTCTTAACAGAAGCCAGTGCAGTCAGGAGTGCCATCTTAAGTGACAGGATTTTAAGCTCTACTGCCTGCAGTGGTTTGAATGGTGCTCTCTGTATGGTTGTTAAGACCAAGGAGAGGTCCCAAGAGGGTACAAGGTGAGGGCAGGGATGATTCTTCTCATGCCACTCAGGAACCTGATGATCAGGTTATGATTTCCTATAAACTTACCATCAATAGTGACAACATACACTTTCAGGGTGGAGGAAGACAGCCTTTACTCCAAGCCTTCTTGCAGGAAGGAAAGCACAGCTCTGATCGGGCATCTCCAGGCATCCTCTTGGTGAACAGGTGCCACTTCTAAATGAACAGGTTCTACTTCAGGATGTAGGCGTGACTCTTAGAGAGTGCTCACGCCAAAGTGATAACTGATTTACCCATGGCGGTGGTAGATACAAAGTCTTCTACATCCCATCTAGAGACTGTGGAGGTTCCAGAAGTCTGGATAGGGGTGCCAGAAGTTTGCCTCATCTCTGAGAAAGTATTTTGTTCCTCAGATGAATCCCCCAGGGAGGGAATGTCATGAGGAGCATTAATTCTGAGAACCAGAGGCCGCAAGTAGCAACTGCCAGTGCAGTTGAGATCCTGTCCTGGAGCCCAATGCTGCACGCCCTTTGCACATGGTCAGATCAATAATATGTTGAATATTAAATAACTAAGCAAGCCAGAGGTGAAAATGACAAGGAACACCAAGTCCACCAGGTGACAAAATGGAGAAAAAAAAACTTGTGAGAAACCAGGCTCAGTCAGGGAGCCAGTTCTCTCAAGTCTAGTTGATACAATTTCTGCTGACACTTCAGGGCTATGATGTGGTCGTGTCTAGGCACAGGTCCTCCATCTGATCCATGCTGCCAAAGTTCTTTATGCACATCCAGGAAGAAAAGCCTTAAGGCGGAGCAAGACAATCTACGCCTCACTCTACGCCCCCAGAGATCAGCCACAAAAGCTCAGAACAAGACGGAGTGTGCAACAGCCAAAGTATGACAGTCATTTCTGTGCTGGAAAGCTCTTTTGTTTAATTGCAAATGAGTGCAGAGGAAAGCTCTTTTAGTATTGTTGTTCCACCAACACTCTCTGAAGAGGTTCTTCCTGGTTCATTGCAAATACTCAGCGATAATTTCATAGCAAAATCGTGAGAAACGCTCAGAAACAAAAGCTTAAAGTGCGATAACATACACAATTCCTTATAAACCTATAATGTGCACGGCACGTGATGCAAATCTCATTTAGCTGTAAACCTCATTTACAATTGGCTCATTTAGTTTATGCTTGAAGGTGATTGGACGAGTTCCCAATTCATCAATTCAGTTCTGACATAATGTCAAACGTGACTGTTAGGGACCTCTGTCTCATCTTGTCCAAACATACCATGCCCTCTTTAAAAAATGACTGACTTTTACTTACAGCAGGTTTCCATTGCAGTTTTATTGCCTGAAAAACAACCTCATGTGAGCATAAAAACAATTTTTCCGATATATAGAAGTTTTTGCAAAATTGAAAAGGTTTTCCATTGGGCATATTTTCATTTTTCATTTTCAATGTGCACAATTTTAAGGGTAATGGAAAAGCAGCTATTGGTCATGTGACTATTTTGTACAGAAATCAAATGTTCTTGGTTCCATTACAACAAGAATCTCCTTGGATCATTCTCAAATCATGCTGAAAAACAGGTGTTCAGTTCATAAATTTCGAGTTCTATTGTCATAAATGATTACATAAACCAACTAATAAAACTACAACTTCTACTACTTCTGCAATTCTTACTTAAACTGTTGTCCAGATAGTATAATTTTAATAGTAAAAATAGTATAATTTTAGAGGTAAGAATCCAGAATGTTGCACCTCTGGGAGCAGTATGAAGCACACCTATGGAGAGCCTTCGGCATCTATAATTCATTGTGCTGTGACTCAGCATGAATACGTAAATGAGCCTCAAAAATCAAATTAGTGTCAGATGAAAGTACAGGATAGGAAGATCACATTGTTGATCACAAAAGTAACTCAATGAGTTATCCTCATATCTGTCTTTAAATGAACACATCTCTCTCTGGAGGTGTTGACTGGTAACATACCCTCGGTAAGAGTGGTTAGGAGCAGACAGTTGCAATCATATGGTATGATCA
The DNA here is from genome assembly GCA_037043235.1 of Rhodeus uyekii. NCBI lineage: Eukaryota > Metazoa > Chordata > Actinopteri > Cypriniformes > Acheilognathidae > Rhodeus > Rhodeus uyekii. The sequence goes on from JAWRVZ010000006.1 coordinate 3,517,316, forward strand.
AACAAATGAGAGGAGAAAACCCCTCACAGCAGGCTCACAAACAGAAACTGCCGGGAGTCTCTTAAACCCATTTCTTAATGTCCTACTTTTCACATTTGTGACAGTTCAGAAAATCCTCTTTGACTCGAGGACCCTTTTAGTAAATTAATTATGTCTCCAATTTAGTTACTAAATAAGTCCATTCTAATCTATCATTCCTACTATTCTTTAGAAAACAAACAGAGACACCACCAGCAAAAGCTCAGCTGTAAATCCAAAGTACAGAATACAGATATGAAACATTTCAGAGGGCACTTTCATTAACAAATCATTTACATTGGGATACTTACAGCTACTAGTGTCTTTGGAAACTGCAATAATTCCCATTGGCTGATGGGGAATATCAGCTCTAAGAACTTTAGTGTCTCCTCCGGTGAACTTGTTGGTTCGTAGCACAGCCCGACGAGTCCAATCAGACCAAAAAATGTAGTTTCCATGGATAGCAAGTCCAAAAAATGTGCCAGGTCCAGACCTTACAATCACCTAACGAAAAAAACAGAGAGTCACGTATTGAGAAAATAGTTTCAGGTTATATACAGTGCATGCAAGCATTTCATTAGCTTGAAATGTTACGCTGATGATACTCAAGTTTATAATTCTTCACATCCTGATGAAAAGTATCAATTCACAAAATTAACAGAATGCATAACTGATACAAAAAAAATCGGATGACTAGTAATTTCCTACTATTTCATTCTGAAAAAACAGAAATTCGAATTATTAGACCAAAACGTTCTGCGTGTAACAACCTAGACTACTGTCTAACACTCGATGGATGCTCTGTCAAGTCTTTGTCTTCTGTTAGAAATCTGGGTGTGCTCTTTGATGCCAATCTTCATTTTCATTTGTTTCTAGCATTCTTCCATCTTAAAAATATATCTAAATTACAACATATGCTCTCAATGACAAATACGTAAAAGTTAGTTCATGCATTCATGAGGTGAAAGCTAGATTATTGTAATGCTATACTGGGTAGTTGCCCTGTACGCTTAATAAACAAACTCCAGCTGGTCCAAAATGCAACAGCTTGCATTCTTACTAGAACCAGGAAGTATGAGCATATTAGACAGATTCTGTCAACACTTCATTGGCTCCCTATTAAACAATGTATAGGTTTTAAACTCTTGCTAATTACTTACAAAGCATTAAGTGGTTTAGCTCTACAGTACTTGAGTGATCTCTTAACACATTAAAGTCCTTCACGTCTATTGCGATCCCAATATCTAGAATATCAAAGTCAACTGCTGGTGGTCGATCCTTTTCCCATTTAGCACCTAAACTCTGGAACAGTCTTCCTAGCATTGTTAAGGAAGCAAACACACTCTGTCAGTTTAAATCTAGACTAAACACACATCTCTTAAACCTGGCATACTCATAACACATTATACATTTTTTAATTCAAATCATGTAAAATGATTGTTAAGCTGCATAATTTAGGTAAGCAACTGGGAACACTTCCCATAACACCTGATGTACTCGCTACATCATAAGAAGAATGGCATCTACGCTGATATTAGTCTTTGTTTATCCAGGGGTTTCAGTAGTCGGCTGGATCTGGGCCGAATCCATTTCAGGGGTCTCATTTATAAAACTGTGGGTAGGATCCCTACTAAAAGTTTACGTACACCCAAAAGCCAAAAATGGCATAAGGCAAAAAATATTCAGATTTATAAAACCTCACCATCTGTGTCGCCAAATTTGCTTTGTCTCCACAATGTGCATACACGTGGCTCAAAGTTTTCTTAAAGCTGCACAAATTCTCCCGTCAAGTTTGTTTTTTATAGATCACAACCTTTGCGTGGAAACTGGCGTACGTACGTTTCCAGTCCCGTTTTGTGCGTACGCACGCTTTATAAATGAGACCCCAGATGAAGGACCTGCACCTCGATATGAAGTGAAGCCCTGATGTGTTTGCAGTGACTGTGACTCTACTAGACTCTCCCCCGTGAAGGCCTCATGAATACGATGTCCAACCAGATGGAACTGGATTAAATATTTTGTGTGTCCCGATCTCAAGCTGACTTCTGACCTGAAATGTTGTTTATATCATAATCATGTGCTGTTTGTTTGTTGGTCAAAGGAGAACTGGTCCCCCAACTGAGCCTGGTTTCTCCTCAGGTTTTTTTCCCCCTCCATTATGTTCTTCATTCAATCTGCTGGAGTTTGCAGCAAATATTGGATAGTTTTCCTGTTATCTCTGTAAAGCTGCTTTGAAATAATCTCTATTGTATAAAGCACTATATAAATAAAGGTGACTGGACTAGACTTAATAAATATATTAGATCACCATCCAAAGTAACGTTTATGCCACAGCTGCCCCAAACTAACAGTATTGCAGATTACCAAAATAATTTTTTTATGTTTCTGTAATGGTTACTTCACCAGTATGCGTAAGCTTTTTGTTCACAGTTAGCCAAGACAAAGTCTGGAAATCCTATTGAAGAACTTTTTTAGATTTTTTGGTTATTATGTGTGAATAAAGAGTATTTATTTGTTTCAGTTTGTTATTTGCCAAATGAATGACAAAAACTTTAGTTTGAAACAAGTTTTTGACAGATTCCTAAAATATTAGGAAATTAAAAGTAGTCATATAAATTAGTTAAGCACTATATTTATATGTATAATTCATGTTTTATTATATATTAATGGGTCTGAAAGAAGTTTATTATTATTTTAAACAACTTAAAAATAAACCCCAAAAAATGTTTCAAAGCAAGCGAATTTAGAATAAATGAAAAAAATCTATAATATGCTATGGTACTTATAGTTCATGCATCCCTTAACATTTCAGCCATCCTGCAGTCAAAATATATACCATTATTATCGGCGATAGACATTTTTTTCAACCAATTGTTTTTAGCTACCAAATCTATAAACAAATGCATCTTGCATAAGGCTCAAAATAATGGCTTATATTTCAAAAACAGACTCTGATGACCAACGAAAAGTCACCAAAACTAATGTGTAGGCAGAGGACACGTGCTTTAAATAATCCCCCAGCAGCCAGTTTATCCCAGATCCTGAGAGTGTTAATGCAGGTGTCATGGTGACGGACACAGATATACATCACACAACTCCTTCTGGGAGTTTCCGGGCTGTGGGGGAGGAGGAAGTCCCACAGCTCTGGAGACCCAAGCATTAACAGGAACACGCTTGTAGCCGTGATCACATTAGCCCTGCACCATGGTGGGAAAAATAGGACAGGTGTTGATTAAGAGAGCCCAGCTTGAGCAAACAACAACTGGAGATCCAAGGGGGGGTGGGGGGGGGGGGGGGGGGGGGGGGGGGGGGGGAATGAGGAGCATGCCAGATGGTTTTTGATGGAGCATATTGATTCAGAATTAAATTTAGGGGTGCAAGCGTTCTGCTCCAGCACTAATTATCTCTGTTTATCTGATCAAATAGATGTCAAATAGAGTTTTCGGCTAACAACTATAGCCACATGCATTTGCTTTGCCGTTCTGATGAGCATTACAAAAAATTAACATCTATAATAATAGTCCTGTGTGGATATGATGTAAACGATGGCACCGCACAGTGTGACAGATTGTGTTTCATCAGAGAATGTCTAACCATGCATACCGTTAAGCTTCGACTCAGTTTCACCACACAAGCCCCCTCATGAAAACCAGTTGGGAGATTCCAACTGCAAGGCAGTTTGCCAAAAGCCATGTTGATTTAGATTTGCTTAATTCTTCACAGTTTAATTGGCTGGTTGAGAGGACGGCCCAGCAGGAACCTCAAAATAAGCGTTCATTAGCATCAGTGCGCTTAGTTTGGGGGGTTGAGGAACTCTAATGAACTCTTTGTCATGTATCTATAAAGTGAATAATTCATTACAATTAAACTAATCATGTAAAGGGTCAACAGACCTGCATCAGTGGACACTAATAACTCATTATAAGTCATTATCGTGTAAACATAGTGACCGGACGTAAACCCCAATTAAACTTTATGTTTCCGAAAACGAGCAGGAATTGCTTCAACTTGTGGTAGTTATTGCCTCTAATCAAAAGCACTTAATTAAACAATAACTATAAAAATAACGAAAAAAACAAATCGTAAACAAAGGATGAACTGGAACTGGAAACTCTCCAGGATAAATGTAAGACAATAAATGATTTAAAAAGCAATACAAGAATGCCATCTTTGAATGATCTGTTTTTTCCTCAACAAACATTTATATGCAATTAATTGCAATTATTTTGACTAATAGTATATAATTTAATTAATTATAGCTTGTGGTAACTTGTTAACATTAGCTGCACATCAGTTGTTTACAGCATTAATAATTTAAGTTAATGTTCATTTATAAAAAATACTACAGTTCATTCCAAATTAAAATATATACACAAATATTATAAATGTAAAATATTATTACAGATATTAACAAAAACTTTTAATTAATGCAGTAGATAATGTTTAGTGTTAGTATATATGATTTATGATACATTATTAAATTAACTTTATTGTGTGTTATAATAATGATGCATCTTGCAAATGTAAATGCAAATTACTATTTAAAAAAATCATGAAATTTATCTTGAAAAGTAACAGAAACATCACGAAACAGAGAAAAAGTCATACTTACATTTCTGTGGGAGCCATCATATTCACAGCGTTCAATTTTGCCCAAGCTGCCATCAGAGAAATACAGCTTTTCTGCTTTATGGTCAATTGTGAGTCCATTAGGAGTGAATACATCTGTGCTAATGATGACTTTCATGTTATTCCCTGCAAGAGTGGAGCGCATGATACTGGGGCGCTGCTCGTTCCAATTGGTCCAAAACATGAGGCTATAAAATACATGGGACAGAAAATGTGAGGAATAAATGTGATTTTATAGACAGTCATAGTGAGAAAAAATATTCAATACTGTCGTCTGTGGGTATTTTTAAACCCACTCTATGGGACTAGGGTATATCATCCACTTCACAAATAGTAGTGGACAGAAAGGCCTCGGGGCGTGTTTGACGTTTCCTCTTAAAAATTTCTTTCACAGTAATTCCATGGACTAATTGAAAATTAGTGATACATGCTGACATTCTATGCCAATTAATCATTTCAGGTTAGATTCTAATTAACAGCAGTCTGTAGTCCATTTGAAAAAGTGCCAGATAACCAAGTAAGCATATTCTCTCCAAGGTTGAGGGTTTAATGTAGTCAGTGAACTCAGGGTCGGCACATCTTTCTGAATATCAATGCTGTTCATCAGTCTCAAATGGTTCTTTTAGAGGGATATTTAAGTGCATATATAATCCACTATATCTGGAGAGTTGCTTCTTTGCTCGGTCAGGAATAAAAACGTTCTATCTACAACAAATTTCACACCATGTTTGGCTTATCGGAAGAGGTCAAACTAATTAAAATGTTTTCCTTCTTGACTGATTGACATTCCATATCTGTCAGTTTTCCTGTGTGTGATGAATCAATGTGCTCTCAATTTTTCAATGTTTCAAGTCAATATGCTTTCCTCCTGACATAAAAATCAATTTTGTTTCACATTACGTGTCGACAAAGGTTCCTTCTGTCAAGTGAGTGAATGTATCCACGTTGCTTATAGTGAATAGAATCTTTAGAATCTTCGAATTCTTTAGAATTCAGAGCAGAAAAACACCTTTTATATGCTCTTATGTCACATAACTGATGATTGTGCATTTGGGATGTTTTTCAGAGCAAATAAGCATTTTAATGCACATGATGAGTCTTATGTGAAATTATATTATATTTCAATATGAAAGTATTGTCATTGGACATTTCTAAAAACTACTCTCAATGTCATTTTTGTAATTTGACAGTATTCTTCACAGGCAATATCAAATGCCCAAGTGAGCCAAAAACAAAAAAACAACGTACTTTTGACATTCATCCAGGGCCAAGACATGGGGATGGTCATCCTCAGACATGGTGACAACAGCTTGTCTGGTGAAGGCTCCTTGTCGGCTCTGGTCTACTGTGTATCTGCTGATGCTTGAGGTGGTGGAGCTAGTCCAGTAAATTGTGTCCCATGCCCGGTGATAAGCCAAGCCCTCAACCGAACCCACATCTGGAGAAGAAAACAAACTACAGTTGGTCCATGCTTCTTTCCCATTGGCTAATGACATATTGAAACCAGTCACATGGATGTTCTCTTTGATATTAAGATTTGAAAATGAATATGTGAAATGAAAATGTGTGTTAAAAGGAAGTTCTAATTTTAAAACGTTTTCTAGCACAACTGTTTTTAAAACATAATAAACAATAAATGCAACAAACCTATATATTTTTTAAATCAATTTGTATGATTTATCAGCTATTTTTCAAGGGACAAGGATTTGGGATATTGTCATCTACATTTTTGGGTTTACCAGGAAAACACGCCCTCATGCACGCGCACACACACGCGTGAACACACACACACACACACACACACACACACACACACACACACACACACACACACACACACACACACACACACACACACACACACACACACACACACACACACACACACACACACACACACACACACACACACACACACACACACACACACACTGCAATACACACACTGCAATACATTGGTACAGTTGATTTTCTTTTTGATTCTGAAATCACACAGTGAGTGTGTTCATTCAGAATACCGTAATCAATCAAACCGACATCTCACTAAGCATTATAAAACTGTTAGACTTTGTCTGCTGTCATGTCTTGAATTGCACCAGTTAAATAGCAATTTTGTTGAACTTAGCAGATTCTGCAGCTAAAAATGCTACTCTTTGAAAAATCTTAGAGAGCACTTTATTAACGGTCTGCAGAAATCCATCACTAATTAATCATTCACAATAAAAGGTGCCTGACAGCTTGCCTTTGCAGAAACTGTTAGAGAAGCCAGGGAGTAATTAACAGGGGATGTATGACTTAATTAGGGAAATATGGATTATTAACGTCCTCACCTTCTCCCGAACGCAGAGTGAATGTTTGGGAGAGGGTGACATAACGCAGAGTGTGCGTGAGTGTTTGTATGTGCTTTTGAGTGTGCATGTAGTCGAGGTGGCGGGGACTGGCTTTCATCTGTGGAAAAGTGAGTGAGCTTAAGTGTGGAGACGCCATCAAAAGAGCAGGCTCATTTCAACCTGTAGTCAACATCTCTCTCTCACTCTCTTTGGCTGCGGTACTTATGCTCAGATGGATGGAGGTGGAAAATATCTATGTGAACCTAGCAGTGTGGTGGCAGTATGAAAAGTGCACGTGAACGGTCAAATGTACTTCTTGTTCAAAAATGTCTCAACCTGCAACATTTTCACTAGAATGTCTAATCTGAGCGCTTGGTCTTGGGAAAAAAAAAACCCGTACAGCTAATTTTATTTACAAATCTATGTCTCAAGTAAAATCAGTATTAATGTATTGTACAGTTTATGCTAAAGTAGTTCATTTTTTTAATTATATTTGCTACTTTTGTTTTTTGCACATAGTTTTTTTGCACAAGCTTAAATTGAAATTGAAATTGATCAACCACAAAAAAGTTACCATTCAATTAAGTTTCAATTCAATACTGAAAATCATTTCAAAAGTGCCTTTATTAAATCCTAAAGCAAAAAAATAAATAAACAAATAAATAAAGTAGTTCATGAAAAATGTGCATTGTTTTAATTTGATATTAATAATGTATTTTATTTTGAACTTATTTAAAAAAGTAGATTTGCAGCAGTTCAGTTTTAGCTGAAATATTGAAATTCCTATCAAGAATCCCATCAGATTTCATAGGTTACATCACATGCTGCAGTTAAGCATCCCTAACACTGTTCTTGCAAGAAAAAAAAAGCAGTGATTCTATTTTCTGTAAATTACATTTTATCACATATGCTAAACAAAGGCGTGGGTGAATCAGAACAAAACCATTTTATGATCACCAAGAGGATAGAAATGGCAAATTAAGTAAAAATGAAACATGAAAAGGTCTAATACCTAAGGAGCAATGAGGTTAGTTAAAAGAGAATTCAGAGAGTACTCTAAGTGCATAGAAGGCACTAATCATGCAGCACAGAGGTGTTCTAAGTATATCTATATCTCATTAACCTCAACAATGTGTAATGAGTTGCGCTACTCGATCTAAATACCGAAATGGCATTCAGGACTTTTTTTCCCCTCTGTTTACATAGGACAAAGAAATGATCATTCAGATAGTTTATGCAACAACAAAAAGGCTATATGACTGACTTTTTGAGGGCATAAAAGTTTTAAAAAGCATACCTTAAAAGTAAATAAATGACCATTTTAATTTTTGGATGAATTATATCTTCAATAACATCTCCTGAATTTCCACTATCCATCCTGAATAATTTCTTTCAAGAATTTCTTGTGTACATTAACATTATTACAACATTCTACTTATTTTTTATTTTAACTCCATTATGTCTCCTGCTTGCATTCTGAATCAAAAATTATGAATTGAACGCGCTATAATAAGTAGTGGGCTACATGAGGATTTTGACGTAAAAAAAAAAACTGCCAAGATTGTCTCATTACATTGTAAATGGATAATACACAGTCATTAGGCATATTAGGTTTTCATTGTGGGCCACAATCAGACGGGGATATCGATTGCAGATGAAATGTCTGCTGCATATAGCGTACATGAGAAAATCAATAACCATATTCTGAACTTTCCAACAACAGTGACAGGCAGAATCTTGAAAAATATCACCCCGCTTTCATTCATATTCCTGTTACAGTTTGAGGACGGTGGAAATGAGACAAGCGATTTTAATCCATCAAGAATCCATCATGGAAAAAGATGCAGTGTTTTAAACATCTTTTTTGACAGTTAAATTGGTCCCACTTAGTTGTGGAAAAATGGAGGTAGCTATTACAACACTTTTGCTAGATGTTGGATGCATGGAGGCCTTGCTGTACATCACAGGCAGTGCCACTTACGCTTTCCAACAAATGGCCTTTCACAAATGGCTGCTAAGAGGCTGGAATGGTTCTAGCAGCAGAACATTAAACAACATGTGGGTCACTGCATCAGAACAACAACAGGACAGAAAAACAAACAATGCCCAAATCTCTAGAAGCAGCATCTTTAGACATGAAAAAGCAATCAGCAGGACTTTCCCAACTCCCCTTCAAAACCATTTTTGCAAGAAAGCATCTACAATAAAACCAGCTAGACTTACTGTCAACTACGACTTGTCTTCCTGACCAGTCGTCACTGATCATCTGAATATTCCCAAAATGCATGTCACTGAAGAATATGCGGTTGTGGTGTGAGCTATGTTGCCGATAATCGAACGCCAGAGCGATGACGTTCTTGAAGTAGTCTGGATTCTCAAAAGGTTGGAGAGGGGAGTTAAGATCACTCTCATCAGATAAGTGGATGCTCTTCAAGATGGTCCTTTCAGAGTAGAGAAGATAGCCTTCATATCTTTGGCAAGCAAAGCCATCCTCAGCTAAGTATCCATGAGCACAGGAACATGTCCTTCTTCCGCTACCCAGGTGAAAACACAGCTGTTGACAGCCTCCATTACTCCTCGCACATGGGTTGGTGCCTGCAGGGAAAAGCATAGAATCTAAATAACTGCGATAATCAAAATAACTCTTGTTTTGTTTCAAGTAAACATATGTGGCATAATAAAATAAACTCATTAAGTTGAAACCTCAACCTTTCTCCCGGCCTCTGTTAAACACTTTCACGTCCTTCAGGTTGACGCCAAGACCACTTCTCATCGTGACCGCATCGGTGGCATCGCTCTTGAATCCGCGCCGGATTGATCCGTTGGCATGGGCTCTGCCATAGACGGCACAGAGAGAGAGTCTGACATCAACGTAATGGTGGCAGTTTTCTAATTAAAAGCAGCAAGACTCATTAAAACACACGGAAAAGCTACTTTAGCGGCAAAGCCGAGAAAACGTAACCTTGGCGATGACTTATGGTACACCCTATTTACATAAGGCCAACAGAGCCTGCCTGGGAGATGACAGAAACATACGGCAGACCTCATAATAACCTTGCTCGGAAGGGGTTAATCCGTTGAGACTGGAGCAGATGGCTCCGTGGGCCACTTTGGAGAGTGTAGCACTTAGTAAAATAATAAATTACCTGTCAGACCAGTAGATGTAAGCCCCGAACACAGCCACAGAGAACAGGTCTACATTGGAGGCTGACAGTACAATCTCTCGGCTCTCTCCGGTTTCAAGGTTGATCCTTTCTATCTTGTCGGTCCGTGCATCGCACCAGTATAATCTATTTTCCTAGAAAGCAATTTGAAAATGAGCGCCTCTCCCTTTGAGCAGCTCTATATTGTCAGCATCAGAAGAAGAGAGTAGTCAGGAAGTAGAATAAAGTCACTCTACCTCATAGTCAATGGTGATTCCATTTGGCCAGGCGATGCCAGAACTGACCAGGGTCACTTGGTCAGAACCGTCCAGTCGTGCACGACCTATGCAAGGATTTTTCCCCCACTCAGTCCAAAATAAATAACTGTTAATTGGAAAAGATCAGATCTGGATTACCACTTTAACAATTATAGATTTTATAGTGACCTAACAGGAACCATTGTGAACAAATCATTCTTTTGAACTGAATCTTTTCAATACATCATTTGATGGCAAGTCATCAGAAACCTTAGGATAGTTTTTTGTGAGAAATAATTGTTTATCATTGAATCTATCTTGACATCAGCCCTAGAATTCCATTAGAGAAGTATGAATCATTGTGAACATATCATTCTTTTGAACCAAATCAGTTCAGTGAACTGAACTGTTTGAGTCAATAAAGTCAATAAAGTTCACAAATCTGACTGATAGGGTTCTCGATTATTAGGTTGTAGTCATTAACATTGAGGCATCGGGTATCATACTTTTATGATACTGTTTGTATCGCCTCTGAATCTTGAAAGCTTACCCATTCATTATAAAATTAGCAGACATTTTTACCTAAACCGACTTTTACCTAATCGAAAAAGAGCAGCAGCAAAGAAATTCTCCTTTTGTGAGAATAACATCATGGTAAAAGTGAGTAAAATATGTCAGAATTTTCATTTTTGGGTGAACTATTCCTTTATCGTCTATAACTGTTGTTACACCACCAAGGAAATGTCATTCAAAGTTAGACTCAACTGGGAAAGGAAAAGACAGCTTTTATAGCCTTAGGCTTGAATGGGAGGCTCTTTTTTGGATGTCTGGGGTTTAGAGGATCCCACTCATGCTGTCTGCTGTCAGCAGATAGATGATAGACGGGTTAATGCACTTATATGTCTAAAATCTGTCTTCTCAGTGTGTTTTTCTGATTGGATGGTGTGAAGATCAAATTCAAGCCAAACATGGATAAAAACTAGCAAAAAATTGGTCCTAATTACTGAAAGAGCATCATAATTAGCTATAAAATGGGCATATGACTAAGTGGAGATGCATTTCTGCTGGTTTTAAACTCTTCAGTTGATTGATTAGTGAAGGCCAAGACATTATAAATCCAATTTTGTCTTGGGCAGATCAGAAAATATATTTGACCTTCAAAGGTCAAAAATCCCCTGCATTTTCATTTCTCAAGAGCTCTTGTATTATCTGGTATATCACTTGTATAGTTCCTTAAAATTTACTCTGTAAAGTCTTTCTAAAGATTTATATTACTGAACAGCAGATATGGCTGAATACGATCCAGTGTCTCAAAGGCATATGATGTACCCTCTCTGTGGATGAACTGCAATGGCTCTTGGCTGATCCAGCCCATCTGATATGACAACTGACCGGTAGAGACCATTTAGACGAGCAATTTCAATGAGGTTGAGGCCATGGTCTGTCCAGTAAAGGTTACCTGGTAAAAAAAAGAAAATATTTTTAAATTGCAATAATATTTCACAATAATACTGTTTTCATTGTATTCAAATTGTATTGTATTTTATTATATCAAATAAGCGCAACCTTGGCGGGGCTGAGGGCCGTGAGAATGTATCTCATAAAGGAGTGTAAGCATAAAAGGAGGAGCGATAGCAGTGAGGGACAAGAGGACTTTACGTTGTGTTTTGTTTGTGTGTGTGTGGGTGGCAGTTGTCTGTGAGGGGCTGCTGTCATTTATTTTATTTTTTTGTAGTTTTATTTGTATTTAAAGTTGTTGAAATGTTCGCTGGTTCCCGCCTCCTTCTTTCCCAAACTTTATACTGTTACAACGTTTTTCCCAAAAATATAAACAATTGTACTGAACCCAAAATTCTGAATGGTATTATGCAAATATTTTAAATTGTGTGCTGAGCAATCCCATTTATTGCAAAACTATACACAGACAGATGGCAGCATTACATTTTTAAAATGATATTTGTGTCTAACCAGCAATCCAATCGACTGCTATGCCCTCCACTCTGTTGATGCCAGTGGTGATAATGTCTTCCCTCCATGTCTGATCCCTCTTGGCTCTGGAGATCCGGTTTAAACCCATGTCTGTCCAGTAAATTGTATCATTGCCTGTATGAAGGAGGACATTTTTATTTACATTAAGAGTAAAGCTTGTTACATAAATAGTGTATGAGAATGCATCACATAAGCTTTACATCAAATTAATAAATAAATACAGCATACAGCAGAGATACCCTAGAAACTTCTAATGCTGTTTTTGAAAGATCCCATATTAGATTCTAATGCTTTTTATAAGTAACAACAAGCTTTTTGTAAGCATATATCTTAGCAAACAAATCAAACGTGATTAGCAATGACTAAAATAATGTTTTGACAGAAGCACGCTCTAAATGTAATGCCCTACAACCAAATGTGGCAATAGTAGTTATTTACTTGCACCCTACTGTTATTACGGGATTCACACTTGGTTAACGGATCTTTTACATGTGGCAACAGCCAGCTGGAAGGCCCTCATCTGTTTTATGCTCCAACAAGCTGCCTCTTAATAACATGCAAATGGTATGCATGTGTAATCAGCTGTCATAGGCTCAGCCGGACTGAGATTTTTGAAGATGAGCTGATTCTGGTAGAGTGAGAGCGAGAGCATTTGCACAGAAACTATCTGACCATCTGCCTCTATTGCCATGCTGCTGAGTTCAGCAATTCTGCCATGTTTCCCAACTCACATGACCTGTCCATCTAATGAATTAAGGTGAATTATAGTGAATTAATATTTTTTGAATATGTCTAAACATCTATTCCATTTCAAAAATTCAAAGGATGAAGTACGCTACACTCCAAGATAATGATTTTAATAAAAGAATATTTACTATTATATATATATATATATATATATATATATATATATATATACCCTAAATAATAAAAATAATACATATTCTTCTCCTATATTAGTAGTATAGTGTATTAGTAGTATAGTACTGTTGTCAATAAATAAGTAATATAAATATGATAACATAAAATATTTATAAACGCATATTAATATACGTTTAAATGATTGACAGCCCAAATTATTATTAGTAGTAGTAGTGTTAGTAGAAGTAATGCCAATTTACATTATTTGACAAAATCAATTAAATATTTATTAATAATAAAAATTTGTAAATAAAATGCATCATATTAAACTAACAAATAAAAAAACAAAGAAATACATAATATTCAATAGTAACCTCACACCATCTGTATAGCGTCTGCATACTTATCCTTTGTATCAGTTCTAAACTGAATGAAATGCTATATGGACTGTGTTTCCAATACAGTGTTTGTAGGTGGTTTGTTTATGGGAGAAGGAAAGGTCAGGTCATATTTTAATGACTACAGTACGCAGTCTGTGCTAATCAATGCGTATGTGTTTGCATGTTTATGGAAATGTCTCATATTACTGATTGTTAGAACTATAATTTGTTACATCACATGTGGACTGCCCCCTTGACGCTCACTTCATTTATGCCACTTGTAACCACAAAAGGCTCCCCTGAAAAGGGCTGAATAATCTTGCATCAGACCGCTGTCAAATTAAACTCATACAGAGAATGAATAATGCATAATATGACAACAACCCCTCAACACCATCAGCTTGGTGATCTCAAGTCTATTTTCATTTGCTACATTATCTACTATACTGCTTTCTGTCTCTCATGGTTCTAGTTATATGAGATACAAAAGGGAATATTTATCTGATTTACTGTTTGCAAAAACTTGTTTAACCCATCTGATTGGTTTATCTCTTCAACTTGGTATGCAGTCTTGTAGAGTCCCTACTGATCTAGTATAAGACTGTAGCTAATACGAAATTGTAGATCTGACAGCAAACAACATTTTAAAAAAGTAATGGAGGGAAGGCAATACATGCCTTATCTTTGTTGTGCACACACAGAGGATTCAGAGCGGTTCTATACACTAGTGAAAAGAGTGGAAGATAGCTGGACTGAGTTACAGAATGTGCTGTGTTTGTACCTGCATGAAAGTCCACGCCAACGGCAAACAAGGTGCCGCTGATGGGCATCAGTGTCTCGGCGTGGTCACTGGGATCCAAAGCGAATCCACGTATCCCCTCATGAAAAGAGTACATCAGAAAAGAACTCAAGCCTGTGATAGACAACAGCAAACAAGAGATGTTAGATTGAGGTCAAATGAACGTCAGTTTTCTTTGGACATCTTCCACATAGTAAAACAAGTATCTAACTGAAAAAACGTCATGAAGTGTTGTTAAAACTGAAGAAAATATTTGTGACATCCCTGCTAAACACAAGGACACGGGCCAAGACAGCAGCCTACCTTCACAGGAGAGACGGTCACTGCGCAGGTTGTAGCCAATGGTGCAGGCACATGTACGTGTGTTTTCAGATGTGGGCAGACAGAGCTGTGAGCAACCACCATTATTTAACTGACAGGCATTTCTACCTGAGAGAGACCACAATAAGAGGAGACATGGTGATGAATGAAACATTTTCTTGAAAACAAGTCTTGAAAACTATTTATGAAGATAACAGCTGACTGTAGTTGTTGGGCTTCTCCGTCCTTAAAGCTTGTAAATTATTGCAAGATAATTATTCTGAACCGTTATTCATATTCATATCTACTTGTAGAGCAAGATAAAACAAAAATAATTGCCCATTATTACAATTTAAAACAACTATTTTCTATTCCAATATACAGTAGAACCCCGAGTTACGAAATTAATCCGTTCCGAGGTTGGCTTCGTAAGTCGATCTTTTCGTATGTCGGTCAGGCTTTTACATGTTAATTGCCTAATCCGTTCCAAGCCTTACAAAAACACCACATTTAGCATCACATTTATTCTCTATCTTTCCTTGCTGTTTATATTGTTTAATTTAACTTAGAAAATATTAGGTCATATCAAAAATATTGTGATGATTGTCACATTAATTTTACATCGCTAGCTTTAATTTAAATCGCTATCGCTAGCTCAATATGCTAGCACAAGCACCATAATTTTCTCTCTTCACCAGCTTAGCGAACCACGTACATTGTTCGGTTCCGGGGGCCAGTGCCCATGCGCCAGGGCAACCGGGTGACTGTGAAAGAACATAGTCGCAGGACAAATCACCACTGTTCCATTCTTATCAGAAAATTAAACAGGTTCACCCCACTCAGTGACGCACCCAGTGAGAATCCGGCTAAAAGTGTGTGTTAAAAGTGTTATTTTTACATTCTGTGTAATAGAGAGACACCAGCCACCATAGCCACATGTTTGCCGGGAGCCTGAGCGCCTGACATCAAAACAAATTTAAAAGTGCTGGCTAATGCTAATCGTAAATAACGATAAAGGTGTGCGAACTCGCTAGGATGATGTTAGACACTGTAATATGCTCTGGCCCCCTTCCTGTTCACTGAAGTGATGAGATACTTAGCAGACTGTCCTCACTCAATGGCTGGCTATCTAAAAGCTGCTTTGAAACAATCTGTTTGAGAAAATGAAGGTGACTTGATTTGACTACTAAGTCTCCCATTTCTCCCCACTAGTGATGTCTATGCTTTTATCCATCCAGAGTATTCTAAATTGAAATACATTATCCATTCCACACCATGCTTAAGATTTCCCCTAAAATTAGCAGATACTTTTTTTTAAAGATACTATATTGGTATATTGGTAATATACAGTATATATTTTTAAACTTTTAAAAACAAAGAGCTTTTACTGAGAACTTTTCTGAGTTTCTGAGGCATATCATTTACACGTTTATGTGAAAGCAATTCATTAACAAGTACGGTCACAATGATCTGGTTGTAAATTCAGGATATGTCTACTTATTTGATAAAAGGTTTTAGTGTTGCTGTCAAGTCAAGATGACTTCACATTCGTACCGGAAACACACCGAAGCACATTCGTCTTTCTCTCGTCTTAATTATATAACTGAAAGTGAAGGGGAGGGAAACTGCACCACTGTGTATTAGAACAAACTCTTACGGAAAGCTCAGCTTGCACATCTACGACAGTAATAAGACAGCACTACATTATAAATAGAGAGGCTAATTGCTGCTGGAGAAATTTGGTGGCTGGATAGATTTACATTTGAGCCCGTTTAATGGTCATTCCTTATTCAAGTCGACAGTTTAGTGGGATCCACAGCAATGCCGTTAATGGATCTGCCATTAGTGTGAATTATTTTGGAAAATGGAAAACCAATATCTGAATATATCTCTGCTTAGGTAAGGTTGTGATATTATATTTAAAAAATGAATGTGGAAAACATAAAACAGTTGACTCATTGTACAATGATCAGAATGTATGGTCTTGTTTATTTCACTATATTTATTTTTATAAGCTACTCAAAGACTTGTTAAAGTCTTTGAGTAAAAAAGTTATGTGGCTTTTAGTCTGTCTCTTCAAGGCTATTAACTGCTTGTATAGCCCTAAACGTACTTAATTTACAAATATATGCATTTAAAAGCATTTTTCTCGCCCAGCAAAACTGAGTCACTTTTTTAAACATTCAAAGCAAAAAAATGCAATTGAGAATGTACTATCAAATAGCTAAATCATGTTCAAGCTCTTTGACATATCATGCACTAACCGTCTGTCTATATGCGAAAAACATCAACATGGGAAAGAAATGCAAAATCCCTTCAGTTAGTCATTATAAAGACAGTCACGTGCCAAAAGATTTTTGTGGAAATCGTGACTGTATCATAACACACCTTTCTGACCATCCCTGTCATACACTTTCATATGTACTACTCCGTTGGTCTTATTGCGCAGCACCACCGGGTTACGTCCATCCCGTTTGGCGACCGTCCCCAGCTGAGCCAGATCCTCATCGGCCCACCACAGCCTGCCACCTGGAAAAACAAATGAATTATTCATTTCCCAAAGTCACAGAAACAGCAGGTCTGACTGCCAATGGAGGCACATGCCATTATCATTTGTTTGTCCCTTTTTTACCACATGCATATAATCCGGTGGTGTGCTGTGCTCTTTTTCGGTGCCAAAACTATGCTACACTACAGTGTACGGGTGGGCGAGGGAGGTAGTTGGAGAGAGAGAGAGTGAGTGAGCGAGCGAGAAAAGTAAAGAGATAGGACTTGAGCATTATGCATGTTCCCTTCCCAGTGTGAGTCAATGAGGCAGGGCTCAGGGCAGCCTGGCTACGTGCCCTGGCTGAAGACAAGGACTCTTCATTCACAAAGCCATCAGAGTGCATCTATTCTCACAGTGCCTCTGCAGCTAGCAAGCCCCTCGTGTTGTTTCCGCTCTGTAAGGCTGAGTGTGCCACAAAGGGCCTCAGAGATTGTCCTTGGCTCCAAGCCTAGACCATATCTGTCTGCTGCAGGAATACAAGAAAGCTGGAGACGGTCGTAGCTGTGCAACCGTAAAATGAAAGACATATTTGCATTTGTTAAAGTAAAGAGGGATTAAATGAACTGAATGGCACTGAATGAAAAGGCGGAAAAATTAATCAACAAAATCATGTTGGGTGTGTATAAATGACATCCTAGCCTGAGCAGCCAGTAACATATTTGACATTCAAGATTGCTTGCATAGGTCATCACTGCAGTCAATATTAATCTTTACCTGTCCAGAGTGAGAGACATCAGTGATTGCTTCAGGGTGTAATGTCCACTTAAACTGTTTGATCACAGACCAGCACAGGTCTTAAGGTGACACATAGACCACTAAACAGCAGCTTGCACTTCCCTGAGTGGTCACATCCCATTAAAGATTCTACCAGGAGGAGGTGGCAAGGCTGGATCCTGTCAGTAAAATTGCTTTCATTTCTTCAGCCATCATGCTCTTCAATTACCATTTCACGGTCTAATAACGGATGTGACTTTGATGCAAGGCAGCCATTGGATTTTTTTCCTGCTTAATAATGATGCTACATCTTTCAAACAGCCGCCACTCGTATTGATCTTCTGATCATCTGTCTCTGCCGAGTATATTTCCCTGCACACCTCCCTGTAATGATAAGACCTGTCCCTCAACACATACTACAGGGTGGTTGATTTTACCCTGCCAGGTGTCTGAAATTGTAAACCATTTCCCTTACAGCAAGACCAAAGTAAATTCAGAAGGACATCAGCTGATAGCATGTTATACAGGTTAACCTTGGCAAATGCCCTAATTTATGTTGCACTTGCTGGGAGGGAGATAGAGCAGATAGAGAGCAAAGATTGTATGCAACCTATATGAAACATCGACCAGCTATGACCCCCAGCAAAAGTTTGTTTTATTCATTCAAAACTGTTAACAATTTAACTGTAATTTTGAGGAGATAAGCAAATAATAATCTGTGCAATGTATGTATGTGGCTGTACACATATATTTTTGACTTGTAGTGCATATGAGCTGAAGGGCCAGTAATGTATTCCAAATTTTTCCCACTTTATGCTGAATCTGACTCTTTGTTCTCTGATGACATTCTCATGCTGCATATTAATATATACCATTCTTTTAGATCTCTGTGGGTAACCTGCATGGCAATGTGGCGTATGCATTATAAAAACACAGACTGCCGGTGTTTGAAAGAAAAGCAGCATTTTGTGTGCTTGGAAGGGATTTGCTGTCTTTTCATAAGGAGTACCGGTATACGTGGAGAACTCAGTCTGCTTTACTTATCACAAAGATAACATAAATCACACTGAGACTCTTTCATCTCCTCGCCTTGTTTCCTTCCATGTTCACAATGAGGATGTGATTACTTTTATATTTTATAATGAACTATGTAAGCATGGTAAGGTAAACATGATGTACATCTGTAAGGCATTAAGAGAAGGAAATCGAATCTAATGCCATTGCTTGACTGGTTCATATTCAGCATGGAAAACTGGAAACATGGAATTCTAAGTGAAATTCCACTCACTATCCACTTATACACCAACTCAAGACTTTCAAGATCATCCGCTCGCTCGCATGCATATGCAATCAGCCCCTGGTCATTCAAGCTCTAAGATGGTCTTTATAGAGGTGTGGTTCAGCTTGAAAAATTGTAGAGTTGATCCATAATAAATACTGTATATATATGTTTGGGGTCAGTAAGATTAATTTTTTGATAGTAATAAATACTTTTAATCAGCAAAGATGATTTAAATTGATCAAAAGAATATAAATCCTGTTCTTTTGAACTTCATATTCATCAAAGCATTAATATATAAAAAAATATATATAATAAAAAATAAATATATATATATATATATATATATATATATATACACACACATACATACATTAAGCAGTAAACGTTTTTAAACACTAATAATAAGAAATGTTTCTGAGCACAAAAAGAAAACTGAGCACATTGAAAACTTTGCCATCACAGGAAAGAAAATGACATGTTAATTAATAAAAATAAAATAACTAATATAAATTAAATATAATTATTAATATTTTTGTTGTTTACAAATTGATTGTGAGCGTAAGAGACTTTTTTCAAAAACATAAAAAAAAAATCAAATAGACCCCAAACTTTTGAATCATAGTGTATACAGTACACACACACACAGACACACACAAACACAAACACACACACACACTATATGCGCAGTATGGACTAAATCTGCATGTTAAAGAAAATCTTATCACAAATGTGATGCAGTAAAAAACTTTCTACTACAATAGCTAACTATCTACTGCATTTCTTTCTTTATTTGTTGCACTTGGAAGTATTTCGACATATATCTTATTGTAGTCTTCAAAGAAAGGTTGTAGCAAGCATATTCAGTCTCAGCACAAGAAAACACAAAAACATGCATACCAAAAACACACTGGACGTTTGTCATACTATAAATGAGATATGTCCACCAAACAGACTCATAGGTTTTGCAGAAGTAATGGAAAGCAATTCCTCTATGGAACAAAGGCCTATTAATTGTGATAGATAGTGTCTACTGAGTGCATAATTTTGCTGTTTTGCTGTACAGTGCTACTTCTTTGAAAGTAACCCATTAGTCTTTGTGGCAGCCTGAATTCTGCTCCCAATTTAATAATGACTGAAACTTTGTTTAATTAAAAGAGTCTGTCACCACTTCTTACAAATTGGATTTGTTTTCAGCTCATCATAGCTGCTCTAAAATAGAACGTGACTATAGAGGTTTTCCAAAGATTAATACCTTTGCAGCATGCAGACAGTGTAATCAGTTAAAAATGGGGTTTAGGGAAATAAATACATGCTAATGAATAATTTGCACGCATACGTTTCCACACACAAAGACAGACAGAGAGTAATGTAAGAAAACACGTCAGATGACAACAAGAGATTGTAATACATTTAGGCAAAGAGAAAGAGAAATCATCTTATAAAAAAAGTTTAAGTGCACAATTACAGGCTTTGCTGCATTTACTGCTTTCATTTGCAAGTTATGCAACTCTCTCCCCTTATGATGCTGCCAGCATGACTGAATTCTCTATAATCCCTAGAATTACAGCTTCTAGCCAATGTTTAGAGTTGTAATTTGAGTCATTCAGAAGGCCCAAAGTGTGTGATTAAAAATTGCGTTGAATCAAATGGATATCTTCCAAGACAGCCTTTATTAGCTTGCTCTATATAAAGCTAAATCAATCAAACTTTCCACTTCTCTGACAATGCATGTTAACGCTCCTCAGGGAACCAAAATTTGGTCTTTATTTTAATTTCACAATGAGTTTCCTAGGGCTAAATGGAAATCGGTCCATGTATTTTGACAAAATGTCTTAATTTTGTCTTTACCAATGTAGCTATAGACTCACAGTACCAGACTTGACTATCGCCATAAAGTCTAATATATCATCATAAGTAATTCTGATCAAGTACTAACAATTTTGACTTTAAAACACCATCTGTCCAATCTGTAACACGACCAACCACAGTTTATTCTTTTAACCAGACATTTAAGGATGACAAATCATGACTCATTTAAACATCGGTCCAGCAATCTCTATGAACATAACAGAAGTGGCTGGAAATGTAAGTTTATTTTTTAGGAATAACATGAAGTACAGATAAAAATAAAAAGGGAGAATATACAATTCACATTATGGTTATCTACAGTAGTTCAATTGCTACTAAGTGCCTTAAACAGAAAACCAATCCTTTCCAAGATAGAATGGTAAAATCTTCTTCAGCAAAAAACTCATTGTTGCAACCGGGCGCCTTTTAAACATAATTTTGTTTCTGATAAAACTGATAAATAGCAGCCAGCTGCTAACTATCCAGATGGTCTGTGGGCTTGCCATGTGAGACTAATTTACATTTTAAACTTTCTCTTATTTTTTCATGTAATTGTGCTCCTCACAGTGTACGTTACCAAAGCGACAAAGTCCAGTAATTGAATGAAGAGTTCTCAAACTCAGACATAATTAAGAAAAACAAATGCCGATAAAACATCAGCCATATGCCCTCAACATGCAGGTGGTCATTTTCCTATGGTTAATGGTGGTTAACCTTTGACCTAAGCCTGTTTAATGAAGAGGGAATTAGACGCTCTATCACTTACCCATGACTGCCAGAGCCGTGGCTTTAGTTAAGTCCCTCTTCATGCTTTCAATGACCTCAAAGCCACTGCCGTCCAGATTGCACCTGTTGATAGTACCATTAGCAGAACTGATCCAATACATCTTCCCTGCTGGAAAGTCAATCGAAAGTCCTGAGGGAGAAGAAGAAGTCAGTTAGAAACTGTTGTTTGGAGTGCTGGTATGGAATCATGTTCAGATCATTACTTTCAAATGTACCTTACATATCCTATATATTTATTTAAGCGCAAGATGTTTTTTTGAAGCTTGAAAAATAGTTGCAACCTCTTTGTGACACACTAAATCACTTCACTAAAATGAATCTCTGTCTAAAACCTGATCCAAAAGGGGAAATGGTGAGAGTTTGACAGAGAAGGAAAATTGATTGTGACAAGTGAAGGATATTCCAATTGAGTGTCTGGACATCTTTGATTGAGAGGGGCTAGTGCATGCTCCCAATAACTACAGATGACTTTTAACTCTAAATAAAAGCTGAGTGTGCTTCACTTAGAAATGGAAGTACAGTCATTCATTAATATATTAAACAAAAATTTATAAGGCATTGGAAATTAAATCTAATATGAAACTTATATCCTGAAAGCCTTTAAATTCAGCAGCAGTTAATAGAGACAACTGACTCAAGTTGAAGTTTGCAATGGTTACATTAATAGTACAACAAACTTGTACTATTACTATGGCAATTGCTTTAATGTAGGTCTCTTCACAAGGACAAATGACCATAGTTATGACAAGTTACAGATTGAAATGGATTTCACTGCCTGCCTTAAATAAGTTATATAAAAAAACAACAACTTATATTTCTAAGAATTTATTGTGGGGGAAAAAAAAAACTTTAACATGTACTGCATATTTTGAAGGTTTAAAGAAAACTGTAAGGAATAAAAAGTATGATTTCACCCTCGGAAATGTAATTAGTTAAGAGTACAAGTATTTCATTTAAAATTTTTGAAAAATAAGACTTACTCATGTACTTCAAAGCCAGTATTAGTGAAGCTTTCTGTGATATAATGAAATCAGACATACCAACAGGCTCTCTCTGGTTTTGATAAAGAACCTTCCTATTGCTTCCATCCATATTGGCTACGTTTATTGTATTACCATCAGTCCAGTAAATTTTTCTAGACCATGAAACACAAAATAATATTTTAGGAGAAACATGAGTTACAAGAATTAATATACATATATTTGTCCTGTCAAGCATAAATACAAACCATAATAATTCTCGTAATATATATATTATCATGAAGAAGATGGTAAAGAAAATCAAATGTATTAAATGTATATTTATTCACACTAATTAATACATAATTTCTTATAAATATGAGCAATGAGAACAACAAAAATGTCCAATTGGGCTGCTTACCCTTTGGCTGGGTGCACAGTCAGACATTTTGGTTTGTCAATCCCATGGATGACTGAGGTTTTTAGAGATCCGTCTAGTCGGGCAACATTGATCTGCGTCTCCTCGTTCTCAGAGCTCAGCCAATACATGTTCCTTGAGAGCCAATCTATTGCCAGCCCACGGCAGTTTTGAATATCTGCACATGCCATTAACACAGAGGAGCACATCAAAACAAGCCTTATGGGTGCCTGCAGCACTTCTGCGCATGCTATAATAAAATGTTTTGTGGAAATAACTTGCAAAGGCGCATGGTCGGCATGCTGATCAATTTTAGAGTGGTTTAAGACATACACTGTGCTTGATAACAGACAGCACTTAAGAAAATCTACAGCAGTCTACATCTCGTAGAGATGCTTTTTTGCTTTTCTAAATGCATTTTGGAGAAGCAATCCCTGGAGAACTTCACAAACAAGCTCTCCTTTCACATAATGTATTATTTATGTTTTGCTGCACACTTTTTTTTACACAGGCTACCTGTGAACACAGTCTTCTTGTAATTGAAAAAACAATTTAAGACTGAGTGTCAGACAAATAAAACGGCATTTCAGCTCAAATCTACAATGTGGCAGCAGAGGGGGAAAAAACACAACTTATTAACAGCAAAGACATAAAATAACTCGTACTTAGGTGGTGTTTACTGAGAAAGATCAACCACAGAGAATATAAAAGAAAAAAAACATGATTTTGAGTAATTGTTTTGACTCACCTCCAGAAATGACGGTTTGAAGACCTGTTCCATTGATGAAAGCACGTTTTATTGTTTGAGTCTTAACATCTGCCCAGTATATCCTTTCCTCAAGAGCGTCGTAATCCACCACAGTGACATCATCAATGTCAGGAACCGTCAAAGCAGTCATGATATTCATGTACGGATTATCTATGTCCACCCCACGGATCTCAGATCGCCTCACATATAACAGGAACTTCTTCAGGGCTGATATGCGTGCCAAAACAAAAATATATAGAAGTCAATACTTCCTCTAGAAAGCTCAAACTGATCCATACTTATGTGTGTATGTTCCGTTGCTTTTACTGTTTTTTTTTGTGAGTGCTATATACTCACCCACACAAGAGCGGTTGTTGAGGGAGAGCTTCATAAGATGAGGACACGTACAGGATGCTGTGCGGTTATAATCAATGAGACAAAGGTGGGAGCAAGGACCTCTTCCATTGTTTCCTTCACACGGGTTTGAGGCTGAAAAACCCAGGGTGACACGCATTTAAACCATGGAAAGAAAACACAACAAGTAGAAAAATCAATATCGCATCTTATGAATTAAGAAGAGCAGCTTTCCCAAAAGGAACCAGGAACAACAGCTGTTGTACACTGAAAATGACAGAATTAGTTTTCTTGATGAGGAGGGATCACCTTTGGTTTGGGATCTGACAGCTCAGATGTCTATATTTAAACAGGGGAACATAAAAATGCAATACCAAAGTGAAAACATTAATCGAAATTCAAGGATAAGGAAAATGGCTGAGTTTGAATGAACAGTGCTGACAGCTCATGTCTTCCGCCCACAGTGATGCTCGTCTTGGCATCACAGCATATTTAGACCATTTGTACAAATCTTTGCAGAAGGACTGCTATATATCAACAGAAGTTAATGTTGAGTTGACATATAATAGCCTGATAAAGGCTACTGGTGTGAAGTCATTTAACCTTCAGATCTTTCTCAGATTTATGGTGAAGATCTTCCTTGAAAAGACACACTCAAATGGCAACCATACAGTATCATCATCTTATTTGTAATAGGTGGTCATTTACATTTTAAGGCTAGATCACTGACCCGCAACATTTCATTCTTTGTAAAGTTGGCTGTTGGCTGGGAAATGCTCACATAAAACAATAATTTAACGCATTTACATCTCTAAAAGCAATTTTGTCATTATTATAATTATCATCATTGATTTATAGACCTATATAATATTTAGAAAAAATAATAATAATAATAATAATTATTATTTTTATTTTATATATTACTAGTATTTATTATTATCTATGTTTATTTCAGTTGTAGTTATTTTAGTACAATAAGTTAAAGTAAAAGAAAATGTGAAATATTTCCTTGGCAAGTATAGGTTTTATATAATATTTAAATTTATTTAAAGAGATATTTTTTTATGTTTTTTCTTAACTATAATAATCATGATATGTTAATACATATACAAAAAAAGTTCAAACATTTAAGGTTGTTATACATTGAAGTCTCTTATGCTCATGAAGACTTAATTTACTTGACATAAAAACAGTGCTGCTTTTAAATATACAAATTAAAATAATATTAATGTATTTTAAAATGTAATTTCTGTCAAATTCAATATGAATGGAAAAGCTACATTTTCAACAGCAATTACTCACGCTTTTAGTTTCACATTATCCTTCAGAAATCATTCTAATATACTGATTTGCTGCTCATTTATCTATATAGGTACAACTTTCTTCAGCCATTGCACAAGACTACTGGCTGTTGTGAAGAGACTTTAACCCTTCCATGAACCCAGAGCAACTAAATACAATTAACTCCACACACAGTTGCATCTTGTAAATAATTGATCCAGTGGGAGTTTGAAAATAGGGCCATTATTTCTTTCCGATGATGAAACCCATTTCACTTATGTTGCAAGCATATTTTTGCAAGTGAACATAACAAATAATTTCAAGTGAGTAAATTATAGGCTAAAATACCATAGAATTAATTATACATTCAGCTGGTCTGTGGGGGAAGTGGCTGCTTAAATAAATACTGTATAAACAGAGCGAGTGCACTTGACTCATGATGGAGACACTTGATTTGGATTTACTGATTTGCTCATAGTCATAAATCAGCAACAGACTTCATAAAACTCTACATCAATCTAACTTTACCATAACATTGCTATATACAAAGAGGGTGTTGTATTTCCACTGCTTCCGCCTTGTCTGAATAGGGAAAGATACACCCTGTCTGTGTCTGCAAACTCCAATAGTTATTTTGAAGTGGTTTTGCCTGTCAGCAATGTGCTGGAAAAGTGCTTACCAACACTGCAGGCCACACATGCACTAAAAATGGGAGCCCTCCAAAGTGTCGATCTTTTGAAACTCAACCCTCAGTTCTTTCACCACACATAATCCATTTACCACATGTCAGCTAACGGCTGTAGCCTTAGCCCATTAGGCTAGTTAGCTTAGCCCCTTTTCACTCCCAACGGACCCTCAGAGGTCCACCACTACCCTGCCAGAACGGCAGAGGCCTAACATAAACACAATTGCCATGGACTGTAAGTGGCCAGAGCCCAGATTTTAGACACCTTTAATAGCCAGACCTTCCCATGAGCTCTTTAAAATTAGATTAGCCATACTTATTGGTTTCTCTGGCAATGTAGCACAATTTGTCGACACTTATTGGTGTAAAACAGTCACCCGGCTGCCGGTGCTGCGGCAGGAGACATGAGCCATTTTGGCAAGGCTCCCTACAGTTTTGGGCTGGTTGAAATGATGCTAATCAGATTATTTCGACTGATGAACACTCACAGGACGCTACATTTTTGGACATCTGGACACCTGGTTCACTTGGATATCACGATAACTTCTGTTAACATGATTTACAAATTACAAATGTGATTTTTATAAATCAGAGACAAGTTAATATTATACCATATTATATTATACTTTTAAAGCATAATCTGTCTATTAAAAAGAAAATTTGCCAATGAAAGTAATCTTTGCATGATATTTCTTCCCATTTTCCTTCAAAGATCCAAGCAGCCACTGTCTGTTTGACAGAAGATAATCTGCTGCCCTTGCTGGCTACAAAGCCCTGTGTGACACTGTACCATGAAACAATTAAAATTAATTTGGGTTGAGGAAAGAGCCCATCTTGAGTCCACGTCAGGCCTGCTTACGCTCTGCATGACCCCCTTTTTCAATTATTCTGCTGCTCTCAAACAGAGCCATTTGGGCTTCCAGATTGGCAGAAGAAATGAATGATCAGCGGGATTCGGCTCAAATGAATCCTTACCACAGAGCACGCAGGAAAATTTCTCTGCGTCTCAAGAACATAGGTGGATATTGTTATTATTTTTTTTACAATTCTGCACATCTAAGCACGTTAAGTCAACGTGAAAACTGCAATGCTTGCTGTGATGTGGTTTGCATGCAGAATGAGCTCATGGCGTACAAAAGCTAACAGGAAAAAGGAGTATCAAATAAGTGTTTAAACACTCTGAACACATTTGGATGATCAGCATCCAATTTTCAAGAAATCTGTGACGCCTGTAATTCGTATAATAAACATAAGTTGTCCCTATAACAACAAGGCTTTTTTTGTCTAGTTAGTTTAAGCTAAATACTTGATGCATGATGCTAGTGCATAAAAAACAATTATTCTTTGATTTCAAGTGATTTTATCATTACTCTCCTTGGGGTTAAAGGTCACATGACAAGCAGGTAATTTGTACAATGAATTAAATTCAAATTATTTTACAATTGTATTATTTAGTATTGTATTATTAACTCTCGAATCCCCTCCAATGAGAATGTGTCCTTGAATCCTTCACAGATAAGGAAATTCTAGACTACACTGACAATATTAGTGAAAAGATAAACCCAACAAGGTGGACAAACAAAGAAAAAAATAGTATTATTAAAACATGAATATTTCTTTCAATAATATATAAATCAATAAAACTTAATTTTGTTGATATTAAATCAACTAAAAAGTTTAAAATAATTATGTTCAATGACATGAAAATAAATGTCAATAATTAAAAGCCTACCTTGAGGTTGTCGGCTAGGATGGTATATTTCCAGATCAAATGGCTGGGCGCTTGTCTTTTGGATCACAGTTACATTGCGGCCTGTCCATTTATTTGCTCTGGCTAAAGTGTTGGTCCTCCAGTCTGTCCAATACACACCGCCTCCAAAGAGAGATACAGCGAACGGGTGTGACAGGTACTCGTGCCCCCTGAGGATCTCTATGACCCCTGTGCCGTCGTACAGGGCAGAATATATTGCATCTGAGCTGAAGGGGAAAAGAAACACGAGGTGAGACCAGCACTCTATGCCCATAACAACAAGATGTTACAATGATGGAAACTTCCTGAGGGAAATTCTTAAGGTATAAGCACATCTCATCTTTTTTCTTTCTTTTTTTCTTCCATTTCTGAAAAACTGATTATCGCATAAGATTCAAACAATCAAAGTGAATTGCATGTACAACCATCATTTGTTTAAAAAAATTTATTGCACCAAAGTGTAATTCTTCATCTGCAATTTTTGATTTGCCCCTACCGAGCATCTGTCCAGACTATTCTCCTTTCCTGATGGTCTAGGGTTAGTCCATTAGGCCAGGCTCCTATCTCCATGTCCTTATACACAACATGTCTTCCACTCCCACTCATTGACGTTGCCTCAATTCGAGGAAAAGTGGCATCCCAGTCAGTCCAGAAAAGAATGCTACATAAAGAATAAAAATATTAATGACAATAAATAGGGTTTGAAATTAACTTTTTTCCTCAACAGCCAATTTAGCTACTACATATTTTGGAGCATTCAGAACTTCTAGAACTACTAAACAAAGCAAAATGATCAGAAACAAACCAGAATATCAATGTCACAGCTTAAATTTAAATACATTTAGTATTAAATCTGAATCATTGTACTGCTTTTTTAGCTTTACGACAGTCAATCACTGTTTGTGGAAACCATTCAAATAAAATAATATAAAAATGAAAGATAAAATTCTGAGTTCTCTAATAACTGCCTTGCCTTGAGTTTACCTGCACGTACCAAAGAAGAGGGTGCTTTTTGCCCAAAGATCGTGGACATGCGGCATTTATGAGAATGAGTTTGAAAAAGTGGCCTCTTAACTGTCTCCTAGGGCTCCAGCGGAGCACAGCAGACAGGAAGCACCATGCTTCAGACATCTTGAGAGAGGGCGTGTTATTGAAAACAATCTGTGCAAAATTCAAAGACGTGGGTCTGCAGTGTGCGACCCTATTCACGGATTGTTTTGCTCATGTTTGAGGCTCTTTTTAGGGGAAGGACTCTGATAGCGATGCCATGCAAAGTGACAGAACATAATTTATGAATCATAACCCACAAAATTGGCTAGTTTGTGTATATGCGTCACCCGCCATGGTAGATTTTCACCCACATTTGGTGGATTGGTGGGTGTTAATTTCAAACCATGATTATAAACTATTCTTCTGAACACATTGTTAAGCTCCATATCAAATCATATAGTCTATCGGTATAAACATTCTAAAAGTCAAAATAATATTCTTCCTAATAAAAGTAATAAATACCTTTAAAACACAGCTTACAATATTTATTTGATTTTTTACTAATTACTTGTGATAACAACACTTAACTATTGAGTTGTCATGAGTAAATTAACTTATAGTAAACCATTACATACCATGCTTCCCTAGAGAACAGTGCTGGTTTATATAATAAAAAAACACACAAAATCATACATTTATTTCAAAGTGTTACGTTTAAATGCAGTTACGAAATGTCAATGTCAAACATGAGGGTTCATTTTAACTGGTGTCACAGTTCTCTGGGGTGGCATGAAAGCAAAGGGCACATTCAATTGGGGGGTAATAACAGGGATTATAAAATGCTAAATACTTGCATCCTGCTCATATGCTAATGAATTGTGTGAACATCAGGCATCAAAAACAATAAATCAAATGTTTGAGGAGGATGAAGGATAAGCAGAAAAAGGCTTCACATGAATAATGCTACAATGATGTAGCCACCTTCTTTTTAGAGGGCCAATTAACTGGCCAGTGGCATGCAGTCATTAAACCAGGATTTCAATAAATAAAAGAGTCGCTACTTACAAAGAGCTAATCCTTTAGAACTACATATACAAAACATCCCTTCAAGACACAGCAGTGAGTATATATATATATCTCCCACTCTGCTGAGTGTGAAATCAGTATTTGAATATTTTTCCTAATTGTTCTTTTCAGCTTTCAGTGAAATGATTTACAGTATTTCATCCAACTGAGCACCAATATGAGCTCTTAGTTGGGCTGTGGAGTTTCCATATTTCCCCTCTGTGGGTTGTTCACAGGGTTTGGAAAAGGATATTTCAGCTATATAATATTAGGAATACATAAACAATTGATAAAGATTGATAATGAAAATAATTTAACAAGCTACTACAGTATTTTTGTCTGTGTGCTGATGTATGAAAACAAATCTGCCATCATGAAGTATCAACGTAGGGAGTGAAGTATGAAACACACACACACACACACACACACACAAATGCATTTAACAAAGCTAGTCAGTCCTAAGAACTTCATGTTAAAAACACCAGGAGTTTACACTGTTAATGTTAATGCTGTTAATTTAAATTTGACTAGAAAAGACTGCCTTAACGGTGAATTACTATTAAACTTCGAGTAACTGTACATAATTATGAATTAACATTTTATACAAAATGTTAAATACAAAAAACAAATGTTACAAAATGTTGATACAAAAAAAACTTTGTATACAATTTTTTACATTTTTAAAAAGGTTAATTGTTTACAGTCTATTTTTTTGGCCTTCAGATAGCAAATTGTGGAATAAAATGTTTCTTCTATAATTAATAGGAATTACAATGAATTTGAATAAAATGAAATAAATATTTTAGGATATTGTTGAAAGCTTTGAATTAACAAAATATTTGCGGCCCTAGCCGAATTTTGTTCATTGTCAGTGATCTATATTCAAGGTCCTCAAATGTTACTGGGATCATCGTGTGAATTTTCTGAGCTTATGCTGTCATATTTGAGACTTTTTCCCCCACCTCCATGAGAAATGTAGAGCTGAGCAATAGAAGAGCACAGCTGAGAGTAAGGAGACAAAAAAAGACACAGAACACAACAAATAAACAGCAAGATGCAGTGCGTTATTCTAGAACTATCATTAGTAATAGATGACAAACAAGTCCCCTGAAATATGATTGCTCTGTTATGTACCCAAGATAGTCTCTATGAGAATAAATTACAACAAAAGTAATGCAACTTTTTTCCCCCCAGTTTGCTCTCACTGCTGAATGTTGCTGAAATGATTGTGAAAAAGAAAAGCAGAGTAAGAGGAAAGAAAATGAGGATGTGGTAAACTTTGGTTGAGACTGATACACACCCCTGTCCTGGGTCTACAGCCAGCGCTCGTGGGTGCTCCATGCCACCGGCAATCAAAGTCGTTCTCATTTCCCCATCCAGCTTGGCCACCTCAATCTGATCCAAGTTGCTGTCTATCCAGTAAAGGTTTCCTGCAATCCAATCCACTGCAAGTCCCTCCGGGGTGGCCAAACCATGCTGAATCACAACCTCGACCCCGGTCACACCTACAAAACAAACCACTTGCGCTAGTTCAGAGGCTGGGTAGGGTTTCCAATTCAGCACAGCACAGCAGATTCGGATCGTTTTGAACTTTCTTTTGATGTGTTGAGCTCTTCAAAATGTTACTCCTTCCTTGCTGAAAATTCCAGTTTGGACCAGAATGCATTTCTATGCTGATTTATGCTGCTCTAGTCATGATTGCAGGCCAACTGACATGTTCTTTCTGGTGATGCTGGCCAAAGAAGGCTTGCTAGTTAAGCTAGTTAAAGGGCTAGTTTATTCAAAACTATAACTAATTATAAAACTATTAAAAATGAGGTTTGGTAATTAAAAAAAAAACAAAAAAAAAACGTTTGGTTCTAAGACTTGAGGTAACTTTCAGGATACGCAAGTAGCCATAGTAACTTATTCTCTGAACATAACCTGCTTTGGACGGCTTTGTTACTGTATTAATTAATCTTGCATAAGATTAATTAGTTAATCTTATGCAAGATAATAAAATTAGTTAATAAAAATATAACTTTATCGTTTGTTCATTTTAGTTTACAGTGCATTAAAAATGTTTAACAAATACAACTTTTGATTTTAATAATGTATTAGTAAATGTTGATATTAACATTAACTAAAATTAATAAATGCTCTATAAGTATTATTATTAGTTCATGTTAACTAATGTAATTAATTAATTAATATTCATAAATGAAAGTGTCAAGTGTTACTTATAAAACTGATTAAAGATTAAAAGAAAAATTAGTAAAAATCACAGTCCAACTGCCCCGTAAGAGGCGCTATGCACTAAGAATGTAAATTGTCAATAAACAAAAGAGGATAGTATGACGCACATCTTGTTAACTGAATTAAAAAATGTTTTTTTTCCATACACAAAGTTAACCTTTCTTCAAAATGTGTATTTTTGGGTAAATAATTCCGTCAAGACGCTTGCTATGGACACCAGCATGTCAACATCCCAAGCAGGCGATCAGCATCCAAAACACATTTGCTGGTCTTTTTGACAGGTTTTCTGAAAATAAAATATCCCAGGAAAAGAAAACACTTGCATTAAAGAAAATGATGTTTTCCCTCAGCAGTAAACAAGGTTTATTCAGCTATCTATAATCCAGCTGTTTGCAATTATTCTCAGCTGTGGAGAGCTTTATGAAATTCTAACAAAAGGAGAGAGCAATAGCTGCACTGGGGGCCTGCTCCTCCGAGAAAGATACTCAGATGTGTGCTTAATGCAGCTTCAAAATAGTCTTCAAAAACCAAACAAGGGTATTCATCAGCTCCTCCAGAGGGTTTCTGCATCACTCAAAGAGCTATTGTATGCACAACGCATAGTGTATTGCGTTACTATTCTGGGGGACATGACCTGCGTACTAGGAATTGGGAAACAGAATATCTACTCCAAGTAAAGCTTAGGTTAAACAAAGGCCGAGTGGGAATGGGACATCAATTTAGGTGTTCATTACCTCCGGTCTCTGAGAGCTTTCCCCGATAGATCTTATCCTCCACCACGTCGGTCCAGTAGAGCAAACTGCGGTTGAAGTGGAAGTCAAGAGCGATGGTGTTCCGTAGGCCAGGCACAAGCAGGCTGTAGTCACGTTTATGAAGGTCGATTCGTCTGATCTCATGCCGAATAGAGAAGATAACAAAAGCCTCAAAGGGATCTTTGAGAAGAAACAAATTGATTATTAACACCACACACCTGTGCATTATAGGTTACAAGTGCATTGCGTTTTGTGTTGAAGTGTCAGCCATGCACTTTTTTTTCTATGCACAACCACTAATTAGTCTTTTATCTGATGTTTTTATCAAAGACATTTACAGGAACAGTTTTTCTAAAGAAACTAATGGTGTTTTTGCACTTGAGTAGTCTATAAAAAATATTATAAAAACTTAAAAAGAAATTGAACAACCCTTTAAGTGGATCAAAATGCACAGCAGGTGAAAGGCCTTAAAACATTTTGGTCTTTTGAGGTTAATAAATAAATAAAAAGTTATTTTTTTTGGTTTGTGTGTGTGTGTGTGTGTATACACACGAACCAACAAACCAAAGGGGGAAAAAAAACTTTTACTGGAGATTCATGCTGAGAGCTATAAATGTGGCTATCTATTGTAGCACATACCGGTACCTACTTTCAAGATTTATATATGTCACTAAATCCATAAAACACCACACAGATGCTTGTTGTCATATTCTGACTAATGACCTAAATTCAGATTCCCTGGGACAATTTAAAAGCATTTGGCAAGCATGCTGTTGTAAAGACATTAGCTTCTCAATGGGAAGCTCCTGTCTGCGTATCCCACTGTCATTGTATTACTGTTGCTCTTATAGCTGTGTTCCGTGGACAGATCCACCATGGGTTGACAGAAATTATTTCACAGAGAATCATTATTAGCCTATACGAATACTGCTACATTCTTGTGACACTTGTGTCTGTTTCTCACACAACACTATCAGCTTTTGGAAAGTTGTCGTATTTAAAAAAGTAATTTTTGATTTATATTTAATTGTTTTAAATAAAAATTGATTTGTAAGGAGTGATTTATAATCAAGTTAGGGATTTTTATTAGTTAAAGCCTTTCTTTGCTTTTCTGTAGTTTTCCATAGAATAAGGATGAATATTGTCAGCACTTCTCACCAGACAGAACATGTTATCAGAATGTATTGGGAAGTCTTTCTGTTGATAGTTGGAGCCTGAGCCGAGTTCAGCCTTGGAGAAGCTGTGTATCTGTGTGTGCGTTCATATGGTCTGTATTGGTGAGGTGATTAACTGGCACCATAAGGAGACGGAATGACTTGTTGTTCTCGACAAAGCCACGTGGAAGGTCACTAACCAGTCAACCATGTGATCAATGAAAATATGCTTCAGACTGTCTGCTCTAGTGTGGAAAATTACTAGTTTTTCTTACATTTCTTTCTTTTTTAGCCAATCAGAATCATTTAACCGTCATCATTGACGTAGTTAGTACCCTCTGTTAGAGAAGATTTGCTGTAATAATGTGGGGCGGCCTACGAACTCCTTGTGAGACCTGAAGCTGGCTTCTGCTGATGAAACAGCAAACTAAACTTCACAAAAATTTCTTCTATTGACTGCACTTCTGACTCCTGGTCTTCATTCAACATATCTGGTCCTCGGATCTTAACTGTAACTCCCCTACACAGCTTAACATAGAATATACAATCTACTTGACTTTACTGCAAAAATATAGTTATTTTTATTTGACCAAGATGTTGAAAGGTATCAATCTCCTACTGGTCACATATCTTCGCAGGCCAAAGTTCGCCAAACTTGAGATTTGGAAAGCAGCAAAATGCAAGACATATTTCAGGTCTGACACATTTGCATGCATTTAACTGGAAGTCAGTGGAACGGAAAGTGCAGTATGACTGCCCCTTGAGTCTGAGGAATTTAAATACCTGTGCTGTGGCAGCTCTCTCCATCTGGCTCAAGGCTCCAGCCGGGATAACAGGAGCACTTGACAGTGGTCTTATGCTGTTCGCATATCTGACTACACTTCAGATGAGCAGAGCAATAGTCCACTGTCTCACATGTTTGGTTGTCAGAACCTAGATGGAGTCCGGTGGGACAAGAACATACCACCCCTTTGCTGGGGATCACTGCACACTGGTGACTGCAGCCCCCATTACCTTGCAAACATTTCTCTGGAACAGACAAGAACAGCATGAGTGAGGACAAAAACAGATTCAATTTGAAAAGCTGGTGATATGAAGCTATGTTTGCTGGCTTATGAGATTCACGGTTTGAACTGAAACAGAGAAGGTTTGGTTTGGATTGAACATTTGCACAAGACTAGAAGCTTATCGCTCTTCACCTCAACAATTCTGGCATGTGTTTCTTGACTAGGCCATTATGCCATTACACTGACCTATCAACACCACCAGCCAAGTGTCAAGAAACTAAGTTATGCAAGTAATTACATTATTCATGAGGCAGATACAACGAATATCCACAGGTCTAAAAAATTACAACCAACTTCAGATGCTATGGAGGCCAAACTAACTCATTCAAGTTTAAAAGAATTGCAAACTGGGTCTCCGATACATCATCTCTTTTCAGAACGGTCTCTCATCTCTAATGGATAAGCCTCTCCTTTTCATTGAAGCACCTGGTCCTTTTTAGAAGAGAAAGACAAAGGGGAGGGAAAACACAGCTTGTTGAAAATGACACTTTCCAAGGTCTCTTTGCCTCTACTGATTATGATGATCCCCTCTGCGGCTACAAGAGAATTGAATTTTCTTCACAGGGGACCCTGAAGTCTATATAGAGGTGAAGAATAGCTGCTTCCCAAAGGTTACAAATGGCATTGACTCCTGCTGTGCTGGTCTGAGTCTGTCAAACCCCTCAAGGTCCATTGGCACCATCTAATTGGCCCAAGCCAAAAGCAGGTCTAGTCAGACAGATAATACACCTCGTCCTCAGAACATGAGCGGTGGGCTCCCATGGGCGAGTGCTGGCAATGCACTGAAAGTCACTGAAATGTTTGTCTAGTCATATTCTGAGAGAATCATACATTCTCAGGAGACTCTTTCCCCAGTGAGGGCTTCACAGACAAACAGCTCTTCATGTTTAGCTCTGATTCAGATGGGCCTTATTTTTTCCCTGTCTGTA
Organism: Rhodeus uyekii; assembly: GCA_037043235.1. NCBI lineage: Eukaryota > Metazoa > Chordata > Actinopteri > Cypriniformes > Acheilognathidae > Rhodeus > Rhodeus uyekii. The sequence continues at coordinate 3,553,587 of JAWRVZ010000006.1, forward strand.
GCTTAGAGAGGATGTGTTGGCTTTCCATTTCACTCACTCAAGGATGCAACTTAAAGAGATTCAAGTAGCGCTGAGAGACATGCCGTGTAGGCACGAACACAGTATTATCAAAATCTTTTCACCCATGGAGAGGTAAACACAATGCATATTGATTTGCTCATATGAATCCAAATTTATACTGATCAGGTAATTTATTCTAATTGGTTAGTTGCCTTTTTGTCATAGTTTGGCTTCCTGTGTATTGATAGATCTACTCCGCATGACTAATTCTTATTCATTTCTTGCAGAATGCACCAGACCTCACGTAATACCACAGCAGTTTTCAATTAGCACAAGTCACAAGGTGTACAGTGAATAAGGCTGTGGACAGAAGCATTATGAACCCAGAGCTAAAAATATGCATTGTGACACCAAGTGTGCAGTACATGTACGTGTGTTGTTCAAAACAGTGTGACACCATAAGAAGCCAGGCCTTTTAATAAAACGTTTTAGGTAATTTAAAAAAAAAAGACAAAAAAATATTACAGGAAAAATGTAAATTGAACTTTAAAAATATAAACAAAAATTAGCAGCAAAATTTAACTGGTAACTAACTGAAATAAATGAACTTAAGTTAAAGCACTAATATTACTAAAACTAAAACAAATGAAAGCTATACAAAACAATTATAAAAGAACAAGAGCACATAACAAAATTAATCTAATGTAAAATTCATTTAAGATGAAAATTGAAAGTATAAAATTAAAACCTAATCCAAAATAATAATAACGTTTAAAAGAAAACACTGCTTTACAGTGATATCATCATGGGTCAAAGGAGGATCTTAACTCTAGAAACAAGCTTCTTTTCGGCTAATGTGATACAACACAATTACGCTCAACAAACACCAAGCAAATAATAATAATAAATTGCCATTTTTACCATTAATGTATTAACGTAAAACATTAGAACGTAGAACACATTCTTGTAGAATTTACAGGTCACAGGTGTGCATTTATTCAGAATGGCTTCAAACATGCCTCATCCAATCCAAATTTAAGTTTTTACCAATTCTTAGAACATTACAGTAGATGAAGCTCTAGTCAAAGTCTCGCATGCACTCACCACAGGAAGGACCCTCATCTGAATGGTCAGAGCAGTCATTTCTACCATCACAGATCTTGCTGGGAGGCAGGCAGGTGCTGGAGTCATTTGCACAGGACTGAGTAGGGGGCTTACAGACGGAGGACTCACACGAGTCTTCATCGGAGCTGTCTTCACAGTCGTTGTCGCCATCGCACACCCAGCTCTTGCTGATGCACTTCCCTTGGGACACAACGTACAGTCAGACCTCTATATAAATCAAGCTGTCAGCCTTAGATTGTTGTTTGTAGGTGAGCATGTAGGTAAATCTGGATACATTTTAAAAGGTGGTGGAATGTCAAGCTGGGGTGACGTCAGATGCAAACAGAAGCTTTTAGCAAGAGCAAGCTCTTTCAACCCTCAGATACTCATTTGATCAAAACTGTCGCATTTATTTACGTGCATTTATCATACGTTCATAAGTTTGGGGTTAGTAAGATTGTGTTTGGTTTTTCACACAAAAATACAGTAAAAACAGTAATATTGTTGAATATTATCACAATTTAAAATAACTGATTTATATCTTAATATACAGTAATTCCTCGGTTTACGAGTGACTTAGTATACGAGTAAATCGGTGTACAAGCATTGTATCGATGTGCGGGAAAATTTTTCCCTCACCCAGGCGCATTTTTGTGTGGAAGCTCAGCATGGTCGCGCGCATTTTTACTGGAAATATCCTAAACACAGCCTCTCATAACACAGTCACGCGGTTCCAACCCCTTTATCACCCCTTAACTCGTTAACTCTAAAACCAAACAAATATTTTAAATGGGCATTTATGGTCGTGTGGAACAAATTAATTGATTTTTAGTGCATTCTTATGGGAAAAATTGTTTTGGTGTACGAGCATTTTGGTTAACGAGCTCACTCTTGGAACGAATTAAACTCGTAAACCGAGGTATTACTGTATTTGGAAAATATAATATTTTTTATTTAATAAAATAAAAAACCAACAAATGTTTAAACTTTTTCACTGAAAACCCCCAAAATAAAACGGTCAGTCAGTTTGGCAGTCAGGATTCCTTGTTACTTGTTTGACACTAGACTACCTTCATGATCAAATAAACAAGTGAACACTCTTTCTGAACATGTCAAACTGATATGGGAATCGGCATTCAGTCTGTAGTGCAGTGGTCCGGAAAGGGCTTTTTAGCACATTTTTCACATCAAAAGGAATAGGAACAAAACAACGAACAATTCCTCAGCTCTTTTATGGTTTAGATCTAGATGTCTTTTCAAGGCAATCATTTACAATTAGGGCGACTGCTACATCAAAAAGCCCCATGTTGATTGATTTCACTATGGTCTGAGTGGAGAAAAAATGTGATAGATACAAATTACAGCAAGATATGTTCAAAAGAAACACTGCATGTGATCCCTTTTGTGTAGAGGAGATGTGTGACATTTTTCATGCATTCAATATGTTCTCCTACTCAAGCTTAATATGCTGGATATATATAAACTACAATATTCTTAGGTTTGTTGCTTGAAAAGTGTAGAATGTTGTTCTAACATTCAGTTCAACACAGCAAAAATGTTTTGGCTCAACCAAAAGTTTGCCTTAAGGGCGGGAAAATAGCAGATAGAGGAATGTTTGGGAAAACTTGAGATGTCTTCATTTTCCAAACGTTGAAGTTAGTGGTACAGAAATGACATATCTCACCTTTTTAGTTTTACATAATAGCTAACTCTGTACATAATGGCTTTGCTACCAAAATAGACATCACTGTGAATCATGCAAGCTTACACCATTCATCTCAGTCATTCTAGGCTAAATACAAATCCTAACATTGCAAAGGATTGCACCATGTAACGAAAAACAGACTGGATTTATCACCCGACTCAATTTGCAAAAGGCAAAGACTTAACTGAAAGCTCAAGGTATAAAAACCATCATCCTATAAAACTTCACCAACTGCTTCATAGAATTTTACAATTTTAATTTTATGTTATATTGAACTCAAAGGGAAAATATAGCAATAGGTCAGTGTAGAAAATAAATGTGAGGTCAGATTTACTGGTACCGAGGAACACCTGTCATACCTGAGCTTTTGCAGGTAAACTTTGCCTGAGGATCACACATTCTCTTAATGCCCTTGCAGTTGGTTTCGTCACTGCCGTCTTCACAGTCTTTATCCCCATCACAGCGCCAGCGCTCGGGGATGCAGGTTCCATCAGCTCGACAGTGAAACTCCTCTCCACTGCATTCCACAGGAGGCAATGCTGGACATTTGGAAAACAGGAACAGGCAGAAAATATATCTTCTTGAAACATCTTGGACTTGATTTTGTCCATCGGGAATTGATTGAATCATTGGACCCTTATTAAGTTGGCTTGAGAAAGCCAACTTAATGATCTATAATATAAACTTATTATTATTTTAATTCTGAGCCAAATTTTAGACTGCATAAACTCCTAGAGTTCTAAAACTACAACCACCAAACTCAGCTCAGACTTCAGACCTGTTCTGACTCAGGTAGCTATATCTTTTCAAACTGATCCAACTTATGGTTTTCCAAAAAATGAAGATTAAAATCATAAACGTTTCATACGCTTTCATTAAGCGGGTGAAAACTTTTTTTGGAGAAAAAATCACACACACAGGAACTCTAAAAGAGTATTTAAGCTTCATCCACTGTGCATCTATGACTAACAAAGTGTAGCAACTAACCTAGGATATGCTAACAAACATTTTAAATCAGGCTAGCAACAGGCTAGCTAATGGTAAATCAGGCTAGCGACATGCTAATTCATGCTAGCGACATATTAACTTATTTAATTTTTTCATTTTTTGCTTGTGACATGTTAATGTTAAATCACGTGAGCAAACTTGTTAATTAATGTTAAATCACGGTAACAATATATTAATTCATGCAAAATCCTGCTAGCGACATGTTAGTTCATGTTAATCCATGCTAGTGACATGCTAATTTAAACTAAATCATGCTAATGGCAAGCTTCTTCATACTAACGACTTGTTAATTCATCCTAAATCTTGTTAGCGACGTTAAATCATATTAGTGACATGCTAATTCATGCTAAAAACATGTTAAATCGCACTAATGGTATGATAATTAGCAGATTAGAACAAGCTTACAACATGCTAATTCATGCTAAAACAACCTTTTCAAGCGTGACTCTTTTTTAACTGCTTCTTTTAAACTTTCAGGCTAGGCTTTCTCAAGCCAACTTCAAAGTTTTTGATATTGCTGTTCCGTCCTCATGCAGAGAAGTCGTTGCAAGTGGGAGAATAAGTTATTTTTTTAAGCATTATGAGGGCACATGATTTATTTTTAAATATAATGAGCATGGATAAATCATTTATAATAAATAATATTCCAATATTCATATATGCAATATTCCAATAAAAAAATTAAACATTTTGAAATTTGAATTCATTAGAACTTAAAACATGAACATTTAGCAGTGCTATTGTTTCCTGACTTTACGATTCTTAAAGACCCCCAGTGGTGAAAATAAAGTTTTCAATGTTGTTTCTATGTCCATGTTTCCAATTTTGTTTTAAGACAAACGCTGTGCAAATTCATAAGCACTGCTGGGAATTTTCTCTTTAAAACGGCAGTGATCTAAATACGTGGTTTAAAACTGCAGGTGTTGTCTACATCACAAACTATGTTGTAGCCAATTACCAGTCAATGGGTGGACGGGTTTTAGCATATCATTAAATATGATGTGACACAGGGGGTCTCAAGAGAAGCTAGTTTATCCGGTTTATATTTTGAAAGGCATATTTTTAGAAAGCAGACTGAGATGGTGAACAGGAGCATGTTTGTGTAACATTAGCAACACATTACTTGCTGTTTGATAATGTAATCAAGCCAAAATCTAATCATATTACCATTATGTGTCCAATGTGTTAGAGGATTATACATAAAACTCATTACCATTCCGATACATCGACTTGTAGATAAGCCTGTATAATTCACTCTTCCACTAAAGAAGTGAAATTTCTGGTTCAAACATATATGGCTGAATTAAACCAGTATTTACTATGGTATTGTCATAGTCATGTCGTGTCTCGTCACTCTCCTCCTGTATGATCCTTTTGTGTTGGATCCTTGTCATGTCAGCCACTCCCCCTTGTTAGTCGTGTCAGGTGCTCCCCGTTATCCTGTCTATTTAAACCTTCACGTTCTCCCTTGACTTTGTCGATTGTTGAACTGTTTCCATATTGGTTCTCCGTGTGTGGATGTTTCCTTCTGTGTCTCCATGTACTCCGAGATTTGCATCGTTTAGTGCCGTTTCTGTTTATGGAATAAAGTGTTTTCTGTTTCTGTTTACAACATTTACTATGGTAAAGTTGACCTAGTGGATCTTTGAGATGGTGTGAGTGGAGGCAGGGCTAATTTGCATATTCATGTTTTATTATCCACGCTTATTAAATGTAGCAAGGATGTAGTTACAGTCACATTGTTTTCACAGGAAAAAACTTGCTTAAATATGTCATTTTGGTGATGAGTTTTAAGGGATCAAAGTATTGACTACAGGGGGAATTTAAAAGTTGTAATACTACACAGCACACATTCTTCTTTTAAGTGAATAAAACATGTAAAGCTTGACAGTTGTAGTCAAAGTCCTGAACAAATGACTTTGTTCTTTTTAGTGAATCAAACACATGCAGTACATAGCGAACAGTGTTGTCCAATTCCTAAACAAATTCTTCTAATGAGTTGGTTCTTTTTGGTGAAACGCATAAAGACGTGAAGTATATATCAGCTACTGAATTGATCTCTCTTCTAATAAAAACAATATTGTAAAGATCAATTAGGAACAGAATAACACATTTCTAGCAATAGTTATGGTACTTAAAATTAGTAAAAGACTCATTAATGGAACTTTTAAGAATGTATTAGACATTGAAAGGTTAAAAAAGGAAGAACAAAAGGTTTCACAGAACTTCAGCTAGCCTTAATAATGTTAAATAGACTGAGATGCATCAAGTATATTTCAAGATTTCCTTTTGTCACATTTAGAAATATTTAAATATTCTCCCCAAACCTGGCAACCCTGGCAAATATATAAAGTTTCTGTGTGCTTTCAATGCAAAGGGCAGAAGAGATAATTTCTTAAAGAGTAGAGAAGCACAAAAGAAAAGCCTTCTTTACTGTAGTCTGCCTCAATTATCAGTTTCTGATTAATTTTGAGCCCCGACTACAGACAGGAGTTAAACACACACTCCAAAAACACCACACCTACACAAGTACCAAGACAAAAAAAGACAGCTGCTCATATTAAAAACCCTTTAAGACCAAAGGGCCTACTGCTTGGCTTAAGGCTGAGAGTTACCAGTGTGTCCTCCACTTTACACATACAGAGCATGTGTTATACAGTGATTTGAGGCCTGCACTAGGGGATATGAGCCAGACAAACCCTCAGAGACGGACAGGAAACGAGAACCTCTGTCAGGAGCCCGTTTGATGAATGGCTCCAACATTTCTGTGACAAGCTGGTGGGCTGAAAGCATTGGAGGACTCGGCCTCAAGTAATTACAGCAGATTAAAAGATTCAAATCTGTAAGGTGTTTCCCTTGCGAACTCAGATAAGATTAGATCTGTCAAGTGTAGAGAAAAAAGAGAGAAAGTTTTAAACTTGTGTTCCCTAAATAAGGGACATTGCACCAAGGCAATTACAAGCAACACTGCCTTGATCACTATCATTCAGCTCTTTGTTAGCCTGCTAATTAGTCATGTTAAAAAGATTCTCTGGAAATCACTCGGTAGGTTGGTTAAGTTGTTCATGTACAGAAATGAACACAAGTGCACCTTTAATCAATCTAACAGGGAAATTCAACCTAAACACCCTTTGATTACCCTGACGTGTTTATATGGGACACAATGTAACTAGGGATGTCCACAACAACCCGAGTACTTAGAAATGACAGCAATGACTGATGTGAATACAATTTTTCTAAATATCTTTCGTGGTCTTGACTGGTTTGGACAGTGATGGTACACAAAAACTGTAGATGATGATTTTCAATCTGTGACTAATGCATTTACACCTCATTTGCAGTTTACTTTCATTTATTTATATGTTCTATGTTTTACATTATATTGTACTATTTACAGTTCTAAGTTCTACAGTTAGATGCTAACTGTATTTTACTGGCACTGTATTTTGCATAACAATTACGTTCTAATATAAATCAAATTTAGAAGTCATGCAAATGATTGAATGAAAGAGAATGCAGAGGCCTACATGCATCCCTCCACCTTGGTCAACCATTTAAAAAATAGCGCAGACAAAGCTTGATTTTACAGGAATCATCCCATGAGCACTGGGTCATCAAAATGACCTAAATGGATGTACCAAATGAGCCGGTACAGTGGGCAAAGAGGGAAAGTTGATGTCCTACCAGGGGCAACACCAGAACAAGTCACATTTTCATCACTGAAGTCCCCGCAGTCATTGTCTCCGTCGCAGGCCCAGTGGTCTGGGATACATCTGCCGCTGTTGCACTTATACTGGCCATTAGCACAGGAGTGAATGCAGCCTGCCTCATCACTGTTGTCTCCACAGTCATCATCTATAATCACAAATACAGTGCAGTCATGCATAATTAGTATCTGGATAACTCATTGCATTAGAGAACTTTTAAGCATCCACATACACTAGCATTCAAAAGTTTAGGGGTTGGTGAGTGTTTTTTTTTTTCATGACCATGAAAGTAGTCTCCTAGGCTCACCAAGGGAGTATTTTTTTATAAAGAAATGAAAAGAAGGGGAAAAAAGTAGTATTATAATTTAAAATAAATGTTTTCTATTTTAATATTTGTAAAACTTATTAACACTTTTCACTCTTCAGTGTGACAAGATCCTTCAGAAATCATTCTAATAGGCTGATTTCTCAAAAATTATAAAAGGCCACACTTAAATATTTAATTTGAATGGTTCTAGTTCATATATATATATATATATATATATATATATATATATATATATATATATATGGTTTTTGCTCTGTTTGTTTATAAACCTGTATGTATTTACTGTTTCGTTAATAATTACTTACTCAGAATACTTTAATAGTATTAAAGGTGCTGTTGTCTCTGTATGCGTGCTTTAAAGATCAAAGAGCGACAGTGCCAATAATTCTTTACTAGATGTATGCTAGTGGGTAAATAAAACTACAATTAGACAAAGATATGGGTTTAACAATTTCTTATTTAATGTTGTTTAAATGATTGTGCATCTACACGTGGTTCCACCAACATTCATGACTGCCATGGCCTGTTATTAAAGGGTGCAGAATTTTCTGATGTCCTTTTGGGACTGTGTTTGGGTTGTTTGTTAATATTCTAATATGTATAACGTACATTTTTGTATAACGTATCATTATTGCTCTATGGTGATTAATATTATGTTTATAGAGTTTATTTTTTGAGACCCCTGTAATTTATAGAATGGTTTGGTCTGGTTTGTTAAAAGGACTTAATTGTCTGTGGCTGAGTTAGTCCTAGTGAGAAATCCCTAGAGAAACATCTGAGACCCAGAACTCAGTAATATGCTGAAATCTCAGTTATGAGTTCCCAGTTTCTGGTAGTCAATAAACTGACATTTTGATATCTCAATGAATGTCTCCTGAAATGTTGTGGAAAAACCCTTACATAAATATTAATGTAGAAAATTGATAAAATCATGAAATGTTTTTTTTGAATTTATTTTATGAATGGAAAGATCAAAAAAACACTTTTGACACATTTAAATGTTTCCATGTTGAATAAAGATTTACATTTCTTAAAAGGTTAAGTTTGGGCTTTTTTTAATCAGTATTGTCCCACAACTTGCGTTGGTCTATCAAAATACAATAAAAAAATATATATTTTATGATCGTCATACACTTTGGTACCAGAAAATGGCACATTTTCCTTAAGGGGGTCTTTAACCCTGTTGTGCCTCATGGTTTGTTGCACAATGCTAGGAACCGAAATGACAAAAACAAACCACAGGAGTTTTTCAAACAAGAGTCTTCAGGGCATCGAATTACGCCAAGCCTCATTTTGTACTGAAAAATCAGCAAGGTATCCGAGGGCCCTGACCCTGGATAAGAAATAACGCCTCCATAAGCTGACCTTGGCTCAATGATCTCATTTGAGAAACAAAAGATAAAAAAGGAGAGAGAGAGAGAGAGAAAAAGAAAGGAGAAAAAAACAGATATAAAAAGAGCAGGTTTTAATATTGTTGATGATCGAGTGCTGCACTCAGGCAATAACGTATTACAGACCTTGAGGGCCGGCAATAAATTACAGAGGTCAATATTTTACACCCACCTTGATCTGAAATGGAGATATTTCAAATAAAATAATCTGTTAATATTTAATGGTTATTAATGCGATGCATTTCTTGTGCGACAAAAAAGACCGGACAGTAGGATCAATGGACTTAATTGAATTAAAGTGCCGGGCTTTCTTTTATCAGCTCCCAAGAATATAGGCTAATATATCATTGTGCTAAATGGAAGAGCAAGTAAAGCAAATGGTAAAGTATTTTCTTATTTCTGGATACACTTACCTGAATCGCAATGCCACTTCATGCTAATGCACCTCCCATTAGCGCAGCTGAACTGGCTGAGAGCATCGCAGGTTGGGAACACTGTGAGGAGAAAGAAAGAGCGTGAGAAACGTTTGCCGCAAAAACCCTGACGCTTGAACCCCATCCAATACATCATTGTCTCTTTGATACACTGGAGAAGAAAACCCATTTTTCATTTAGCTTTTAGCTTTGAAAAATTGCAAAAGAAGTTTGTCCTGGCACAGATTGCTCTGTCATGCTAATAGATTAAATTTGGAGGCTCTTTTGTCCTCAGGAAATTTCATAGTTTCTTGCAAGTTTGGGGGAGAACCTGAACCTGTAACTATTCTCTTGCAGCTCGTTGCATTTTATTTATTTATTATTATAATTTCCGTACACAAGTCATACCGCAGGGGTTTAGTGCTACTACTGTAGAAACCAAGACAACCTGAAGGTCATGCCAAATGTCGCAGTGAATTATTGCTATTTTCTAGCTAAGGTTAATGAAAAGAAATCACAAACAAAGGGAAAACGAGACCTTACAGATGCAGTGGAAAACAGTCAGAGGCAATAAGAGCTCACCAGGAAGCAATAACACACCAGCGATGTGATAGCATGGTTTGTGCACTTTACTACAGTGTTGATTTAAAGATATCAAAAGGTTATTGTTTCAACATTATGAATTACTGCAGGTTTTGCTATTAACCTGTGGATCACAATGCCTTTGGTGCCTTTTAAAGATGAAGATTAGTTTATGGAAAAAAGCACCGGCGCATCAAGTTTTTTGATGAATGCGATCTGCGCAAGCTTTTGAACATAAGTATCTTGCCTCGTACAACATTATAGCTTTTCATGAATATATCAGAGCTCAAAAGCATGTAGGAACAGTGGCATGAATGCAGTAGAAGAACATCTGTTTCTCTTTAAAGTGTCTCTAAGCTCAGTCAAGAATCCATACGCATACATGAAAGCATTTTCAGTTCATGAAAATTAATTATGGCTGTGCGATTCATTTATTATTGGTGTATTTTCATTGATGTTTTTGTTTAGTAACAGGTCTTTTGTCATATATTTTCATGACTTCAAGCTTGATTGTACACTATGTTCTCACGAAAATATTAGTAATCATACAATTATCCTACAAAATCAATAGTTTTGTTTCAACAACATCACCCTGAACATGGACAGTTCCCTTGGAGAATCATAGACTTAAGTGCTGACACAATGGTAATAACTTCTGAGTCATGACTTGCATGGACTAAATGAACAAGAATAGAATTTTGTTACAGAATAGATTACAGTTCATCAGAATCCATTTATTTATATACATTTATACCATGGTCTGTCTGAATACTCGATGCTGATTGGCTAAAAGGTGTGCATTAAAAGTGTTTAATGCAAAGGTAGTTCCATTCAGTTTAGTCACCATCCTATATTAATGCGCTGCTATCATTGAAGCATGAATGCGCACACACACGGACATACAAACACAAACACACCACTCGCACAAAGAGATCACACTTCACATACAGAAGCATTCAGGAGCACAGAAACTTGTTATTAATGCTGCCTTGCAACTTTTATTAATAAAATAGCGTTGCTATATTATATTTCTCAGCATCGAGAGGGTAACAGCATCTCGCTTTGTAATCTTGTAATCTTACCGCAGTACTTTATCTCTTTGTCTGAATAAGACAGAATGCTAGATCTAACAAGCTGTATCTGACAAATATAACTGTCATTTTTACCCTTCTGGTCAAATATTGTGCTACAAACATTAATAATGTCCCCATAAAACATGGAAACCCTATGTGCGCACGCGTGTGTTCAGGTGGAGGGCACTGACACGTTGCTTGATTACAGGACAATTGAACGGTCATCAAATGATGGGCATAATATAGTAATTAGGTTAGAACCTGTGAAAATGAATACTAAATTAAGCAAAAATTGCTTGAATATGTGTCTAGGCATCATTCACAGTTTTTAGAGGCAATTCTGCTCCATTGGGTGACATCTCTAAAACATGGACAGCAGTAAACACAGCACGTGAGATTTTAGAAATAACAGATCCCAAGGGCTTCCCAGAGAAAATTACTTTTCGGGAATTGTTTTTTCCCCCTCACAAATAAAACCTTTGCCGGCACATATAAGAACACTTAGAAGTCATTGGAAAGCAGATCATTCGAAGTGTTGATAATCTAGGAGAAGACTTACAAGTCAAGATTACTGTTGAGTCAATATATAAAATAATAATAATAAAAAATTGTATTTGAACATTTATTCCCAGAACATGTTGCTGTTATTGTTGACAACAGTAAATCCAACTTCTAAATTTCACAACAGAGTGCTCCAGTCCCCTGACTTTGGCAATTACTACTTTAAACATCCAGTTTTCACAATAGATCATGTTCAACAAGAAGAAGTGAGACTGCAGGGGTAATAACTCTGCCCAATGAAATCTGATTTGAAGGGTGTGTGTGTGTGTGTGGGGGGGGGGGGGATCACTTACGAATCTGTGTAGTAGACAGTGGCAGTTCAAGTTCATATCCCTTAGATTATAATACTATTCTATCTTCAAGATTGGACTTTAAAAAGACAGAATTGTTTTCTGTTAAATTAACACCACATGAAATTATAGTATTTTATATAAATATTTATAATATTTATATTATAAGAAAAAATATGTAATTATATTTTTTAATATAAATATAAAAAAATATATATATTTATATGTTAAGAAAAAATAAAACAGAAAATATTAGAGAGCCATAGCAAATGACTTTATGGATCTTGATTAGGTCAATTTTACCCCAAAATAACAGTCAAAGTCACATCATATACACACCCCCATGTAATCTATGTAATTCATGACACATGTGCTGATAGTGAATTGACAATAAAATTGATTCTGATTCTTATACTGATTCTGAATATAACCTGGTATTATTATTTTTGTAAAACACAAAAGATCCTACACTTTCAATGCTTGGAAAATAGTAGTTCATTTTACATGAAAAACATAAAACTCAAAGTCAGAATGACATGAGGGTGAGTAAATGATATCAAAATGTTCATATTTGGATGAACTATTCTTGCTTTTTTTATGGCAGTGATAGCTAATATTAAAATGCCACAACTACACTGGAATACCAATATTGTAAAAAGGCAAAACATATTTTGAAAGCTTCAAAATACTTTCAGAGTGGTAATTAGCACAGACCAAGCTGAGCGTCACAGTGTTTTAGGTGTGTTGTGCGCAGTGCAGTAGTGGAAGCCAGTGAAGCTCCATGTCTTTCCCAGCTTGATTACAATTAAATGAAGTCAGGCATGCACTCTAATTACTGCTTACACTGGGAGTGTTTGTGCAAGAGTGTACTGAGGCAGCCGAAGACACAGCAGAGGTAGCCAAGACAATGGCACTTTGAGCAATTTGCAGCATTTGGTGACAGAAACCCAGAAAGTTATATTTCCTACATGGCATGGGGGAGAAAAAAATGGAGAAGAGTCAGAATTTAAATTGTGTTCTCAAGGGAGTGAAAAATGATAGGAATGTACATTTAAATGTACATATAAATGTATTGGGGGAAAATGGATCACATGTTTGAATGTTGATTTTTGTGCACACTCAACAGAAAATAGGATGTGCACCAATTGTCATGACAGAGATCTAGAGATGGTATGAAACTGAAAAGTAAAAACTAAAACTATGTAGCATTTTAAAATGTTTAGATTAGTTTCTGGCTTAAGAAAAAGACATTAAAACAAACTTTTGACAGTGAAATACACCAGTAATTCTCTAAAGCACACTTATAAATAAGTAACATGTATAAGTATAAAGTATAAGGGGAGAAAAAAAGACTCCTTTCATAAGGACTAATTAGGACAAAGCAATGTTTCTTGAGTGAGATTGCTTGTGTAAGAACAGACTCCTCAAAGGAGTACCTGTCTTACCCAGCATTTCCAGAATTTACATTCTGAATAGTCAATTCACTGTGGGAGTTTACAGTGGTAGGTTTCCTGGGTCATTTCCTCTCAAAGCTCTGTGTCATTTCCTTTCGTCTGCTTTCAGGGTCTGGGATGTAGTTATGGTGAGCTTTTAACATCAGAGAATTTCTGATTTGTATTACTGCCACACTCTTAAAAGCTCTTGCATCTAAGTTTAATTCCCCTTTCCTTTCTGCTTCTAAAAGCACAGACATGGGGGTTGGAAGAATATACATGGCTAAAACTGAACTCGTTTCTCAACACTATAGCGGTTGGTGGAGGAGTAATATGTGAGTGGGCTGCAAAGATATACCTTTAGAGGCAATGCTCTCTCAGGTAAGTGTTGCTGGTGATTTGAGAGCCAACCTGATTATGTAGTATAACCTGTCCACGAACAACCTTTATTATGGCCTTATTCCGAGTTTATTAGTTTGTTTTCAATTAGTCTGGTTGCAAAGATGCATTCAATAGAGTCAGATTTGGCACAAGCAGCGCTATGTTTGTGGAAAAGGGAAAAGAGAGAGATTTGTCCCTGAGTAAGGTAGGTTGATGATGACAGCACTGACAGATTCACCAGTTACACCACAGTGAAATTTGCCAAGCCAATTAGCTAGTAGGACATTGACTCACCACAGGACGTGGACTCGTCTGACATGTCTCCGCAATCATCATCTTGATCGCAGCGCCACGCTTCTGGTACACAGCGACCGTTACCACAGGTGAACTGATCAGCCCGACATGGCTGGGCTAAATACAAAACAATAAAGGGAAGAAGATGTTTAACATTTAGAGTTTTTATGAATTAATGAATGAACCAATCAATCAATATAGCAGCAGTTCTTGAATTCTAATCACAGTGGCCAGAGTATGAACGCACTCATAAGAGGTAATCAGAAGTCTAATGCTAATTTCTTTAAGTTGGTTCAGTCTGATGTGTGACTCCAGAAATTACTCCCACCAAAGGGCAATCTTTAAATTCAGAGCTTACTGATCAAAATTTCATTGATACGCCAGAGACTATTCTCTGCTTCAGATCAGCTTGAATCATGAAATATTAAATCGCTTTAACATCTGCTGTCAATTTCAGCTCCTCACTGATTCAATATAATCACTTGTGTTCCACATCGGTTTGCTCTAACAGCTTCTGCCAAGTCAACAAAGGCCTGAGCCGTCGCCGGATGTCAGACTGTTGACAGCATTTATCACATCTGCTCTTCCCTTCCATTGATCTTACAGCACTTAAAGTAGAGAAAGAGTGTTAACTTCTGGAAACAGGCCAGGTGTTCCTCTAGTTAGAAAAAAGGTGATTGGAGAAAAAGAAAAGAAAGTTCACTTCATTGCACATACACACTTATCGATTATAAAGCTCCTTTAGAAAAGCCAATGCTCCTTGCCCTACAATAGTACCTGAGAAGGGAACTTGAAATGAATATCAGCAATAAAAAATAAAAAAGCAAACATTTCAAAAATAGTAAAGCATTATACACTTGCAGAGGCTACTCAATGGCAAGCAAAAACTGAAATGTTCCTATTGAAATTCCTATTGAAAACAATGTTTTAACATTTTTAAAATGTAACCTGAAAGTACAATCTATGAAAGTATGATTTGCATTGCTATTTTAATTCTGAAAGCCTCTCAAAAAACGAAAATATGCATGCCACTACTTCATACGGCAAAACATGCATGTTGGAAATTTGTATTTGGGTTGCCCAGTTATGCCAATAATCATGTTAATTGATAGATATTAGAAATAATAACAAAAGTGATGTTGAGATAATGTTTGTTTTTAGATTCCACAGTTTAGTGTGACCATGAAATGAGAAAGAATATAAAAATAATTTATAGAGAAATAATTTACGTTAAATGTACGTTTGATAAGTTTCCGAAATGAAACAACTTCAATTGTAGAATGTCTTGCTGGTTTGACTGACATACTGTGTATTAGTGGAAGAATCTGTTTAATATGTATGAGGGAATAGAGTTCTACCTGAGCATGTTTTATTAGACTCATCTTCATTATCTCCACAGTCATTGGTTCCATCACAAAGCCACCTCTTGGGTATGCAACGGTTATTGGGACACTTGAACTGGTCAATCGGGCAGCTGTGGTTAGCTGGAAGAAAAAACAATTCAGCACACATTAAACAGGTAATGTTTGTCTCAAAAAAGTATATATTTTATCTAAAGGCGTAAGAAACAATTTGTACTTGACACATTTTTTTTTTTTTTTTTGGAGGGGTGGGTCGTGGGAGGGGGGTTGATATGTTTTGTTAGACTGCTGACAGCCCACTCTACATATAAGTGAGTTCATATGCATAATACTCTACTTTTGTTTTGACACAGCAGTTTTCATTGTGCTATTCATCTATTCTCCTGAGCTAGCTTCACATTTATCTGAAAAATATGCATTTGCCCTCAGGCGTTTGAGTTTATTTAAAGTACTGCCTGTATTTTCCTCTACTATTTGCTCTATTTAATAATAGAACCTACCATTACTCACAACCCTGGATACTCAACGCGTACCCAACAGACAATGAGTAACAGATGAAATGGAAATACCGGATTCAAGTGGGATCAGGCAGTAAAGTTTCAGGCGTATTAAACTATATGACATCCCAGCAGAGCAGAAAATTGATTTTGTAATTCTGATAATTCTGGCAGAACATCACGTTAAAGTATTTCTCATAGTGAAAAATTACTCAGCCCACAACGTTTTAACATGGTGCTTATCTTATCGATTAGCTCATGAGCAGATTGTGCCGAGGGATGCAGTGCGTGGGAGAACATTTTGATATTGGCGTTGATATTGCAGTCGTTTTTTCATGAGATGTCAATTAGCAACTTGTTAATTATCAACAAATTATATTCAAACAGCCTGCTTGTTCATATTTATTTTAGAAGCGTTTATCCAATTAATTTTTTTGCATAATAACCACTAAACTGTATATTGGACCACTGTATACACTATACTTTGCTACTTAAATGTTTTACATATCATTTAGAGGCATCTCTTTTTATAAATCAATGATAACTGCTAAGTGAGGATTTGGAAAAAAATGGCTTGGAAAACGCACACGCACACGTATATGTGGTTTCTAGGGACTAAGTGACATTAATAGGGATAAGTGACATTTGGAAAAAAGAAGTGTTCATCTTGTTACTAGGTTGGTATAAAATGGATGACACCCGTTGATACCTGTACAGAATGAAAATTTCTTTATCGAGTGATAAATCATAGATATATATGAGACTGTGTGCATGCTAAATGACACAGCTTGAGGCCACAGAGGTTTGATGGTTCAGTAAAGCAGGCACAAAAGGGAATATACATCCAAGTCAGGGAGTACAAAAACAAGGTACATACAGCATATGACGGGCTCCTCATCACTGCCATCTAAACAGTCATCATCTCCATCACAAATCCAATTGGCTCGAATGCAGCGCCAGTTCCTGCACTGAAACTCATCATTTCTGCACCGCTGGCTCTCCTCTTGACCTGCAGAGTCTTCAGAAGAAAAAGATCAAATAAAAAAACAAAAACAAAACTGAATTGGAGGAAGAACTTCTAGGGAAAATATAGTGAAGCAATTTACTTGGGTTATGTGGCATCTGAGGGTGAGATTATACATGTTAATTTTTCAAATAAGTCAAGTGTGTTATTTTTCTCTTTATTACAGCAATGCAACATGATCAAAAACAAACTTAGATTCTATCCTTTTCTAAGTGACTAAGTGACTGATGACTTCTATGGAACAAAGGAGTGCTGCAAAAAAACATTAGCAATTTATTAAATAAAATGTTTTTTTTAATACATTAGGTTTAAAAGAATAGTTAAATGTAACTACTTTTTTGTAAACTTTTACATTCGATAAAAAAGATTAGTCCAAAGGATTTTAGTCTAAAGGTATTTGACATTTTGAGGAGTTTTAATTAAAAAAAGAAAGAAAAAAAGTTAGCTTTAAATATGACAATTTGATTTTGTAAACTTGAAGAGTTAACACTATTTTAATTTTTAACAATTACATTAATAATAGATTTCATCATTCATAGTGGCTCTCCTAGTCCTCCAAAGACTTTTTATCTAGGGAATAATATATATATATATTTAAAAGCTTACCAGAGCATGTGACATTGTTCTTGTCCAGGTGCTGGTTGTCGGCACATGCGCACACTCGACCTCCCGGGACGGCCAGACAGAGGGTACCACAACCACCATAATTCACCTGGCAGGCATTGTCACCTAAAAAACAAACATAGGACTAAACAACAGATAGCTACAAATCTTCTTTCCCACTGGCATTACAGCATTTTATGTGTTCATCCCTTCATGGCTTTTAGCAAGTTCTCTCCTTGAAACAGAGAACATAAAGTTCTTCTTCACTGCCCACTCAGAACCAATTTCCTGCTCTTCTGGGATGCTGGTGGTACACGGGGGCATTATTTTTAATCACACGTCAAGTAAATTATGGGAAACACTGGAGAGGAGAGCCATTTGACACTCTTTTCCTTTCACAGACATAATTCGTTGTGTGGGCAATGACACCTATGAAGGGGTAGGAGTGGAGAAAACACAGTTTTGTGAGAAAACTGTCACTTATTAAGTTGAGGCATGGGGACAATAATAAGGTTTCATTTAGAGAGTGGTTGAAAGCCATTGCCTGAACCAATGAGATAAAAACTGCTTTGTAATGGCCAATCTGTGGTATTCCAAAGAGCAGAAACACAATTAATCTTTTTCCTGACAAGCGCTTTGAAGAAATTTGTCTTCTGCTGAGAATGTAGATTGTCAAAAAGCCAATATTTTTGGGGTAGGAAATGCATAGATGACACAACGGGACTCCCTCACCTGCACACGTCACAATTCTAGGTGTTAAGAGTGTTGTAAGGTGGATGTCAAATTGAGAATATTTAAAACATAATATGAGTCTGCTGGTACCAGCTGCCTTCGTCGTCTTTCTCAAAAGAGTGAGTCTCTCTGACATGTGGCACATTGTCTGTTCCCCTAAAAATGCACCACGCTCAGGTAAGTAAGAAATGAAACGTGGGAGCCGAACACACTCCTGTGATCTCTGTGGTGTTAGTCTGTGTACGCAAGGGCCCCGCTGAGTAGAGTCCCTCCCTCTATGTGTTGTGACTGGCACTTATGAGGGAGGATGACAGTAATCAACCCTCCTTGCCTCAGGATTCCACACAGAGTTAAACATTCTAAACAGAGCTTTAGACCCCATTCCACCAGATTAAACCGTACGGCTCCTGCTCTGCAGTTAGGACTATGCTAATCAAAGTTAAAGCCATGAAAATCTGTAATAGCTGTGCTGTGTGTAAAACAATGCAATTTATTATGAATTTTCTGAAAGGATGCACTAGTCCATGTAATATGTGAAACATTTTTCCACAAGATTCTTTTGTATATTTAAATAATGCATAACAGTTTAGTAATATGAAACTATTATGTACCAAAGTTGTGCGCCAACAATTAACTGAACAGCAATGAACTGAACAACATCCAGAACGTTTGGGGTCGGTACGATTTTTTAATATTCTTGAAAGGAGTCTCTTATGATCACTAAGGCTTCCTTTATTTGATTAAACACACACACACACACACACGCACATTTGGGGTGGGCGATGTACCAGTAGACACGATTAACTGGGAGAAATTTGGTAACTGGCAGAGATTTTGGACTACCGCCTCTATTGCAGTTATGTGATGTTGCCGTCGTGAAACCTTATAATTTGCATGCATTATGAGAATTGTTGTTTTAAAACAAGAGATTTTAAACTACTGAAGTGCAGTAAGAAATAAAAAGTTCCTAGGAATATGATGTTGTCGGTATCGAAACAGACGATACTGAAGACTCGCCACGTCATACTCCTGCATTTGAGGAGCATTTGGAGGTTGCCCAACTACAGCCGAACTACATCCTGATGGCAGCTCAGTTTGTCAGAATTTGTGTTTTTGTTTGTTCACCTGCCTCTTGAAGATTGACCACAAGTTCATATGATTAAGGTCTTGGGAGTTTCCTTGTCAAAGAATCAAAATTTCAATGTTTTGTTCCTCGGGCCACTTAGTTACCACCTTTGCCTTATGGCAAGGTGTTCTATCATGCTAGAAAATGCATTGTTCATCACCAAACTGTTTTTGGATGATTGTTCTTGGAGAATTTGGTCTCATAGGACCATTTGGTCTCATAGTTTTTGTTTTGGAGATTTCATCATTCTCTGGGGATAGAGGGAGTGGGTGAGCAGAGAGTGATGCTCTACTTCCTTCTTCCCAACCCCAGGACGAGAAGCAGGTCTTGTTATTTGTGCCATAATGGCCCACCCAGACCTGGTTCCCAGAACTTTCCAGAAGGGAAAGGCTGTCTCCAAGCAGAGGTTGACCCACTGGATAGTGATAGCATTGCCTTGGCGTACCAGTCCCAAGGCAAGCTGTGCTCCTTGGGGGTGAAGGCTCATTCCAGCTGGGGTGTGATTTCGCTCCAGGCGTTGGCGCATGGCGCCTCTCTGGTAGACATCTGTGGAGGTGCGGGCTGGGCGACACCTAACACATTTGTGAGATTTTAAAATCTCCAGTGGAGCTGAACAAGCAGTTCATGTATGTGAAGACAGGCTCGGTGTCTCACTTGCAGCACCATTCCCCTCTGACAGGGGGATACAAGTACTTGCTCTTCAGGTGGGTTTCCCGATTGGTGAACCCTGGATGGAGTTCCTCCAGAATCCTTCAGTGGTCAAATGTGGCGGAGTTATCGGATGATGGGTCCAGTGTTCGTGTGCATGACCGTTTGTTCAGCTCTTGTACTGGGCTAGATGTCCATATGATGAGATTCCCCCTCTGTAATCCCATAAGTGTATGGTCCATGATGTGTTTTCCCTGTCAGTAAACCTATGTCTTTCCCTGGGCAGTTCTGCTCTGCCCTGTCTCTGTACCGGTAGCAAATTCTCCCTGGTTAGGTAGGACCTACTACAGAGACCTTCTATAAATAGGACTGCCCCTCAGGTCCGTCCAAATGTGCATTCACCACAGATTACATCCACTATGGGCAGGGTATGGTCTCCGTAGGATCTTCCCCAGCATTAACAATACTGGCCATGGCTGAAAAACGGGAATTGAGAACCAAAGCACTATACCCCGTGAAATGTCACGTTAAGAAACAGCAGCTCAACCATCCTTGAAGTAAGTCCTGTCCCTTCCATCCCGGGTGGCATGGAGGACTAAGCTTGGGCTTACTCAGTGAGCTGGGTATGTTATGCCTAGGTGAGTGAAGTTGCCAAAAGGGCACGCCTGGAGTTTGCCAGCATCTGCATGGATGTTTTTTCCTATTGCTTATGATTAGTTTCTTTGCTATTATTTGATCACTGTTTACTTGTCACCAGTAATAGTACCAGATAGTAAATAATACCAGATAGATTTTTTTGAACCATTAGGCTAATATATATTTTTTGTGATATTGAAATTGGTGATAAGAATAAGGATATTTCAATGGTAACAAAAGTTTTGATATCATAAAACATATATCACCAGGTAGTTATTGTTGCTTGTTTTTCAATCAATAATAACTATATGGGAATATATATATATATATATATATATATATATATATATATATATATATACACTATAAAATTGTCACGGTCTTGTCTCGTGTTGTTCCCTTCCAGGTCCCTTTATGTATCTTACAGGTCCTGCACACTCCCGTCGGTGTCTAATCACTGCCTAAGTCTCATCAGCTGTTCCCAATCCCGTCTTTGTCATTTTATACCTTCCAGTGCTCCTTTGTCAGTTGTTGACGTTGTGTCATGTTTCTAGTCTCCTTGTGTGTAAATGCCGTGTCTCCTGTGGTTTCCTAAAGATTCTGAGTTTTGCACGATACGTGCCGTTTTCTGTTGTTATTTAAAGTTTTTTTTGTTTTCTCATGTTGGAATAAAGTAAATAATCCTTGTGACCTGCTTTCCTTGTTTATCTCTGCATCTCAAACCGCTCTGCAAACTGATAATAATTATCATGAAATAAAATAAATGTACGGGTACTTGTTTTGTGATATAAGATTATGGTCATATTGGCCACGCCTAATATTATTTTCAAGATTCCTTAATGAACAGAACATTTTTAATAATTTAATCAATTTAGTGCATACTTACCAAAAAAATTAAAAAATCTTACTAAGCTCAAACATTTGAACAGTAATGTTCATTAATCAATTTCCTTTTTTTTGCAATAGTGGAAAAACAATTTATTTTCTAGTTCCTATAATGCTCTAATATACTCTAAAGTATTTAGTAGTCGGTTTGCAAACAAATAAAAACTAGATGAATTTCTTGGAAATATCAATATAGTACATTCATCTTCCTGTCATTACAAATCAAATTCCTTTGTGTTGTTGCCAATTCAATTTAAATCCCAACTTAATTAAATTTATATTTAAAAGTTACAAAATGTGCCATTCTTAAATTTTTCTTTTAGAGTTAAAGTGCCTTTACCCAGTTGGCTTTGTGCATCATATACTCGGAGTCCAAACAGAGGGGGTCTTTCACTTCTCAGCAGAGTGACTTCACCAGAGACCAGATCCAGCTGGAAGATGGAGGCGTTCATGTACTCTGTCCAGAAAATGGAATTTTGGTACTGCGCAATCCCAAACGGGTGATTGAGTTCCCTGCCACTGTACACAACCTACAGTGAACAGCAAGAAAATATATATTATCATGTACTGTTGTGGCAACTGTTGTGGCAGAGGATAAACCTTTTTTTTCTCTTTAATACATAATGGCTTGATGGATGAACTTGAAAGGATGAAAAGTTTAAAGAGAGGTCTCAACAATGCTTCAAAAATGCATAATGCCAGCAAACTCTCAACCTACACTTTCATTTCACATTCATTCTTTTAAACCAAATTATCCAAGCTATGCATTTATCACACATTTTATAACTTGTTTATTCTGTCTCAAGTTTATCTCAATAATAGAGCTCTTCAGTCCTTACATCAATTCATTGGCCTATCCAAAAGTCTTAAAATTGGTTCCCCTCAGGAATTTCTAATGTGTTTTTATAAAGTGGTTTGCAATCAAAGTAAAACAAAGTCTGTGGTCAACATTACTTAAAGACACTTTACCATTCTGTGCAGCAAAATAATCTATGCGCAGTCAGACCAGAAATTTAGATTTTGAAATCAGTGTTTGCTTTAAAAATGTGAGTTTTCGTGCTTGATTAATTGATGCTAAATGCTAATTGCTAATTCTCTTCCAGGTTTTAGGAAGCTTTGTCTAATTTGTAACATTTTGCAAATGTTAGATTTAATATCTAAATTAAAATACATTTTACAAGAAACAACTGAAAAAGTCTGGAGAAAAAATAACTAAGAAATTCATTCATATTTCTAAGCTATAAAAAGCAACATCTCACTCACCATTCTCCCAGTGCCATTGAGGTAGATTCTCTCAATATGATCATAATAAGCATCACACCAGTACATGGTACTGGTTCCATGGTCCAGAGTGAGTCCATTGGGCCACAGCATGTTAGATGTGACAAATATTTTCCTGTTGGATCCATCCATCCAGGCTTTCTCTATTCTCCCGATGCTGTCATTCACCTCATCCTCTTCCCAATCCGTCCAGTACATCCAACTGCAACCAAAGCACAGTCAGTGTAATGAAAAAGCTGATTTTTACTTTTGAAACAGGCATGAATATCAATCACAACTTACTCGCTAAAACAGGATGTACGCAGCTGAAGCAAATTGAAACAAATTGCCTCTAAGTAAAAAATGTACATGGAACAAAAAACAAAATATGCTTAAGACAAGTCAGCAACACACATCTAAGGGAAACTATTTTGATCTGGAGATACATCTGTTAACCAACAAGATAAAGTCACACCAAGGACAAACATTGTGAGTGGCTCAAATAATCTAGAAAACAAGGCTATCATGCATATCAAGACATCTCTCTGGTTGGTCTTCTCATTTACATTTCTTTTTCTTAGTTGTAGATATACTGAAAGGTCCTGTGCCAGCATGAACTGTTACTCTCAATAGGTTGGTGATATTTGAAAAGTGATTGGGTCAACTTTCCGACATGATCCTTCCCCTAGTAAGTGTGCTTAAGGGATTTGTTGCATCGGAGAACTACTCAGCGGTCAACGCAAGCTTTTCTGTCTCATCAATGATAGAAGCCTTGCTTCATGTGCACCACATAAAACAGAATTGGATAGAGGGTGAATCAAGCGCTCTCTGTCCTAGTGTGTTGGCTATGTGACCCTATGAATTATTCAGAAGGCAAACTACATGCTCCAAGTCTCATCCTGCACTGTTCCGATTGTAACAACATGCAGGGTCTAACCAAAATGAGCAAAGATTACAAGGCATTTTCCACGAGCAGAGTAGTGAATAGGGCCTGAGAAAAAAATATTTTTCTGTCCTTTTTAAATTAATGGTCAATTAATATATATATACATATATTAATATATATACACACACACAGTAATACCTCGGTTACGAGAGACTTTGTATAGGAGCAAATCGGTGTACAAGCATGGAAAGTCAAATTGGTGTACGAGCATTGTATCGGAGTGCAATAAAATGTTTCCCTTGCCCATGAGCATTTTTTTGTGGAAAAGTCCTAACGCTCAGCATCTTCACACGCAATTTTTCTGGAAAAATCCTAACGACAGCCTCTCACAAAGCCTATCACCCCTTAACTCGTTTATTCGTTCACGTCGCTCGGTTTGGTTGCATCATTCAACACAGTGATACTTTTATAAGTGATTTACAGCGGTTTTACCTCATGTTGTTAACATTAATTGTGATCGCTATTGTTCACGTACTGAAATATATACGTACAGTACAGCATGTAGACAATGACCCTCAAAATGAGTAAGAAAGAAGGTACGAAATTCAAGCAGTAAAACCCTCCTCTCGTCTCCATCACATCAGCAGCGACGCTACTCAAAGGTAAAGTGCGCGTTACAGTAAATTGTCAAGTATTTTTTTTGTTTAATTGTCAATTATTAATTAGTATTTATATGAGATCTAATTAATAATTAATAGGGTAAAACCAAACAAATATTTAAAATGGGTATTTATGGTCATGTGGAACGAATCGAGTGATTTTTAACACATTCTTATGGGGAAAGTTGTTTTGGTGTACGAGAATTTTGAGTTAAGAGCTAGTTCTTGGAACGAATTAAACTCGTAAACCACGGTATTACTGTATATACTTTCACTTTTAATCCTTGCTGAAAAAAACTATTAATTTCCTTAAAAACAAATGAAATAAAAATCTGACTGAGGCCATGTTTTGAAGGATAGTATACATAGTGTATTTTGAAAGTTAATGGTCAGAGAGTGAGAGGAAAAGAAAGAAAAAATATATAAGGGAGGAAGTGAGAGAACGAGCGAGCGAGAGAGAAATAGATAGACATTGAAGGCTTCATTAATCCTTTAAACTAGAGCATCAAGCTGGGACTATAAGGACTTCTTTACACAGAGAAGTTTATGCACTATGAACTGGTAGGAGTTTACAAAATCAGTTTTGACCTGCTAAAAATACCATAGTTTAGAAAGTCTGCTCCTGGGAATATATGACAGCAATGAAGTGTGCACAGATATTTATAAAAAAAAGAAAAAGAAAAAAAAAGAAGAGATAGAGACGTAAATCTTGAAAGTCCAAATGACAGAACCTAAGATACTAAAAGAAAGAAAATAACTACTGAGGTGGGCAAGTTCATTCTTATCACATTATCACAGGCTGCTTGTGGCATCAACAAAGATGTATACCATATGGGAGTGAGAGATAAAGAAATCAGGGCAGGTGAGTGTTATTTCAGGGGGAAAGCTGAATCCAGCAGACCAGACAAAGATCAACATGCCACCTGCTCACCTGATAGATGGCCAACCCCTAATGATGAGCCCTAACCCCATTACTATAAATACGCCCATACAGGTGGCTCAAAACAGGACAGACAAAATTATACTAAAGGCTAAAGGGTTAAAGTGATCTACATGGAAGGGGAGAATCTCCTCAACCAACACCAATCTGCAGCATCCACCTGGATGATGCGACGGCAGCCATATTGCGTCAGAAACACCCACCACACACCAGCTTATTGGTGGAGAGGAAACAGAGCGATGAAGCCAATCAGTATATATGGGGATGATTAGGAGGCCATGATGGACAGAGACCAATGGGTAAATTTGGCCTGGATGTCTGAATTAAACCCCTAATCTTTACGAAGGACATCCTAGGATTTGTAATGACCACAGAGAGTCAGGACCGCAGTTTAACATCTCATCTGAAGGACAACGCTTGTTAAAGGATAGCGTTCCCATCATTATACTTGGTTGTTAGGACCCACACAGACCACAGGGTGAAGTTTTTTTTCAGGTTTTGAAAAGAAATCTCACCAAGGCAGCATTTGTTTGATTGAACACTGTACTAGAGATTATTAAAATAAAGGCTAAATAGATTTAAAGAAACAATTTTGATTATATTCCGTCATAATTAAGATATTTAAGTAATGCATTTTGTGTAAATAGTTAACACAAAACTAAATGTTTTATTTACAATGAAAAATGCATATTCTACTGGTCAATTCTTAAAAAAATAATCATTTTGTTTTTTTAAATAATTATATATTTTTATTCTAATATTTTTCATAGTAATGTAATAATTATTTTAAATTAAATTAATTGTTAAAACATTAAATAATTAAATTGGATAAGTCTAACTCTATAATCTCCTAAATGATTGTATGTTATCTGAAGAATGATGTATTGTACATAAACAACTTCGGTAAGCCCTGTTGTAGAGGTCAAAAATATACATCTTCTCAAAAACTTCCATCATCCACCATTGTCTTTTTCCTCGTAGTCTTATTTTACTGCCTGTCAAAACAGTACACATCAATGGCACCTTAGAAAAGTCGCGCTTCTCATTTCCTGTCTGTGTGTTAGCTCCAGAAAGCTTAAGCTTTCCACTCTCGCTGCAGTCATGCAGTCTGCGTGACATCCTCTGAGCTGGCAGTTCAGCGAACGATGCTTTTAATGCAGATTTTAATCGCTTCCACACCACTGAAGTTATCCCATCGGGAATGACAAGCTGTGGTGACTGGGAGATAAGTTGCCGTTTTTACATGTTACTTGTGCAAACGTGCGCTATTTGAGAGTATCTGTTGACAAACTCACAAAGGAACAGTTTCTAGCTTCCTGTCATTGTCCATTGCTTATTTTATTGTTAGCGGTGCCATTCAAGATACATTAGCTTCATTAAATGCGCGAGAGAGTCGCATAAATTGTACAAGCGTGAGGTTTGAGCAATGAATACAATTATGCCTCTGAGCTAATGAACCCATTGTGTCTGGAAATAATGAAACTATTCTGCATTTGCTTTGCCTCTCTTCAAATGATTCAGTAATCAACACCTCTTGGGTTCACTAAAGATGGTAAAAATCTCTTCCAACATGTATCAATTACTTAATGATAAGAGAACACTTTTAAATAAGCTGTTTATTTACGGAGATTTTAAAATAAATGAATTAAAAGTACTTAAAAAAACCTTAAGATACCCTTTATGATTGGCCCAAAAGATCTGATGACCATCGACCAAACAGTATTTGGGTACTTGAGTACTTTTTAATCAGATAAAAAGAGAGTGATCAGGTTGTGTGATTGGATCTAGAGGGCCAAGAGTGGTTGTTTCCTCATTGCAGTATCTCGCTTCTTCTGGCTTGGCTGGCTGCACCTCCTCAGGATTCATGAGTTACTCTCACACCCGGGGAGGGTGATAATGAGATTGGCTCTGCGCCATCAAACTCACCTTTTTACTGACCGTGCCATGTCAGCTTACTGGTACACATGCACGCACACAAAAACCCAGTACAGATGGAGGGACGCATGGATGGGAGCATGCACACTTCACCAATGTATGTAGAGTTGCTCTGCAGCCATGCGGTGTAAACAAATGTTAGTAAATAAACTGGAATTAGGACTCTTCCTTCAGGGCAGGTGGGAAGTAAATAGAAATCAGCATTTCATCATTGATTGATAAAGTTGATGAGTATTACTCATATTTTATAGAATTTCCAAGCATATTACAACAAGTTTTTTCAGTTGATACAAGGCACATGATCAAATCCTCTAGACAAAGTGTGAGCTTGGGGATGCCTAATATTTTGGTACAATAACTGTGGTTACTTTGGTGCTATAACTTTTAGTGTTTTAATTGTACAATATAAAAAAGGGGTTAGTAATACATTTCATATGCCCACTAAGCTTGCATTTATTTGATGATAAATGCAGTAAAAACAGTAATATTGCAAAATATTATTACAATTTACAATTGTAATTGTTTTAATTACTTTTTAATTGTTTTAATTGTTATATTCTAAAATGTAATATATTTCTATGAGGGCAAAACTCAATTGTCACATGATCCTTCAGAAATTATTCTAATATGCTGATTTGATGTTCAAGATAGATTTATTATTATTATTATTATTATCAAAGTTGAATACAGTTGTGCTCCCTAATATTGATATCCTTTTTGCTCATAATTCTGTGATGGATACAGATTTCAAAAGAATAGTATTATTTGAAATATAAACCGCTATATGAAAAAAAAAGTCCATTTAAAATAACTACTGTCATGTTTGATCAATTTAATGCATCCTTGCTGAATACAAGTAACAATTTCTTCTTCTTGTTCTTTTAATATTACTGACCCCAAAATTTTAAACAGTAGATAATATTTTATAATATAGATCTTTTATTGGTTACCAGCACTAACATGCAAATGATCATCAAGTTTCATTCAGAATTTAAATATCAATGCATCCTTATACATGCTAGAAACATAACCACAAATGCTTCTATCGAAATCAATTGTCATTGTTTATGAATGTTGAAAACCATTTCAAATTACTTTAATCCATATTTATGAGTGTTATAGTTCTTCTTTCTACTGTACCTATTGAGAGGATCCACCACTATGGCTCTAGGGTGAGACATGTCACCCTCCAAAAGAGTCTTCCTGGTTCCAGATGCCTGTTCTAGTCTGGCCACGCTGATGGTTTTTCTGTAGCCATCGTTGGTCCAGTAGAGGTTTTTCCCAATCCAATCCACTGAAATACCCTCTACATTATCAAGATCTGTAAAAGCACACACAAATTTTGTTCATTACATGAGTTCAATTCAAGTAATTCAAGGTGTAAACAGACTCTTTGTGTAAGGAAATGTAGCAACTTTACAAACTAAAGACACCAATAGTATGAAGAAAAACAAGAAGTGCAAAATAATCACAATAATTACCATCTTTGAGAATTGTTTCCCGTCTGCTTCCATCAACTTTCTGCCGTCCTATCAAGAAACTCGTAGTATCAGCAAAGTAAATATTTCCAGTTTCAGCATGATAGTCTAAAGCTCTTGGATTCACCAAGTCCTCAATAGGAACCATGTGCTCATTGCTCGACTTTACATTCATGTCAAGACCACGAATTATCCCAGGTCTTCCCTTTCCATAAAAGAGGAAAAGATCATTCTTGGGTTCTGTGGAGACAGGCAGAAAGTGATACGCTTTTGTTAGATAAGTCCTTTTATGCCATATACCTAGCAGTCAAAAGATTGGAAGATGTAAGATTTTTTGATGCTTTTGTCACATGATCATTCTAATACGCTGATCTGCAGCTCAGTTATTAAAAATTAAGATTTTTAATAACCATTTAACAACTAATTTCTTTCTTTCTTTTTTAAATCGTACCTATCACAGTTTCCTCAAAAATATTTATTATTTTGATAATAAGAACCATTATTCATATCTACGAACCAATAATAAGGAATAATTGAGTGCCAAATCAACATATAAGAATGATTTCTAAAGGATCATGTGACACTGAAGACTGGAATAATGATGCTGAAAATGTAACTTTGCTATCACAGGAATGAATTACGTTTTAAAGTATATTAAAATAGAAATTGTAATAATATTTCAAATTCTACATTTTGCGAAGAGAGTTTGAGGCCAAAGAAAACAGCTGTGTGAAGATCTACAAATCCCAATACTAGCACTGGCAGACGTGTTAAGTTACAGAAATGAATGGAGCAATCAGCCCCACTTAACCATCCCCAGGCAAAAATTATCTTGATTGAGAGGATTCATTTGACAAGCTCCAGCAATGATATTTTTGTTCACTGAGACTCTGTTTAAACAATAAATCTCCTGTTGTCAGATTAACACAGGCGCATGGAAGAAGCTGAGGTTATCCATGGGCTTGTAACAAGCTTAAATAAATTAACCTCTAGTAACAGTGGGCATTACACTAGTCACAGTGGGCATTTAACACAAAGGGCAAACCAGTCTGTCTGTAATGCGGATAGGCCAATGGGACAGGAATAGGATTCTGGGTAAAGAGAGGGGCATCGACCTCCTTCCTCACAGGACCGAACCAGTGTGGGTGAGACCACACAAGTATCACTTCAATTTATCATTCTGAATGGAAGTGCTTCACAACCTTAAAGCCAATTAAGCGCTTTGAGACCTTTATATCAAACAACACAGGAACTATTTGATGAAAGCAGCCATAGATATTTAGCATAACTTCTCATCTGATGGAAA
This sequence comes from Rhodeus uyekii, assembly GCA_037043235.1. NCBI lineage: Eukaryota > Metazoa > Chordata > Actinopteri > Cypriniformes > Acheilognathidae > Rhodeus > Rhodeus uyekii. The sequence goes on from JAWRVZ010000006.1 coordinate 3,583,833, forward strand.
GAGGGAGTAAGTGGCGGTACAAATTAGAAACGTCTCAGAAATGCAAATCTTGGTTCATTATTGTAGTCACTTCATGCTTAACTCAGAATCGTCATTAATGACCCATAGCTTTCATTGTCAACTAAGTAAAACGTGCATTGATCAGGAGGATCTGTGTATGGGGGAATAGAGTGGAAATGGCAGTAATGACGGCAATGAATCATTTTATAGGCTGTCGATAAAATAACATCACAACCATCTGGGCTAATCTTCTTAAAAGTTCATCTCCATCTCTGTCAAGCCGAGTCAGTGCCAAAACTTGCACAAAAGAAGAACCTCTCAATCTTCCCACTTAATAGTATAAGAAACACATTTCAATTTCCAGTTATAAATAGCTGACGAGAATCAAATAAAACAAACAGATATTCCATTGCCAATTCTGCTGAGACGTTAGCTGTCATAAAATTATTGAGTACATTTTTCAATTTGTTGGCAAAGAACAAATAGATATTTTATTCAGGCTGTCAATAAATAAATAAATAAAAATAGTAATTATATGATAAGAAACGACAAAATATATAGAATTTAATTCTATTTTATTCAATAACTGATTGTATTAACCTATAAATCCCACTATATCATATTAAATATACTAATTTCATTTATACAATTTTTAGCATGTAAAAGCCTACTAGTATTAATTTAAAAATGTCTTTTTACTGATTTTTATAAGTAAATGTAAGAATAAACTGGACTAAAACAACATATGTTTACTTGATTAAACATTTTTAGACAAATCATGTTAAAACTTATCAAATACAATTCATTTAGGTTTTTGATGAGTGGTTATTTGTAAACCTCTCAATAATCATAGTTCTGCATTGTATTATATGTTTTGCAACCCACAATGAAAACAACAGAGCTTCATTCATAAATCTTTTTTTTGATTTTGTCCAATAGTTGCATTTAAAAAAAAAGAAAATTTTCACACAATTATATCATATAAAAGCCCAACCCACAGCCCTAATAATAATTATTAATCTTATTGTGTCAGAAAAACACTTTAGAACAGCAACAATGAACAAAAAAAAGAGGCTGTGAGCAATGGTGGACTGACTTTTGCAGGACAGCCCATCACTTCCCAGGCTGAATCCAGTACGACAGCGGCAGCTCCGGGATTTGTAGCTCCCGCTGAGAAGGCAGATGTGCGAGCATCCACCCGGTTTACCATAAGGATCAACTTCACACGCATGGCCCTTGACTGAGGAGAGGACACCGGTGTCACATACGCAATTAGCATATTCAAATATTCACATGTTACATTTAATGTTGAAGAAAGTATAATTGTATTGAAAACAATACAATACAATCTTAATAATTTATTAAAATAATAATATTCTAAACAATGGAATATGGTTTCAACATTCAAAAAATGAACAATGATATATTCATTACGAAATTAATGTTTAAAATTAACATTAAATAAAATACAAAAAAAAATATTATTATTGTATGCTACACAATTATATGTTCCCAATTAGAAACTAAAACAAAAAAACAGAATAGTAAGAGATAAAAAAATAGACATGTTGTTTGGTCAAGGCATAATTCATACTTTACCTTTTGTTTGACTGAGCTTGTGGTAAACCCGTATTGTTTTTGCATTTCCTATGCTGGTTAGCATCTCCGGGTCTGTGACATTAAAGCGATTTATCCGTAATATGTCTACCACTGTTCCACTGGAGGGTTCAGAGCGAGTTGCATACAAGTAGTCCTCAAAGACAGCTAATCCATGCAGGTGGGCCACCTAGAAAAAGAAGCATTGACTATTTCAGGTTGATTAGAACGCTGAGAAGTTACTTTGCTAAGTAAATATTACCTTGCAAGCTCAACGAAAAACAGAACAGAACAGCACAGATACAGTCCTTGATATGCCCCTTTGTTTCAACAATCAAATTAGTCATTAGCTTAAGTTATTTGACTTCATTTGACTTGACAACACCCACAATCTTTATTACTGAATAAAGGGTGCAGATTTCCAGATAAGCTGAAGGTGAACTGAATCCTGTTGATATGCATTCAGCCAGTTCAGGCAGGGTCAACCAGAGTGCTTGTGTTTCTCTGGAGACAGTCTGATTCTGTGCAGTGATTCTAGCCAACATGCTATCTCTGCAAGCGACAGGAGCAGAGTGGAACCGCTGAACCCTGCCCACAAATACATGCATATTAAAATGTGTGTTGTGCTTCACCTAAACCTACAGAGAGATAACTCACCCTCACTTTCCTGTACTGCAGAAGGTAAGACTTCTGGCAAAATAGTGTTGCTCATTATGCTATTCTTGTTAATAGTCAGGTGTGCAGCCATTCCTCCAGGGCAAGATTTTGGAAGTCAGTTCTCACAGATTTTTTAGAATATTTCCTAATATTATATGAAAGCCGGTTTTCAATAAATATATATATATTTTTGGGGGCGGTATGATGAAATAAGTATCTTATGCTCACCAAGGCTGCATTTATTTGATCAAAATACAGTAAAAACAGAGTTGTTATGTGTGAAATGTACATATTTTCAATTTTTCTGGATTTTTGGCCCTTGACTGAGGAGAGGACTCCAGTGTCCTCAAAAAGACGCGCTCAGAGCTTGTCATTTATCACAACAATTCAGTGTTTTCAACCACATAAGGTTTATTTTAGGTTTCAACAAGTTGAGCCAACAAGTTGGTGACTATTTTGAATTATCTATTATACAGCGCTTTTTGTGACTGCGGTATGTCACGTGACAAGCATGACGCGTTGCCATGAAAACAATAAGGCGAAATTTCCAAAAATAGGGAAGGGGGGGGCGCGCACAATTTTTACCTCTTCCTAGGGGGGCGTGACAGAAAATAATTGAGAAGCACTGGAATACAGTAACATATGAAAAAAACATATATTAAATACAAATAAGGGTATTACACCTGGAATTGCGACTAAATAAAAAGATGACGTTATAAAAAACAATGATGTTATAAAAGGAATGCAGAATCTCAACTTAATTTGCGATTGAAATAAATGTGTTAGCAGCCTCTCATCGATACGTTGTGGCTTGCATTTAAGAGCACCATTAAACCCACACCTGCCTGCATATGATAATCTGCTGCTGTGGCCTTCTACACTTTCTGACAGTGAGAAGATCTTTGGGTTGTTTAGCTGAGGTCTACTTTTGAATAATAATGATCCATAATTACCGTTCTCATAAGTGCACTTCAGATAAAATATTCAAATGGTGAATCTGGTTCTGTAGCCCATGTGTTCATTTAGCCTAATTAATGCTAAAACTAGCATGAGAAATTAAAAACCAGATCAAGCCACACAGATACAGTAGCTGACGGGTATAAATGTCATAATAAATTAATACCTGAAATCAGTCCGTGTACAACTGTCTAAGAAATTAATGTTTTTATTCAAAACAGTATTTATTAAAAATGTTTTTTCAATTGCAATTTTAACTTCACATGAATATGTTTGAGGTCAGTATGATTTTTTGTGACAGCAAAGGTACTTAATGTTACAAAAGATTCATATTTCAGATAAATGCTGTTCTTTTGAACTTTATATTCATCAAAGAATCTTGAAAAAAAATTATCATGATTTTCATAAAAATATTAAGCAGACTGTGTTTAGCATTTATAAAAGTAAGAAATGTTTCTTTAATTTCTGAAGGATCATGTGACACTGAAGACTGGAGTAATGACTGCTGAAAATTAAACTATGCCATGAACGGAATAAATTACAGATTGGATGACTCATTTTAAATAATTTTTACCGTACTTTAGATCACATAAATGTCACCTTGAAGAGCATTCAAATCTTTTTTCAAAAAACAAAAAAAGTCTACAAGCCCTAAACGTTTGAATGTCTGTGTATAAGACTGTATCAAAAGAACTCACTTGATATCCTTGGAGGATAGTGTGTCGGTTTTTGCCGTTGTAATCCACCATCTCAATGTAATCCAGATACGCGTCTGCCCAGTACACCAACTTCTTCACCAGGTCCAAAGCCACTGCAGTCGGTCGCTCAACCTTATAATCCACAAGTCGTGTTCTATTAGTGCCATCCATATTGCAGCGCTCCACTTTGGCTGTATTCCCATAATCAGTGAAAAAGAGCATCCTGCAAGAGATCATGAAAGAAAAGTGAAATTGTCTTTCAAGAGAACCTATTACGACTTTTTACAAAGTGATTTTGATTTTGGAGTCTACTAGAAAAGGTTTTCATGTTTCAATGTTCAAAAAACAATACAAAAAAACAATTTTTTTTTAATGTGATATGTTATGCAAATTTAACTTATGTGCAAAAATGGAACATCGCATTAAACCTTTGCGATAAAGCACCATTTCCATCCAGTGAGCCGAAGAGAACAAAATGGTAAACTAGCACTAAATAACGCTACGAAAAATGGTAGTTGCTGGAGTAGGAAAAGCCCCTGTATATAATAATTTTATTTGTAATAAATTACTTGTGACTCGCAGGTGAAACACAATAAAGCCATCTTGCTTTCGGAGGTGGTTGCCTGCTGTTTGGGAACGCAGTCGTGAAAGTCGGGAGGTAATTATACTGAACCACTTTGACAACAGACTCAGGCATTTCACAGCAATCAAAAAAGAATTTCAGCTCGGATGGCAACCAGTTATTAAGACGTCTTTCTGATGCATATCGAGGACTTTATTCGGTAAAAGCTCATTTTCATTAACAGATAAAAAAATTAATCCGACTCAATTGCGCACATAAGTTCTTCATGTGCATTTTTTAAATTTAAATTGATCCCTCGTTTATTGCGGATAATGTGTGTAAATCCCCGCGATTGGTGAAAATCCACAAAGTAGGATCAACCAATCAGCTCACGGAATACATCCACTCATGTTCTCATTCGTCGATCTCGCTCCGGCAACCAATCACGGGCCTTGTCTGAGTGCCCGCGGGTGTGTACAAAGCCTCTGAGAGAGTTTCTCTCTTTGTCTGGCATCCTGGGAAACAGTTTCTCTCGCGCATCACGATAAAACAACGCTGCTTTCCGCAATATGGCTGCCAATGTGGAGGTATTTTTGAATTTTTATTTTTCAATAAATATTTTTGAAAAATCTGCGATGCACAGAGGCCGCGAAAATTGAACCACGAAGTGGCGAGGGATTTCTGTATTTTGTCGTTTCCATCCAGTCTTTTTTGAATGCAATATCCTAAAATGCGCATAAAAATAGGTGGATGGAAACATAAATATTGTCGCAGAACCTCTCTACCAAGTCTGTTTAGTTCATGTCTTTATGAATTTACGAAAAGCGCAATCTGATTGGTCAACTGAATTGGTGTGTTGTGATTGGTCAACTACTTCTAGCATTTTTCGAATATGCATACAGGTTTGGGACATCATAAGGTTGATTATATGATGACAGAAATGTTATTTTTAGGTGAAATTTTTTTCCAACATTTTTATTCATTTAAAAGCACCCATTACTTTGACCAAAAATTCAAGTGTAAATTTCATATGCAGTGCATTTTTCATCACCAGTTGTTCTTATAAGATTTTCTGTTTAGTTTCCACACAGAAAATATGTCGCCAATTAAAGCAAGATCTCATTAGTGACCTGCATAAATGCATTTATCAAATGACACTGCCTTCCTTTGAAGTATTTCAATTACAGTAGCCTTTCTCAAAAAAAGATTCCCTTTTTGCCCGTTCTGTATGCAAATGATGCATTAAGGTAGATGACCAAGCTACAAAAAGCAAAAAAAAAAAGTCTACCAGTGAATACAAAGTGCACTAGACCTTGTTCTAGCTCATCAGATATCAGATACCTAGTGGCTGATACTGAAAACACATAATTTAATTAGGAATCTAACAAGAAAAGAGTTCACACACAGCCAAGGTCCCAAAGTGCTTAATTGCTCCAGAGAAGCAAACACAAAACATAAAGGAAATTAAAAACTTCACCGTACGGAGCTTTTTATCATGGAAGATCCATCTCGTAGTCTGTTGTTATCCAGAATTCTTTGCAGCGCAATGTCAACCTTTCCTTGTAAGTCATTTCATTTGTCCCTTGGGGACTGTAGTCGCAGAACTCATTAAATGTTTCAAAGTCAGACTTTTATCTGATTAGAATATTAGTAAAAGACAAACACACACACACACACACACACACACACACTAAAAAAGTCTTTCCAAATCTTCAGCTTGTTGACCCTTTAGAATCTTTAGGTTTTTTTTTTTAATGCTAGAAATAATTGTAATAACCTTGTAACAGAGATGCATTGTTGCCTGCCAGCAATAAAGAAAATAATTGGCTCCTGTAACATACAAAGTTCCAGTACACTGTGGAGTTTATTACTTCCTCTGTGATTTTTTTCTTGTTTCAGATTTGGATCAATTCAGACCTCAACAAAGAAATCGATTCTACAATGCTCCATAAATAAAAAGAACAATACATACAAGAAAAAAAAACAAACAAACCAAAAATATTAACAACATTTTTCACAGCAGTAATGATAACAATTGTTCTTGGATTAAAAAGCAGATAGACATAACTCTGATTTCCTATGGCACATCCTCAGTCCGCCCACAGTCCGTTCACTGACACTGACTCATAATGTACAAAAAAACTGGTAAGCACATTTTCAATTTGGCAAGCTCCAATGTTTAAATGACACATCTTAAAGTTGCAAGAGTTAAGGAACAAGCCACTTAATAAAAAAAAAATACTTTACTTGACATAAATTATAAAAACTAGTGCTTTGCCATCACAAGAATAAAACATCCTTAGATTCCATTTTGTTCCTTATATGTTCTCGAGGGTATGGTAGCTCACACTCTAAAGATCATGGTCACAAGATTTTGAGAAATTCTGACATGAAGACAATGCTGAGCTAGAAGTCTTCTAGAGAATCCTAAGTTTGTGCCAGTCCTTGTCTTTTCATTCATCAAAGATCCCCGGACTCGAATTGGTTTTCTTTCATCAAGACAACTTCAACTGGAACCTCAATAAATTGTATCAGGACTCTTTTATTCATATGGGCGAGACATGAAAGTATCAAAATTAGTCTCATTATTTGATACGTAAAGTATCCCTTTCACTTTATAAAGAAGGTTAGAACTAAGAAACTGCTGAATTTCAAACAATGTGATAACTCATTTCTTTCCTGTAATTTGATTCAGCTGGCTTTCCATTACTCAATGTGTATATTAGATTAATGTGTTTAGTCTAGTCTACCATTACCCGGTATACATTTACATTTATGCATTTGGCAGACGCTTTTATCCAAAGCGACTTACATTGCATTCAAGGAACACATTGACATTCTAATCAGTTCTCGCTTTCCCCGTGAATCGAACCCAAGACCTTGCATTTCAAGCGCCATGCTCTACTGTTTGAGGTACAGGAAAGCTAGTTAATAAAATCTTGTTTGTGACACAAGTAAAGTTGTTTACGGTTCATAGTACTGGAGTCCCTAATCAAACAGTGTACTGTACAGTAAAAAAGATATTTACTATACCCCCAGAAATTAACATTGCTTAGAATTATTAAACAATTAACACAGAGTTTGCTGGGCGAGCCGGTTAGTAGATTGTGGTATTGATTCTGCTGCATCAAGTTAATTCCTACTGGTGATCTAATATATATATATATATATATATATATATATATATATATATATATATATATATATATGTATAATGAATTATAACTAATTGTTATTAATTATTAATAATTCCTTTGTTGTTAATTATTGATACAATTATATAATGCAATATATACGACTATACAAGTCTTCCAAATTAGCGTATGTATTATCCAAACAATGGCCTTTTAACTTCTGCTACGGTCAGTCTATAGAGAACCATTGCAGTCAGCAGGAGGATCAGTCTCTTTCTGAGCATGCCACTACCACATATCATATTCAAGCACTGCTGAGTCAGATTTTTAATGTCAAAAATAACACCAAACGTATGACAAAGAAGAATAAAGCTGATAAGGTATCAGCAAGTTCAGTGCTTTCCTCCTGCTGCATTATTCCTTCCGATCCCCATATAATTTGTGGGATGGTTGTTTGCGTCAAAACATCTTATGTTTAGTAGACGGATACAGTTCAGTCTGCATAGCATGCATTTAATATATTATATTAGGTTATATTAATTTGTGAGTTGTGAGAACTATGCACTACGAAATGTGTTATTGTTGTATTTAATCAAACAATTAATTAATTTCATCTGTATATTCAGAATAATTTTTTAGTGTTTTTATCCAGCTAATTAATAAGCCAAGAGAGGTCTTAGTTTCATAGTTTATATACAAAAAAAAAATCTTAATTCTTTTTATAAATAGCTACTTTTATCAACAGAATCAAATATTCTCCTGCTAAGTAATATAGGTAATTGGGAACATTGCATACATTGTTGCCAAGCAATAGCAACTTGCTGCATTTATAGAATATATCATCTTCATTCAGTCAGAATCTAGAATTAGAATTATTATTAACATTACAGTTCATAAGGTCTAATATATTTCCCATAAACGAAACCGCACAAACCGTACGGTTATGAAAGGACCACCATGAAGCTTTATTTAAAATAGATTCATAACTTTTGCATATGCTGTAAATTGCTCAATGCTCTTGGACTTGGTTTGTGTATTTGTGGCAAACACACATTTCCCCCCATTGTTCACTGTACTGTGTATAATACTTCCTACATCTGATTCTAATAATACAAACAGATGAGACATGGATGCAGAAGATATCCTTCCGGTGAATGGAATAGTTGCATTCTAATACTACATAACAATGACCAGAGAATGATAAATCAACAATACTTTATTTATTTGTTTGGTGGTTTTGATAACAAACTCAATAAGCCCAGGCAAACCACAAAACACAACGGGGACCTATCTGACCCAGTCATACATCTCATCTGCTGTTTTAGACCTTTAGACCCGAACTTTAAGTAATCACTGCAAGGTGACACAATGGTCTGACCCAAACACTGGACCGAAATGGGGAATTTCATTACTATAGAGAATACTGAACAGAAAATGCCTCCCCTTTCTTTCACCAAGACAGATTACCAAACAAGAGGGCTGGAATAGGGGATGTATTAAGATTAGCACTCAGCTCTGTTTTCATTTTGCTCTGAATCAAATTCGAGCTTCACACTCTCCACTACAGAGGATAAAATCTCTCTTCCTGCTTTTTCGAATTGATTTGGGGAATTTAAGTTGGACTTTGAAAAGCGAGGTTAAACCAAGTTCAGTCCTATTCCCTCTCTGGGATTTTTGTTTCAAATTAGAAAGCTACATTTTACATAAAGCCTCTCAAGATGTGTAGAAGAGGACGGAGGCTCCTTCAGGAAAGCAGGCGAGAAATTGGAAGAAAAAAAAACAATGAAAGGAAAAATATATCAAAAGCACAAACTAAGCACTTAGCTTTTAGTGAACTCTTTCCATAACTACTGCACCTCATGCTGAGCCACTATCACAAACCGCCCCAATTTCTTTTGTTTTCACTCCACCGCTCAAGGCTGACAGACCTCCTGTGTTTCCGCAGCCTCCCTCACACACGAGCAGCTCCAACTTCATCTCGCCAATTACAGTAGGAGGACCAAAAAAAGCAGACCAGATATGTAATGTAGTAAACTGCACTTTGCTGAAGCTTTAACCGCTGTGCTCCTCTTACACAATCCCGGGAGGAAACTCACTGGATGCACTGAAGGGCATGCACAAATGTGAGTGAGCCATTCCCGTGGGCTATGGTCATGTAAACACACCAATAGTGTGTTAAGTTGGTAAAATTACACGCTCATCATGGACCATAAAAGGACACAAAAATCCATTCACAGTCAATGGTGGAGGAACAGTGTTGAGCTTGTTTGATAAGGGTAAAAAGCGCCAACCTCAAGATTTTTGCTAAACCGGATTTTCTGCTTAAGGTCGGCACTGGGAGGTGAATAAGGGGATCTTTCAAAAACATATGGGAACCCAGGAGAAAAGCTCAAAACCAGAAACATATGTTTCTAAAGTCGTATCCCACAGCATTTGTACTGCACACAGAAAGCTGCAAACTTAAACAATGCTACAAAAACAAGGTAATGCTGTCAGTAATGCTGTCAATATGTTTTGATGAGGGGTTTTAACTAATAAAAAAGACTGAAACAAATGTTTCAAATGTTAAGAAATGAATACCTTCAATCAGGAAGGATAATATTTTATAATATTACAAAAGATGTCAAATTAATGCTGTTTTCTTTTTTTGTTTGTTTGGGCGAATCATGAACAAGCCCTGCTCTGACCTACTAAACCTATGATTAAAATGATGGGACCATGTAGTGAACAGTTGGGTGTCACCAAAGTCCCTCTAAAGGAAAGTCTGTTCACTCAGCGTCCATGTTTACAATGCCTCCTGACAGCTATTTTGGGGATACAAGACCAACACAACATCCAAAGTTGAACACTTCCCTACTGTATAGTATGCGAAAAAACAATACGCCAAAAGAGTAGCACAACAGCTGGATGCTGGATACCACAGGGGCGACCAACGATGCAGTGGTTTGACCGACTGAAGGAAGACATGAAAATCATTGATCTCGATTGAGCCAAATCGAGAAAGTTTAAAAAGTATACCCTGCATATGGTTTAGTAGGTTGACGAAGAGGTTTGGTAGGTTATTTTTTCTACCAAAAGAAACCTGAATAAATTTACTTCATTATACACAAAAATATTTAGCAGCGCAAACAACTTTTTTCAGCACTGAATCAGCATATTAAAATGATTTCTTTAGGATCTCATGAAAACTGCTTAAATTTCAGCTTTGCCATCACAGGAACAAATTACATTTTAAAATATATTATAACAGCAAACCGTTTTTTAAATCGCAATAATCTTTCACAATATTACTACTTGTACTACTTGTGTATATAATGTTTGACACTTTGTATTGTAAGTACTCTTATGTACTTTTATATCCTCAAGACAAATCGCTTTCTGTACAGTAATCCCTCGTTTATTGCGGTTAATGTGGACCGGAAACCCCCAAATTCAAATTCAAATATGAATTGAATTTATTTTTCAATTCAAATTTTTGAAAAATCCGCGATGCACTGAGGCCGCGAAACTTGAAGTGAGCATAAGAGACCAAACTTTTGAACAGTGGTGCATATTTGTTAATTTATTGATAAAATAGAATTTTTATATAACACAATGTGTCTTTGAATTAGTTATTGAACTTCAACCCAATACACAACAAAGAAAACACCACAATCATGGAGAGAACATTAGGATTTGGTTTTAAGTCAACAAACACGAGTCTTGCTCTTTTAGTTGTACAATAGTTTGTAAAAAAAGAGAGAGAAAGAAAAAAGAAATAAAAGATGCTGCCTTAAATTTTGATGTACAATGAACTTTGTACATGTTTAAGTATTTTGAACTTAAATTACTTTAAACTGACTAAAAAATTAATTGAACAAAAAAAGCTGAATATTGCTTAACTTATTTTGATGAGTTAGGTCAATGTAAAAACGTATTTTCATAACTTTTTGATCATCTAATATTTATTTTAAAGTGAGCTTTATACAATCTGCAATAAAACACACTTTAGTACTAAAATGTCAAATACTAAATTGGCACAACTCTAGAAAATTCGTCCCTCTGTGCATTTCATTCAAACTCTCTTGAACGTTTTTGAAAGACCGCGGAGGGTGTTGATGATCACAGAGGAAAGAGCACAGCATGTAGACTTTGAGAGATAAACGGCTGTCATTTCTTTTAAATACGCCTTTATACGGGGTAGTCAGGATTTCGTATTTGTCAGTCACAGCACGAAAACAAAAGAATGACAACCACACACACCAAAGAACGGAACCGAAATTGATGGCCTGGGCTCTCCTTGCAGTCTTCAGTCTTACTGCACACCGGTGTTACAATTTAGGTTCACTGGGCACAAGGCGTCTCATTAAAAAACCCGGAACAGAATGCTCTGCCTGTCCTTGCACTCTCATGAATAAATGGGACAAACTCTCTCCTGAATTCCTATTCTAAACTTGCCGGGGAATATTACCATGGCGCTCCTTTTAGCAGCTAATAACTAGAATAATCATGCTGCCCTTCTCTCCTTTGAGGACTCTTTGTGTTCCTTTACTCATTTCTCCCGAAACATTTCCACAATCACCATGCTGACGTGAAGGGATCCGCCACCCCCTTGTTTCAGCTGTGGCTTTGTGGTGTCAAAGCAAAGCAAAACTCATGTAAAGAAGATTTCTGCAAAGGGTGTTTGAGACTGTGGGAAGCTGGATAAATCATGGAATACTAATGACACTCCTGACTGCGGGAGTCGTAGCGCAATCATGCAACCAGACATTGTTGAAAAGAAGAGTAAATATTTAGCTCGGGGAACAGTAGAGCCAAGAAACATTCATAGAAATGATTTCCTAAAATATTGTGATATGTCAGAGGATTTAGATCTGTCAAAGATCAAATTTAAACTCACCCCATTAGAGGATCCAGAGCGATTGATTTCGGGTTCAACAGGTCTAGGTCTAGCACAGTAACACAGGTATCTCCATATTGGTTGCAAACAAATATCCTGTCGCTTGCTTGATCCACAAAGTAAAGGTTTCCTGTGAGCCAGTCAAAGGCTAATTGATCAACGTCTGGAACAAAGAAAAACGTGTCAATTTTGTGACAATTCACACAATGCAAGCTAAATATAAATGTGTCGTGTCATTAATGTCTTTGACTAGTAATTGAGAATTCATGAAATGAATGGCTAATTATTCATATTCATCAAATACCTTATTCATGAAAGAAAATTCAGAGTCTACATAGCATAATTGCTTTTCTTCCATGAATTTAGCTGAAACTCTACTGTTCAATGTTATTAGTGCCAGTTTGCATACATTATGAAACAAATATATATTAATACCCACAGGGATTAAACACACTTACATAATTAACACAACAGAAGGAAAAAACGAATTGGGAGATATGAATTTGCAATAGTGAGAAAATATTATTTCTATTATTTTTACATTTTATTTCATGCTGTAATACATTGTGCTCCCATGAACTGCAAATTCAATCCTAACCCTTGGTTGTAAGGGTTCAATCTTAACCCCTCCTACACTTGGCATAAACTGTAAACTTTTCTCATAAGTCTGATGGACAAATCTGATGGTTGATCCAGGAACATTTTGTACTTGGTGAAATCACATTCACTGTAACATCTCAAATGATCTATTGAACATTGAGCAAAACAAAAAAGAGCCTCATAAAGTGAGTCATATTAGTACAGGTTATTTTTTAAGATCATAAACTTGGGGTCCATTAGAGACTCTTAATGGACTGCACTTGACTTGAAATATGCCATAACTGAAATGCTTATCTCATTTTAGCTTATGAAAAAATGAAGTCACTAAGAAATTCTTGGTTTGGAGGCTATTATTTGGATCAATATCCCGAAATGTGAGCATGTTCTTATTCTCTGATTCAAGACAAAAAACAACTAACAGACCAATTATTAAATTAGTAATAAATCATTTTCGATTTGAATCTTAATGGATACATATTGCAGAATTTACTACATAAATGTGCATAAAGAACTTCATGAAGCTATAAATAAATAATAAGCTCTGTTAGCATTCATACCGCTTGCACAGATAAGCACTATGCAGTCAAGCAGAACTCAGAATTACACTAAAAGTTTTGTTCAGAATGAGAACATGAGGTCTCAGGAGAAATGGACAATTTACTGAAATTTTATATTTCTTACTTCACATTAGTACTTTACATAAAACTCAGAATAAACACACTTCATAATTATTGTCATGAATTTTAACAGAATAAAAATGAATTCATTAATAAATAGATTTTAAAGTAACAGACATATTTATCCAAAATAAGTTAAAAACTGTCAAAACATTCCTTTTTTCTATTTTGGGATAAATTCAATGTTAAAAATTAAATGGATGTTGAATTGAATAAAAATAAGGAAATGCATACCATACAAACTAAATTAATATTTTTATATGTAGCATTTGTTTAGACGATTTATATTTTCTGGAAATACTCTATATTTTGCGTATATGTGAACATATTTATCAGTATTGTTTATGAAAAATAAAACGGCATATTAAAATAAAAATCTCTCATTTTAATTTACATTTAAAATTTACATTTTAAGTCTCAGTCATTAAATTGGAAATCAAATTTGCTTGTCTGTAATGAAATGAGATTTAAAAGGCAAACTAAATTCTGAAATGTGGAAAACAATATATTTTGTGATATAGTGAAATTCTGAACCATACCGTGGAGATTCTGGATCGTCTTCACTTCCTGTTCTTTAGTGAAGCCACTTGCTTTCCTCATCCTGGCACAGCGGAGTTGTCCGGAGGACTCTGAGGATGTGACCCAGCATACTGATTCCTCTTTGTGGTTGAAATCCAAGCCATGAGTCCCATTTGAGTCCAGTTGTTTGAGGGTTTGCAGACGGGATCCATTTAGGGCTGTGATTATAATATTATCCAAGCCTCCAATCAGCAGCGCTGCAGGGTTTTCACCGGGTTCTGGAATAGATGGATAGGAAAACAGTGACAAGACAGCTTGAGGCCAAGACATTTCCTGGGCATTCCACGCTTTCAATGGGATAGGATAATAAAGGCTTCTGCAGAGGGCACGGGTAATTGAGAAGCATGTCTCTTAGGAGAGAAACCCATTTTCAAAACGCAGCAGTCAGTTGGACATTTCTGTTCTTATTCAGTTTTGCAATGTAGTATTTTGAAAAGTGAAAGTGGGTATTAGATTCACACTGTATAAATATAATAATATAATATAAGCTGAATAGTGAAAGTGTGTGTGTGTGTGTGTGTGTGTTTGTGTGTGCGTGCGTGTGTGTGTGTGTGTGTATAAAAGGGATGCGAGTGTAGTCGACTGCTACTGGTACAGCTGCTACTAGTCAACACTGAAAACAATAGTCGACTACATAAGAAAAACATTTTTTAGAAGGAGATTTTTTAGTTCAAATGACTATAATTTTATAAAAAAAAAACGTTTTTAAAAATAAATATTAAAAACAAAGGTTTGGAAAAAAATAAAGATTGTAAATATAAATATTTACCTCAGATCTTGCATGCGTTTTCTTTCTGTCAAAAATTACAGCTCAAAAGACGAGCAGGGTGTCAGCGTATTTTTAATTAGTTGGAGACAGAAAAGTGGTATGTTAACTGTTTAATATTAAAAAAAACTAACATATAATAATTCCACTGAAGTCATGCATAACCATATTAATCATAGATTAGATGTTAGCATGGGAGAGACTAACCAAAACAAGCAAATCATTGCATCATTTACTACAACTGTCCACAACTGTGAAAAATTATATATACACACACACACACACACACACACATACTTTTTAATTTACCCGTTTATTAAACTCATTGTCACAGGTAACACCATTGAAACCGACACATACACCTTTCTACATTATGCGATCAGTTTTGAGACTCCAGAAGGCAAGCACTACACGTAATAGTGACCTTGTTTCTAGCAGTATTCATTATGGGATTTGAACTTGATTCATAGATTTTAAATGTATCTGTGGCAAGCAAGGCGAGGTTGAGGTTGAGGGACGTGAGAGTTTCACGAGAGCCGGTGGCGTGATTGGTCTCGTGTCTCACGGAGGAGCTGACGCATAAAAGGAGGAGCGACGACAGTCAAGGACGAGAGAGGACCAGGCCTGGGTTTTATGTTGTGCTTGTGTTTGTGTGGGTGGCAGTCGTCCGTGAGGGGCTGCTGCCAGTACTTTTATTTTATATATACAGTAATACCTCGGTTTACGAGTTTAATTCGTTCCAAGAGCGAGCTCGTAAACCAAAATGCTCGTACACCAAAACAATTTCCCCCATAAGAATGCACTAAAAATCGATTAATTCGTTCCACACGATCATAAATGCTCATTTTAAATATTTTTTGGGTTTTAACCTATTAATTACATTTAAAATTATAACCATTAAGATCTCATATAAATACTAATTAAGTGTTTTTAGAGTTTAACTGTCATTATTAACTATTTACTGTAACATGCACTTTACCTCTTCACTAATGGCATGATCGAGACGAGAGGAGAGGGGAGGGGAGGGGGGGAAGGGTTTTACTGCTTATATATTTCACTACATTGTAGCGTTGCTTCTTTTAATAACCAGACAGGTTCCTTCTCATTCAGAGATTTTATTGAGAACTATCAGATTGCGGTTCTGGCTTCAACCCACGCCGTACATAACAGAAGAATCAAAACTATCTCTGCTTACGAGCTCTCTCTCAAATTCCTCAGAACTCCACTCTCTCTAGCGCCGACTGAAACCCCGCCCTCTTAAAGTGACAAGACTGTTAACTTAACACTTATTGACACATCAGATTAACTAGTTCCTTCAACATTTGTAACGATATTACAACGTGAAGAATAGCGATGCAACAACACGAGGTAAAACCGCTGTAAATCACTTATGTATGTACACTTATGTATGAGTTATAACTGTTATAGTATGCTGTTCTCTAAAAGTGTATGGCCCTTTAAGAATGTCATTGGGTGCGTTGGACTGTGAACACACGTGAGTCTCATTAGTATGCAATGTGTGGTGTTGGTAACATGCTCCATTAATAAAGTTTCATCATATTCACATGTAATCATATTCACAACAACTTATAAAATAATGCACTGTAGTGAATGATGCACCCAAACTGAGAGACACTGAGAGAATGAACGAGTTAAGGGGTGATAAAGGGATCTTTTTGACGCAAAACTGCGCATGGGTGAGGGAAGTTTTTTCTCGTACACTGATACAATGCTCGTACACCGATTCGACCCTCCGTGCTCGTACACCGATTTGCTCGTATACCAAGTCGCTCGTAAACCGGGGTATTACTGTATTTTAATTTCATATTAAAAGTTTGTTGACTGTTCGCCGGTTTCTGCCTCCTTATATTATATGTGTATACAAATATATTATCGCCTGAAAAATCCTAATATATAAATGCTTAATCTAATTATTAATCTCAGTTAATAATTGACACACAAAATTTCTGTTACGACCTTACATACAATATTTTTATTGTCAATATTGAGCAAAAACAGATAAAATCAGGTCTTAAATATAACTTTAATATTAACTTCTTATTCGTTAATCTGTTATACAAAATCAATATCACATTTTCACCTGTGCTATTTGGGAATAAAACAGCACTTGTGTGATATTGCTTAACTATAATCAAATGATATACATATAAGACAAAAAAACAAAAAACAAAACTCATGCACAGGCATTTTTGCCCTGATATCATGAACTTTAGGGGTATTCTAACAACAGGCTACGTTTTTGCTGTGCTTCATGTTCATCACCAATCAACTGTATGAAATGTAAGACAAACTAAGTAAGTATATGCATGTCTGTGTGCGTGTGTGTTATGAATAAAAAATAAATGAATGGCAACATAAAATATGTACAAAAATCCACCAAAACATCTTTCATTTACATTTTTTTGCAGTGTATTCATTTTTAAGAGTCTTATTAAACATTCACCTTTCTAATGGCTAAGTCATCCTCCGTTGGCACCTGTCAGACAGCCAGGGAAAGTAAATGCATTGAAATATATATGCATGAGCTTTTACTTACATCTAATGGAAAACTCATAGTTATCCCAGTGCAACAACCTCTTTCTGCTAAATTAATATTAATGTGGGTGAGCAGTGAGTTCAGTTAAGTTTATGGGTAATGATATTCAGTTTATTCCTCATAGGAAAGCAGTCACATTGATTAAACACGGGACAGATTCAGCATCCAACAGCAAGGTGCGCAGCTGCCTGCCAGCTATTTCCCACTGAGTGTACAGTGGCATAATCTCCATTTAATTTAAAACACATGTGCAAACGGGTTGCAGCGGACTGCACCAATACAAGGACGCATCCTCTTTTTAGGTCACAATATGCTTTGCACAAGGAATCCTTTGAGGGCCGCACACCTAGCACATGATGCAACACACTTTATTCATATATTGTGTGTAATCAACAAAGTTGAAGCAAGCATGCCTTAAGAATGCCAAAGCATGCCAAACATGCATAAGACTGCAAATGACACAATGGCTCCTGAAATCAAGAAAATGTAATACAGGCTGCATAAAATCATCACCTAGAATTTCCAAGATAGTCTCAGTCGGATATTTTCACCACGTTTATGATTCAAAATGTACGTAAATCAAATTATTTTAAAAAATTTAATCAGAAGTTTTTACACAAAGGCTTAACTGTTAACTATTAACTGTTTTCATGCTTTATTGATTATCCATCCTCGATCCACTCTTCTATGTGTCCGCTGTAATCTATACAGTTTTTCTCAGAAGTTCAAACATTTGCAGTACATTTTCTTTCCTTATTTTATAGTTCTTAGCTGCAGAAATAAAACTAGGTATAGAACATTTGGGACTGAATCACGCTTATTATTAAAACGATTACAATTACCTGAGCCCAAACAACTGACCTATCTACAAAAGGGATTAGAATCCATTTAGAATTGTAGTGAGTGTTTTCCCTACAAAAACCCCTCATTACAAAAGCAGCCGATTCAATGATAAACTTGATTGGATTTGTGGCTAGTGGGGAGACACTCTCACAGACAGGTGCCATTAGGTAAGTAATCATTGGCATGGCCTGATAAAGACAGAGAATAGCTGTCCTTCAGGCCCTGCTCTTCATAAAACTCAGTCTCCACTTAATCCTCAAAGTCTGGCTTATCTTCCACCAATAGCTCCATTATTTCTGTCCTTTGGCAGAGCAACACTGTAAGACTGCAGCAGAGTGTCCAAAGCAAACTGCATCAATTTTCAGGTTCTTATGGAATGAGAGACTGAACGTTATGGTTTAGTCTGGATTCGTGTGTGATTCTTGAAAGCTTTTTTAAAACAAATATCCTACTTAGAATAGACAAACCTGATATAACATTCCAAAAAATAAAAGCTTGGTGAGGACTGAACATTTCTGTCCTGAAATAAAAAAAATAAAAAAATATTAATGACTTGATGCAATTTAAACAAGTGTTGGCTTAGTAGAGGGGCACGTTGTCACAATGGCAATAAATAGACTATTCATTTGCAGTAAATTAATTATAAACAAAACAACGCTGTCATGGCCAAAATTGTTGGCACCCCTGAAGTTTTTTCCAGAAAATCAAGTATTGCTCATAGAAAAGTATTGCAATAGCACATGTTTTGCTATACACTCACATTTATTCTCTTTATGTGAAACAAAAAAGCAAATGTGACATAATTTCACACAAAACTCCAAAAATGGGTTACTTTTCTGAGTGCAATACTTCTTTTTCTGGAAAAATTTTCCAGGGTTTCAACAATTTTGGCCATGACTCTATATATATATATATATATATATATATATATATATATATATATATATATAGGGTGGAAATTTATGTTTTTTTTCTTCTTCTTTTTAAAGAATTAACTGAAATGGGTTTTTGAGGGTTTCAAATTAACACACAAAACCCTTGCTTGTGTAATTGAATTATTAACTGAAAACCTTATACATTTTAAAACCTAGCCCTTATGACAATTTCCCTGTGTGACAACTCTCCTATTTGCATGGCAATCACTGAGCAGAACCGCTTTAAGTTGTTTCAGATGCATGCAGCATCTAATCACCATTACATATTTCTGCAGCACACATTAGAACATGTTTTTCAAGGTCAAAAAATCATCAGCTTGAAAGATGGCTTGAAGCAGAACTGTGCTGATGTAAGTTAATTTCATTCATATCACACAGTGTAATAATCCACCTTGTTTCAACTCAGTGCACTCTTGTGAAAGAACAATCTCAGGATGTGACAACATTTCAGACGGCTTATGCAGATCCCTGGTCATTAATTCATCATGCTCTTACCATGTTTGGCTATGCAGGAGCGTCTGTTCGGCTGCAGGCTGTACCCATCTGTACAGCTGCAGCGATATGACCCATAGGTGTTCATACAGGTCTGGCTACATGTCCCGTACATGGCGCATTCATCATGATCTGTACACAGAGGAAGAGTCATTTATGACAAATTAGGTGTGCTCAAACATGACCCAAATACATAAAATCCACTTAATGTGGCCTCTCTGAGGCTTCTCCCTATGCCACCTAGTATCCCTGGGCAAGTCCTGCTTTGCACCAGCCTCCAGAGTTTTCCTGTTAAAGCTTTAGTGGAGTATAATGTTCCAATGGCGATTAACTGTTTTGACTTGGTTGAACGTCCAAAGGAACTTTTTATGAACAGCGCACAAATATGTTTATTTAAATATATATATTTTTTCTTAGATAGATAGACAGATAGATGTATAAATAGTATAAATAGATAGATGGTCATGATTGGTTACTTTTATGTTGGATATTGTTTTATGTTAGTAATAGTCTATTATCTAAAATATATTTGGTGTTCTCACAACAGAAAATAAAGAATTTGTTTGGGGGTTTTTTTGTTTGCATTTTTAATCTTTAAAAAAAAAATCAAAAGAGCTCACATTTTCCTGTATTCATGGAATTAAACAAATTCATCACTGTATAGAAATACATCTATCCCTGTTTGAACCTGTTTTCTGCTACTGAGACAATTAGTTATATGGCTGCTATGGTTGAGCTATATTTCACCATCATATACAACAAGCAGCCTCAATATCATTCTCAGAGGATCTAATTTAGGTCAAACAGGCCGAGAAGTCACTTTGACCTCTCTGGAGTCAATGCCACATGTCAAATAAAGCAGGACGGAGGTGTGAAAAGACACCCAGGGGATGGACGACCACACCTCTCCCCCCTCATTGCCCAAAGCTGATCATTCATCTGAGATATCTGACATGACCCTGAGAGAACCTACCTCTGCAGCTACGGCCATCCTCTCCCACCTCAAATCCATCCGCACAGAAGCAGAATGTGCCATTTCTGGTCATGATGCATCCGTAACGGCAATGCAACTCGTGACAGGCTGACAGGAGTTCTGTGGGAGGAGAAGGGAAGAGAGAGAGAGAGAGAAATAGTTTGCGAGTGAGGGAAAAACATGTAAATTGCTTTTTGATTTCACTCCCTCTAAAAGCCCTTCCTTGCCATCAGCACAAGGATGTGCCAGCACATACTGACAGTTGTGAGCCAGAGGCGGGGATCAATAGCACTCCGTGCGGCTAGAATCAGAGAGGTGCTCCAAACAGGGAAAAAGAGATGAAATTAGAAGAAATACCTAACCTTTCTGCTGGAAATTCTATGAGGAAAGAAAAAGGTTTTGTGTGGAGACCAGCAGAAGCTTTTAGCAATTCTTCCTGGTCTTAGGTTCTCAGAATTCAATCAACCTGCCACAAAAGAGTTGTGCACAACTTGGCTATTAGGTTTTTCATTAATAGATTCCACAGTGGACATTCACTGAACATCAAATACTTTATATTTAGCAAGTATAAAATGGAAGTGGCTGCTGGTGTCCTGGTGGTTTGGCATCCTTCATGAAACATTCTGATTGGTATCCGGTGCCTTTTTCTTGTATTGAATTGAAAATCGAATAGGACTCTGCCGTTACTATTGGTAAAAACACTATTGAGGAACAGACATAGAAATTACATAATGTTTTGGCTTAATAACAAACCACATGAAGAAAAGTTCAAGGTTTCTAATAAACCACATCTCTTGAAAAAAAAAATATTATTTTTTGCCCAATTGGAATGCATAAAAAAAAAATGCAAAGCACACTCTAAACAATGACACACAATCTAACCCTTAGACCCAAGCACTATTCTTGATTTTTTTCCCCTCCTTAAATGTAATGATATTTGTGTATCTGTGTTAAGAGCTTTTACAATTTTGCAATTTTTTGCATGAAAAAAGGTTTCAAGTTTACGACATTTGACAGATGCAAATTCTCTAGAAGCCTTCACAAGAAGCTAGGAGAATGAAATTTGGATATATGTAAATCTCACGGAAGTTGCATGACCTTTGAATATTCTTACACCTCCCTGACCCCTGTGAAGTATCTAAAAATGCATATTTTTCAGGCCTGCAATGACTATACACACTCTATAAAGCCTCCCCTGTAAACTCCAATCTTATTATCTGTAATGTTTCATTAGACAACTGCATGAGCTCTATTGTCAAATTTAGGACCAGAATTATTAAACAGGGCAAAATAACGTGACATGAAAATAAAAAAAGATAATGTACACGGGAGTAGAAAGTTCGGTGTATGGTCAAATCACGATGTGCAAATTAATGAACACAGACCCAGCTGGATCATTTGCATAACAACCAAATAAATCTATTAAGAGTTTAAATAAAATTTCTTATTTTTAAAATAAAGTTAAAATGTTATTATTTTACATCCTGTTTCTACCCAGCATTTATTTTGTATTTTTTTCTGTTTTATCCAAAAAATAGATGGATGGAAATGTATCAGATATCACAAAACGTCTCAGATTACGCATGTAACAATGGTTCGTCTCTAATCTCAGGGAACCATGGTTACATGCATTCCCTTTCGAAAGGGAACTCTACGCTGTGTCCCCTGGGGGTCACTAAGGAGAACGAAATACACACGCCACCATGCTGTCGGATTGACTGCAAATATTTTTGATGAAAGTCAGCAGTGAATGACCTCCAGGAGCCCTATCCCTAGTGACCAGCAGTGACCCGGACTGGGGCTTCTAGAGAACAGAGGCCTCGAGGTACCTAGCAATGCTCGATCTCGATCCGAAGAAGTTCAGGAGACCCTCCAGCTCAGGACTGTACCACCCCGCAAAATTAAGGCCTAACTTGTAATGAAGGAAGGCATGGCAACGCTTGGCGACCTGCTGAGCTCTAAGAGTGGCGAGTTCTATTTGGGGCTCCAAGGAGCAAGGCCTCCAAAAGGGGTTGATTCTCAACATGAGGAGGCCAATTGTAGTGCTCATCTTAGCATAAGACCTAGCATAAAGACTCTCTGAAGGTGAGTCTGAAGGCAATATTACATCCTCCTCCGGTTGCTCGCTCGCATCGGCCTCGATGACTGAGAGATATTCACTCTTTGGAGCTCAACAGCGAGCTCCATTTGCAAGTCCTATGAATGTAGTCTCCTGCTTGCCTTAGCTGCAGCAGGACCAGATCCACCAGGAGCAGATGGCTGTCCCGATCCACTTGCGAAAAGGGACGTGAGCACAGCTGTCTAAGAGAAAAATGCTTGCAGTGTACGCAAACAGTCCCCTCAAGGGACACATACTTTGAGCACAGTACTTGAAATGGCTATCGTTGCTTGCCGTGTCGTCATACCAAAAACGCTTCAAACAGTCTCCTGAAGATAAGAAATAGGATGACGTGTGTAACACAGTTCTTTGTTCGAGGGAAGAAAGAGGTGGAAACCGCAGAACATTTAAAAATGGCATCAGGCACTCAGGCAAACGGGGCGACTCCTCCGCTCCCTCGCAGACGGCAAACCCCCACCTCTTCCCAGGAGCACCGCAGCAAGCTCTCCATTCCACTCAATCCTCTGTGCTCCATCACCACCACTGCAAATAGCCCCTGGTGATCCTTACTTCTTTTTTGCTGCCCGACCTCCTCAGCACTGCAATCCCTTCCCAGCAGCGAGGGCTCTCTGGTCCCTCCTTCCTCCCAGGTTTCGGCACCAATGTAACAGTTCTTTTTTCAGGAAAGAAGGAGGTGGGAACTGGTGAATGTTTAACACTTTTTATTTCAATAAATATATATACACATACAAAGTAAAAGTTATGTCCACGGACGACTACCGCCAAGCATGAAACGTAACGTAAATCCAGGCCTGGTCCTCTCTCGTCCTTCACTACTGTAATATACATCGCTCTTCCTTTTATGTCTCCGCTCCTCCGTGAGATACGAGGCTGGTGCAGTGCGCAGGTGATGCTCAATATCAATCATGTCACCGGCCTCGTGACGTTGTCTCATGTCCCTCAGCCACACCCTCCTTGACACAATGTATTGCTCAGGTGCCTCTTTATACCAGCAGTCGCACTCGTGATGACGTCATAAACGGCTGCTGGGCAAGTTCATTGTCGTGATTAGACTAATATTTCAGACTCATATCATACCGTAGGTATTCCCCATAGCAACCCCTTAGGGTCCGCAGCGAAAAGTTCCCTTTCGAAAGTGAACATGATTTCTATATTTTGGAGTGATAATAGAGACACAAAATGACTTACAGTTTATTACACTGATCTGAGCTCTGAAATTATACACAATGCATGCAGTAAGGCAAACAGCAAAAACATTGTATTCTGTGTGTGGAATATCTGACAAAATGAACATAACATGATCATTTTCTACTAAGACGACCCTAAAATTCACTTTCGAGTTGTTTTTTGTCTGCCCTCCTTGCTTTGCCGCCTGTCATTCTCTCTGTAATGTCTCAGTGGAATACTAGTGCAACAACCTAAAATTATTTTCATACAGTGCAAGCAACAAAGGCCACATCAGCACGTCTCTGAATCCCTCTGTCTGCCTGTCACATATTAAATAATATGGCAGTTCCTGAGAAAGGCAACAGACCCAACCACGTATTGTTCACTGCACTTTTCAGACATTCGTGGGTGTGGATTAAACAATTACAATTAGTACAAAGACAACCAATTTACCAGCTTCACAAAAAAATGTCTGAATTAGACACTATTTGAATCTGTAATGATGAGCTCTCAAAAAGACAAGCTTTTCTTCAGCTGTTTCAAGACATGCGATGTTAAACATCCATTACTGTCTAAGGAATGTATGCAAATTTGTTCTTTGATTTCTTACATCTCGTGTCTGATTCCCGTCATTAACGGAGCTCTAATTCATAAAATTAAGCCATGTATCTGGTTATATATTCTTCATAATTTCAAACCAAGATAATTTCCTGTGTTTATCTGACTCTCCACTCTGTGCACCTATTATATTGTTATAATAATAATAATAATAATTTAATATAATTTAATACAATAAAATTAAATAAAATTAAATAGATAAAGTGCCTTCCAGTTATGTGTGCAATATAAATCAATCAGTGAAAAAAAATGCAGATGGTCTGTGAGAATGCCATCTGAGGATGAGAGCTGGCATGCTGGAGCAGGTTTTTATGGATTCATAGCTTCATGGCATGTCTTAGCAGCAACACTGGTAACACACTTAGATGAAGCTGCTTTTGTATTAGCAAATGCAAAATACAAGTTGAATCAAGAGAATCAATGAATGTTTAGGGTGTATCTTAAAAAAAGTAAGATAAATACCATTTTCAGAGAAAAGAAAGCTTTATAAGTAACATTCCATCAGCCAAAAGCAAGGAAATTTTCTCAGCATCAAGAGAAGTGATTGGTAATTGCAGTGCATCTTTTCAGAAATTAACTGAATGTTTACCTGTGACTAAATGTGTAATTGCTATTTAGCACAGAATTGCATTTCAATGGTTAATCAACGGCATTCATTGCAAATTTTAGCATTCACTGCAACATGTTAACAACACTTAGAAGACAAGGCATGGACTTTAAAGGCGCTATATATTTATTTCAAATAGCAAGCATAAAATGTTCCTACCATCTGATATATCAGTGAAATAGATGTCCTGAAAAATCACACCTGTCTCTGTGACAGTCCTCAGCTCTATAAACAACACAAAATGGTTGAAAGAGAGGCCAATGCATTTCCAGCCAATCAGAATCTCTTTTCTATTTTGAATGATTGGGTTATTGACATTTGGTTGGCTGACTGATTGGAGGTCAGGGACGTGTAGAGGGAGCTTGTGGTTCAACTGAAATCACCTACAAAACATTTAGAACCGATTGTGTCCTGAAAAGCTTTAATCTCTGATTTTGCCATTCGTTCTGAATAACTTTGAGCCGTTGCATTTGTGAACTTTTTATTGGATGCATAATGCTTTGTAGAGACAAAAGGCCAGACAAAGCAATACGGTAGGCAGACAGATATCCAGGACTAATCCTTATATCTGCTTTCAAACATCGGTGCGCTCTCATGACCCGACACATAGCCAGACAGATGGATATTCACTACAATCTGTCTTCCGCTGTTGTTGAAAAATGTTATGGGTTGCTGTACAAAGTTAAACACCTTTTTTTTTTTTCTTGTTACAAATAAATCATGTGACATGTACAA
This sequence comes from Rhodeus uyekii, assembly GCA_037043235.1. NCBI lineage: Eukaryota > Metazoa > Chordata > Actinopteri > Cypriniformes > Acheilognathidae > Rhodeus > Rhodeus uyekii. Next base: position 3,609,984 of record JAWRVZ010000006.1, read on the forward strand.
CACATCTTTAAAGATATCCTAAATCTAAAAATCAATTTTTTGATGAATTATTCCTTTAAAAGCAAGACTAACAACATTGTATCTTGATATTGGCATCTTGTTATGGCTGTATTCACCAAAACAAAACAAAAAAGGAAGAAAGTAAATTCTCAAGGTAATTTCTAAGAAATTTGTAAACACATTCCTAAGTGCAACTGGGTATTTTCTTAAGAATATATATGTTTTAAAGAATACAACTAAAGTTTTGGTGTTAACTGATTATCTTAACTTTACAAAACAAAATAAAATAACTTTTGATGAATATCTGCTTAACAAATAAACGAAAAATATCTTAAGGACTGTCTTTTTTGCATTACCTGAAGATAGTCATAATAATCGTAACAAGATATAGAATATAAGGTGTAGAAAAATGTCTCACTCTGTTCCTTTGAAATGTTTTATTCTATACCTTTGTTGTAATGTAGTACTTTAGTTGTCCTCATTTCTATTTAGGATAACTGCTGTTGTGGTTTTTATATTGCACTTTAGTGGCGTTCAGTCCTGCGTTTATTTCTACTGCACCCATTCATATAGGCTTGTTGTGCACTAATTTCAGGGTGGGATCGCAGTTGTTTTCACGGAAATGTGTAAAGCAGCAAATTTATTTAGCGTGTGTGAGCTCCTGCAGAAGTGTGGGCGAAAGTGTTCAGCCTCCTCGTGCGAAGACCGACTCGGGTAAAGACCTGAGACTCTATCTGCACAACTCCACAAGGAACCGAGTAAGGTCTCTTCCCTTACGTTTTCTCCCTACTATAGTAATCATCATGTACTTTCAGTACATTCCAGTTGTCTCTCATAAACGCTTGACCCTCACACTCAGAAGGCAGCGTAACCTGCTCCGTTTCTGTCCTACTTGTTTCTTTACTGATGCACCTCTCCCCATTTATGTGGGTCTCTGGACCACCAACCCCTTTACCAGTTACTTTTAGGAACAATCTTTTACTTTCACACTTTTTAACTCACACACACTCTTCAAAACATTCAACTCTCTCCTCTGTACCCCAAATCCACCGTCCTCCAACTTTTTGTCATCCTCAATCAATGATTTTGCCAAACTCTTCATTGACAAAAAACAACTATCAACAGTCAGTTCTCAATTCCCCACAAACATGAACTTAGACCAGTCACAAACTTCTCTCTTCCTTCTCCCCACTTACAGAGGCAGACTACCATCTACCCTCTAGACCCCATCATCAACACCTCTCTCTGCACCAGCACTGTCCCTTCCGCATTCAAGCAGGCTCGGGTAACCCACTGCTGAAAAAACCCAAACTAAACTCATCACTTATAGATAATTATAGACCTGTGTCTCCTACCATTCATAAGAAAAAGTTTTTTTCAACCAGGTATCACTTTTCCTCTCACAAATAAACCAGTCTGATTTCAAGAAGGGCTGAAGCTTTGCTGATTGCAAAAGTTGATTCCAAATCATCAATTCTCATTCTCCTGGACCTATCTGCTGCCTTTGACAGTGTTATTTATCAGATCCTTCTGTCCACCCTCTCATCACTGAGCATCACAGATTGTTCAGGATTGCCTCGTGTGGGGAGACATCCAATGCATAACGAATGATCACTGGGGTTCCTCAGGGTTCAGTTCTTGGTCCCCTCCTCATCTCACTATACAACACTGCGTTCCATCATACATGGTTTCTCCTGTCATTCCTATACCGATGACACACAACTCTAGCTTTCATTTCACCCAGACGATCCAACAGTAGCTGCTCTAATCAAAAGCCGATTCATGGATGAAAGAGAATCACCTGCAGTTCAACCTGGCAAAGACAGAGATTCTCATATTCCCTGCCAATCCATCTCTACAATACAATTTCACCATCCATATTGGTTCATCAATACTTACCTCATCAAGTTTGGCCAGAAATCTTGTAGTAATTTTTGAAGACCAACTGACCTTCAAAGACCACATCGCAAAGACTGCTCAGTCATGCAGGTTTGCACTTCACAACATCAGGAAGATGAGGCTTTTCCTGAGCAAGCAACACAACAGGCCATAGTCATTTCTAGGCTTAATTATTGCAAACAAATCCCTTTAACTTATCCAGAGCACTACAGCACGTGTTGTTTTCAATTAGCCCAAAAGGGACCATATAACACTTCCCCCCTTCATCTGTAATGCACAATCACTGTCCATTTTCAAAACACAGCTGAAAACTCATCTCTTCCAAGAGCACACAATTATAATAATTCTATGCTTTCACTTTTTTAATTATTAATTCTATGCACTACCAGTTTCCTAGCTAATATTACATCAACCACTGTCTCAAACTTTGAGCACTAATTGTGTACATCTGCCTCTTCATGATGAAAAGCTTTCTGTATTCCTTAGTTGTAAGTCGCTTCGAATAAAAGCGTCCGCTAAATTAATACATGTACATGTAGTCATTTACAGGTCGATCTCGAATCTACCTTTTCTGTCAAAAATACTGGAAAAGGGAAATCCTCACAATTTTATTCCTTTTTAAAAAGAAATAGTATCTGGGAGGATTTACAGAATTAGACAATATCATAGTACTGAGAGTGACCTCATTAGAGTTTTCAAATGATTTGCTCTTATCATCCGATCATGGTTACATCTCTCTGTTAGTTTTACTGTATCCTAGTGCTGCATTTGATAATATTAACCACAAAATTCTTTGGAACAGACTTGAACATTATGTTGGCATTAGTGGAATTGCATTGACATGGTTCAAATCATACTTATCTGACCGTTATCAGTTTGTAGCAGTAAATGAAGACACGTCACATCGATCACAAGTATGGAATAACTCAAGGCTCAGTACTAGAACCATTGCTTTTCACCGTGCACATGCTACCCTTAGGAGACATCATTAGGAAGCATGGCATTAGCTTACATTGTTTCGCTGGTGATCCTCAGCTCTATATCTTTTTGCACCCAGACAGAACTTACCAATTCACCAAATTATCAGAGTGCATAACTGATATTTAAAAAAAGTAATATTCTACTACATATGTTCTGAAAAACAACAACAGAGATTATTGGACTAAAAACCACTGCATATAATAACCTGCAATATCATCTAACATTTGATGGCTGCTCTGTTAAGTCTTTGTCGTCAGTTAGAAACCTGGGTGATACCAATCCTTGATATTCTTTGATACCAATCTTTCATTTGAAAGATTAGTTTCTAGTGTTTTTTCTACATTACGACATATGCTCTAAATGAGAAATGCAAAAAAGTTAGTTCATGAGCTCAAGGCTAGAGTATTGTAATCCTCTACTGGGTGGTTGCCCTGCATGTTTAATAAACAAACTCCAACTGGTCCAAACGCAGTAGCTACAGTTCTAATTAGAACCAGGAAGTATGTATTAGCTCAGCTCTGTCAACACAGCATTGGCTAGTGTATACATTTAGCATAAATCCATAAATACATTAACACAAATCCTGCTAATTACCTACAAATCACTAAATGGTTTAGCTCCCCAGTACTTGAGCGAGCTTTTAACAAATAATAGTCTGGTATAGGCAGTAGGGCACCATTGTCGTGTGGGTGGAAGTACGGAACGTGCTAGGAGTTTTCTGTTTTCAATTGAGAACGGTGTCATTTACGCGACCACTAAATTAATAACTAAAGATTATACAGCGAATATCATTTCAGTAATTTCCTATTATTAAGGTAAAGCTGCTTTGAAATAAATTAATAAAATTCCATAAATATCTTACCTTTTGGGATTTAAAGGGGTCATAAATTGAGAAATAGAGAGGCATACAAGAGGTCATTATACACAAGGATGGATTATGACACTGTTGTACCCTGGGCACAGCCCTTTCTAAATGCCCAACCTTTAATAAGAAAATAGTAGTTGATTAGAATATTTTGTGAATTTGACACCAGAAGTTAAACATATATATATGTTTTCCATGGTTAAGAACTTATGTTTATTGTGACAGGTGGTCTGCTTTCCCTCCAATCATTGTTGCCCTGTCCCACATGAAGGCACACCACAGGAGGGGCGTGACAACGGGATGCTGCTGGTAGCGGATGACGAGCCGCAGTTGATGCTTATTGTGTCCTGTCACCACTGCCATAAATCCAGAATCCAGTCTCTCCTGTGCTGAGCCAGCCACCCCTTGTGCACCACAAACGGTCCATGAGGCCAAGGTATGCTGCCACATGGCGGGTCAACAGAAACCCGTTGACCCGTTGAACTTTGACTCCCTGGCCTAGTTATGTGGGAATAGTCTCCATTTAAGGGACACTTCCCTTAACATTTCTACAGAAAAATGTCAAGGATAGATACTGACTTTTGAGGCCTTAACAAAAAAAATGGGATTCCTGACTCACTTGTTGCCCTAGGCAATAACTTTGTGCAAATTTCTGAACAATAAAACGCATTAAGTGTTAGTCAAAAAGTGTCTTTAAGGGAGAATTCATCCATCATTTACACATCCTCGCATCATTCAAAACATATGAGACTTAATTTATTATACTTAAAAAAAGTATTTTGATGAAAGATTTAACTGTTGTAGCAAATCAGCTCAAACATTTAATTTAATCCCAATGTGTTAGGATCAACTAAACATCTGAATCACATATGAATAGGGGCATAAGCTTAAACATCTAGGAATTGATAAGAAGTACTTGCTAAGCAATGGATGCGTATTTCTGGACGGGTTTCTATTGAGCTGGGGACGTCCATCGGTTTCTTCATTTGTTCGATACGAGGAAAGTTCAAAGTTAAGAGTAAGTTTTGACAAAAAGTCTGGAAGGTTTTGCTCCACAGAGAGGGAGAAATAAGCAGAATGCCTGGATGGTAGAGTGGGCCGAAAGAGCAGAAAGCGTAAAGAGCACTGAGTTCTGGTACACAGGATTTTTAAGGGCACTTGAACACATGTGAATTTAGAGCGGGAAAAAGTGCTTTGTCTCTCTTCCAGCCTATTTGCATGTTTTGTGTGTGTGTCAAATTTGGTACAGATTACACTCCAAAAGGGAACAAAACGATAAGATGCATTATGTCAGCACATAATATATACTGTATATCATTGTTTAAAGCATCCAGAGACGATCGTTTAAAGATCAAACACGATAGGGTGGTAAGACATGACAAAAGGAATGTATTCTCACACATGGTTAAACATCCAGAAATAATTACAAATCATAACTAGGATAATTAAAACATAGGGACATACATACATGGCGATATATCATACAAGTTGGACATAGATCACTTATGAGTTAGATTCAGAAAGCTTTTGGTGTGTGTGTGTGTGTATTTGGGGTTTTCCAATGTCTGTAGTTAAATCACCCTTTTTTGCCCATCATGGGGTGACTCTTTGAAGTCACTTTATTCCACAACAACAAGGGATAACACTGAATACAAATATATACAAATAAATATATAAATATATATATATATATATTCTACACCACACTAAATACCTAAAGTTAACAACTACCTTTATAACTACCTTTATAAGCAGGAAGTAGGAGTTTATTGAGGCAAAATATATAATAGTTAGTTAACAGAGATAATTGGATCCTAATCAAAAGTGTGATCAAGCTTTCTAATAAACCTGGCATTGTAAAATGTTGTATTGTATACAGTACTTCTATTATCAGCAAAGATGCATTTAATTGATATAAAAAAAAATATATATATATATATAAATCTTTTTAAATAAATGTATATATTTCAAATAAATGCAATTCTTTTGAAATTTCAATTCATACTTGAAAAGGGCACTTGATTTTATATTTTCAATATTATGCAACAACATTTACACATTTCTGAGTGTGACTTACAGACCATTGTCAGAGTGGTAAATTTTTCAGACAAAGAGAGGAAATAAGGATGAACCCACATTAACTTATGCACTGCCCACAAGATCACGTCTCCAACTGATTCATTTCAATGGGAGCTTCAACAGAAGCATAGTGAATTAAACCAGCGCTGAATGAATGATAGAGTGGAACTACGAATGTGCACAAAATACATGAAATTGTTATTCTTATCAAAAACTTGAATAAAACATTCTTATACTTAAATTATACATATATATAGACAGAAAACTACTTATTTCTCCACCCACACAAACACTAACAAGAGAGAAAAGAAAGAGCAACAGAAGTCTGTAATTTTACTTCTCCATATGGATTAATTACAGGCCAGCTCTGGAGACCTTCATGGCCTTTGGTTCTCCAAGGTCTGTCTTAATCCAATTCTTTGCTTGGTTTTCAGGGCCCCCTAATTAATCTGGGACCAAATTAAGATGCTGATCTTTGCACAAGCCATGGTCATTGGAGAAGCAATAGTGTTTAATAAGCATGCCGAAAGTCTGCCTCTCTGAGAGGAATTAGATTAGTTAAAAACAGTACTCTCTTGACAAATTCATTCAACATCTATCCAAACTCATGTATTTTCGATGTTGAAGTAAATGCTGTTTTTATCAAAAGTTGTTTGCTTATGGTAACTGTATAAATCTTGTGCATAATTGTATTATACAATACTACAAATGTGATATAGGTTAAACCAGGGGTGCCCACACTTTTTAGGCTCGAAATGATCTACCTACTATAAAAATACAAAACCTATATTTATTTATGAATATATTGAGAATTCTTTATATGCACAATATATGTTGGTGTATGCATAACTTCATGTTATGAACCTTCATCAACCCTTTGTTGGTTGCCTTTGCTTTTGAAGTTAGCTGTGAGAAAAATGACTGCTGATTGGACAACTGAGATTTTAGTTCCATAACCCTTCTTTATCTCAGTTCGCTTTCCAGAGGGAAGTCAGTGTTGTAGTTTTTATGAACAGTCCGAAAATGCTGCTCCACATTTCCCTTCTTCTGTATAGTCATGACAGACAGGCAGAAGCAGCAGACGAACTTCGAAAATAACAACTCCACCTCCCACTCCGTATGGAAATGTATGTTTTTGACTTCACTCATTTTTATAGCTTTTCTTAAGTTTAAAATAAATAAACTGAAGGCTATCTCGCTAGCTTGCTACAGTTTTGCAGCACTTGGCACCGTTGTGCGCATGTGCGGTGACCCATGTGTCAGAAAAAGTCAGATGTCAAGTCCATGCGATCTACCCACACTACCTTTGTGACTGGCTGGTAGATCGTGAATGACGTATTGTTCAACCCAGGGTTAAACAAAGCAAAGATGGAAAAAAACTGTAGGTTCTTCTTTAAATAGCACAAGCAAATTTACAGTATAATTATATTTACGTCCAATGTTTGCAAAAGATTCTCATGTTCACCAAGGCAGCATTAATATTACTTTGAAATATTATTACAATGTATAAAATCAATAGTGGTTGATTTATTGGATTGATTTTAATTTGATCTATTCTAAGAATGTCCAACCTGTGAATATTCTCACAGTTACTTAAATCTTAAAAGGGTAGTTAATTTGTTCCAGAAATTTTTTTTGTTATGCTAGTTGAAATTCTCTTCACATCCTGATAGCGTATACAGCGTATTAATGTGGACCGGAATCCCCCGCGATAGGTGAAAATCCGCGAAGTAGAATTAGCCAATCAGCTCTCGGGATACATCCACTCGTGCTCTCATTCGTCAATCTCATGCCGGGAACCAATCACGGGCCTTGTCTGAGTGCCTGTGGGTGTGTAAAAAGCCTCTGAGAGAGTTTCTCCCTTTGTCTGGCATCCTGGGAAACCGTTTATCTCGCGCATCACGATAAAACAACGCTACTTTCCGCAATACGGCTGCCTATATGGTGGTATTTATTATTATTTTTTTGAAAAATATTTCGGAAAAATCCGCGATGCTCAGAGGCCGCAAAACTTGAACTGCGAAGTGGCGAGGGATTACTGTATATCTGTGGAAGTCATAGGACCATAAAATGTTCGTCCAAACATTGCACTCGTCAATCATTTTACAGTTCTCCCTGAGCCAAAACAACAATCTTATGCTGCTTTCACACTATATCTACCATAACTTGGAAGAGTTGGAAACCATGACATTATACTCATGGTTCATGACTAGAATTTATGCTTAATAGCAACACTATCAACGTTGAAATGAACATGCAGCAGTCAGGTGGTACAGGTCAGTGCTCTTTAAGTTATGTTCATTATTATTATTACGTTTTTTTTGTTTAACAGCATCTCTCCTGAGATATTTGTGTGTTCCTTTCTGTCCGTGTTCATGTGTTCCGAAGGTGTGGTATTTTAGAGCGCTCTGTAGGGAGGGTGGGATCTTATGCTTTTAAACTAGCTCGCTATTACTAACCTCTCAGAAAATAACCAACCCTGCCTTTAATCCAAAGTGTAATAAGCATACCAAATTCTCTTGTGCGTTCAATCATGTGATGGAAAATCACATAAATATGCAAGACAAAAGCATCAGTGTAAGTCATTTAGCATCTCAATACATTTTTAAACCTCCCTTCCTGCAAAGAAAAAATAAAGCTGTAATTGGATTTGATATCACCGGATTGTAATGGGTTCTTTCAAAACATTACAAGAGGTAATTATTTGACAGATGATTCAGACGATACAGTATAAACAAAAGCACATCACACACTGATGCAAAAAGACTGGCATTTTTAAGTCAAATAGGAAAGTGGGTAAAGCTAGAAGCAGTAAATCAGTCACTCACAGTCAAGTTTAACTTGTTAAATGTTTGCTATGGACTGGATTTCAGTTGTATCATTATGGAATATCTATGAGAACACATAACCTTCAGTTTAAAACTATAAGCATATTAAACAAGCCAGCTATGCGTGATTATCACCAAACAAGACTGTGCCTACTCCTCCAGATAATCCTATTAGTGAAAATAATCAGACTATGAGACTAAACATGAAGTAAAGGATCCTGGATTAGGAAGTGTTGGTTTCAGGGTTAATCCTCAGAGTTAGCCTATGCCTTTATGAGCTCAGTCGGGTCAAAAAAAGTCAACGATGATTGCTTGTTATTGCGCAAATTTAACCCTGCATTATGGTTTAAGGCTATCCCCAAAGGAAGCATAGTCAACTGCACACTAAGCGCTACACTGCCATTATACTATTCAAATGAGGTACTTGACTTTCACATTTATGGTACCCTGATAATGAAAGGTGCATGACCCACTGAGACTAACAATATGAGCCATCATCAAACAACAGTGAACGGCCACAAACTGTACAGCATCACTGAACATCGTCCGTTTCATTACAAAATGACCAGTAGAAAAGAGAGGGGCACGCTAAATGCTTTCTGGATGATATTCCATATCATTACACAAAAAATAAAATTCAATAAATATGCTAATAGCTTATGTGTGGGTAAATGCACTCCACTTTTATTTAAACCGAAGAGAAAACAGGAAATGGCTGGCATAATTTGTGGATATTCATATTTGTACCGCTGTTACCTCTGTCGTCCTGACCCTGGGGATACTGTTTGTTTGTTTGTATGAATTGTTGAAAATTAAAAGTTAATCAAGTGAAATAATTGAATGCTGTCGAGAGGCAAAGTGAGGGAGGGAAGGTACATTTGTGACATGGTTTTTCATTACTTCGCAAAAGCAGAGCTATCTGTTTAACTATGGGAATGACTGGGTAGAACTGTTTAACTGTATTTTATTAAATTAATGCACACTTCTTTCTAAAATAAACTTCGAATGTGTGTTAGTAGTTTTGCCTGTCTTTAAGCATAGATAGATAGATGTATCCCTGCATTAAGCAGGACAAAAGCATCTCAGTGAATCAAAAGTTAGATCAAAACTGTACAACCGTAAGCAGGTCATTTTGATCTACAATACATATGGAGAATTATTACTGTATTCACATTTCAGAGCTGTGAAGAGACTTCCTCTGTACTGCAAGAGACTTTCTCTAAGCTTTCTTCTTTTATTTTCTACTTCTGTAATTACTCTAATTGGTATGTAATTGCTTTTGAGAAAAGGAATCATGAGCTGCTTTTTAATGACTGAACATAATACAAGCACATATTAGTACAAGCTAATACGAAACTAGCACAATCAATGAAATTACCTAAGGATGTTCATTTGTTACTACATTTCAGCATTAAGGCAATGCAAATTGTTCTGATATTAGCTTACTTTCTAAACTAACCTGTTTGAAAACATTCATTAGCATAATAAAAAAAAAAAACGAATTGTAATTTTTAATGAAAATAACGACTAAAGTATTGGTATCCTGTTAAAAACTAATACACCAATTTAAAATTATACCTTTCCAACTAGGCCTTATAAATCTATAAAAAAATCCTTTAATATATTTTTATATTAATTTCATTTTAATAAATTTTTCAATTAATTTATATCAATTGTCAACTAATAATAAATGTCGATCTGCGCAGTAAGCATTTTAATAAACAAAAAAAGTCTAAGACAGTCCACTTGTGAGACATAACCACATGTCACTATGACCAAATGCTGTTGCCACAGAGACTATTTCTTGTCACTTGTATGCTCACAGCTTGTGAGGAACTTCTGAAAATTCCACCTAAGAGCTCCTAAATTCAAATGTGCCTCTCAGGTTCACCTGTCAAGTATCAGTGCTGGCGGAGAGGAGTGAGATTTTCCACAACAAAAAAAAGGCAGCCAGGTGGTGAAAAAAAAAAGAAGAGTTTTCATGCCATCTCTGAAAATCTCCACCTCACTGAAGGACGGACAATCATTAAAATAAAGAATTGGTGAAGTGTGCGAAGGTGAAATAGAATGCCGTCTTTGTCTTCCATATGGGCACAGTTTTGTGTAATTCCCTCCTGGGATTCATAATGTATATTCATTACTAGAGGGGGAGGGAAAGTTTCAGGAGAGATCCAGCTGCCATGCTCCAACTTCTCCACGGTGACCTCATTTCCTTCCATCTGCAGGTGTATGGATGGAAACACATGCCGAAAGTCCTGGCCCCAACTCCTCAGTGGCCAGTGCTTATTCATTCAATTAGACCCTTTGATGAGGTATACCATGTTGCTTAATTCAGCAGACGGTTAAATCACCAACAAAAACATGTCTGCTTGTGTCCAGACTCTTACGTATCAGCTAACAGCTGTATGTGGTTTAAATGTGAATGCAATTTTCCAAGCTTGCAAGCTGCAAAAACAAACTTAAAGGTGAAAAAATAAACAGAAGAATTAAGACGTTTGAAAAAGAGAACATTTGCAGTACGACTGTATTGGAGTAAATGGCGACCAGGAAATCTACAAACTCAGCAAGAGTAGAACGAAAAGGATTTATTGCCCCAGGCACTCGTTGCTTAATTAGCTGTATCTAAAAACAAACAAAAAGAGGAGGAGAACAATGAACATAATGTCTCTTAATTCTTCCTAACACCCAAGGATAACTTTCTGTGATACATCACTTCAGGCTCCAAGCACCTCTCTCTTTATCTGCAATACGTCAAGTCAAAACCTTAATCTTTCTGCTCACTGAACTAGACCAATCTTTTTCCTAGTGCTGGAAGGCGATTGGTTCTTCTGTCAGTGAAAGGTGTTTTGAGGTTAGCCTTTTCTTCAGGGCAGATAAACCTGAAAAGTGAGGTTTGGCTCATAAACGTGCTAATATGATCACAAAGGTCAATACTAGAGCAAAAACAAAAGAAAATGTCATTTTTATATACCAATGTAGACAATGCAAAAAACAGACACTGTTTCTATGTGCCTGTTTACATCAGGTAACTTTATGCTCTTTCTCTGATCAGATATCTACCTGGTTTAAATGCCCTCCAAAACACTTTTGAGATGGATTTAAATCCCATCACTCAAGCCTCTTCAGGAGATGGTCTGAGACTGAGATTTCAGATAAAACTGGAGAAGTGTAAATTTTACATTTACATTTATGCATGTGGCAGACACTTTTATCCAAAGCGATTAACATAGACAAGGTACACACTGACATTCGAATCAGTTCTTGCTTTCCCTCAGAATCGAACCCATTACCTTGGCATTGCAAGCGTCACACTCTACTGTTAGAGCTACAGGACAGCTAGGTGAATGCATCTAGTTGTTGAAACCACATATGTAAATGTGGTCACAATTTAGGGTCCAATTTGGCCTCAATAGATTCCTAATTACTGCTGATTAATAGTTAGTAAGATGGTTGTTAACTTTAAGTACTGGGTAGGATTAAGGAGTGTAGAATATGGTCATGCAGAATAAGCCATTAATATGTGATTTACACCACTGTTTTTCAACCACTGTGTGCTGTGAGAGATCGTCAGGTGTGCCATGGAAAATTATTCAATTTCACTTAATTGGTTTAAAAAAAATGTTTTTTTTGAAAACGAATTAATCATAAAATACTTTTTTCTTTGTGTTTTTTTTATTCCCATTCTAGACACTTTGATAAGAATGACTGTATACTGTTAATATAGGCTACAGTGTTTCATTTTTTTACATTTTCAGTTGGTGATGTGCCTTGGCTCAAAAAAAGTTGAAAAACACTTATTTACAGTACTAACAAACAGCCAATATCCTAGTAATACGCATGGCTAGGCGTAGATGAGTAGCTGAATGCCAACATGCAAATATTTGCTCATTTTACTATTAATTTCCTGTTTATTTCAAGAAATAAAGAGACAAAACAGGAAAAAAAAATATATTTGTCTTATTTTAAATGTGCCATATTTATTACAAACAATTGAGTAAATAAAGTAAATATGTAAGCAAATAAGCATGCAAGCAAAAAAACCTTTGTAGCTCACTGTGTCAAATTTCTCCAGCAATACAAAAGTATTTACTTTCCTTCGAATAGTCAATCTAGACTAAATAACATGTTGCTTCCCCGCAGGAAACTGCAGCAATCCAACCGACATTATAATCTTGTGTGGTTTATATGGGTCAATGGCCTGTTTTCAGTCAGGTTCTGGATCAAAGGGCAGGATCAGATGCTCCTGGCACTGCCCAGCTGGGTGCCACACTCTTCCAGTTCACCAAAGGTCGCACTCTTGGCCAGCCTGAGCAGCATTGCCTCAACTAATGGGCATTCACCCAATGCCAACTGCTGAGTCTGTATTGTCATATCACAGAGTCCAGGTGGCTCCACCTGCTTGTTATTGTGGCTTGGATGATTGTGAACAAGAGTAGAGTGTGTCCAACATCACACCTGCTGCGTCATTCACCTGTTCTCCTTCCACTAGCGCAAAGCCAATTCATGTAAAGATATGCGGCATAAGGCTGTCAATATAAATGCTGATGGTGTCCAAACTGTGAGGTTATTGATATTGACAGATCACAGTACAGCACCTGCATAGCAAATACCTTGCACAGACATTATAATGAGCTACTTTAGGGTACTCACCTCTACAGTGGACTCCTTCATCGAAACCGTCATCACAGTCTTTCGCCCCATTACAGAGCTTGTTGAAGTGAATGCACTTTCTTGTCCCGATACACTGTATGTGATTTAGGGGACATCTGACTATCACCTCCACTGTACCTAAAGAACAGGAGAGAATGATGGTTTACACACACGTCTGGTGTAATTTTGTAAAAGCATATCATCTACACAATTTCTCTGTATTGTCAGTAATTACTATGTTCTAAGTCTGCTAAGTACATAACTACTAAGACAGTTTAATGCAAATCTACAGAGTTCAAATGTTAAATGTTCAATGCTAAGCTTTGAAGGATGCAAATGAAAATGGGAAACAATCCAGTTGATTGAATTTAGCCTAAAATGCATTGCCAGCCTTAGAGTGATCTAATTTTGTAGCAAAAATGTTCCTTCAGCACCATTTCCTGTCAGTTGTTCTTTAAGAGAAAAGGCTAATAGAATGGGTACAGGTTTCTCATTTACAATTCGTCCTTCCTCTTACCTATCCTAATGAATGGTAATTTAATTATCAAGATAAAGTCAATACACTTCGTACTGTAAAAGTACAGCTTGCATAGCTAGTTTAAACAAACAGGCAGTTGTTTCAAATGAAACATTTCTAAAAAAAAGGTTTGGTGTCAGCATGATTTTTTAAGAAATTATATCCTTACTACGTATACATATTTATAGACAGTCTTACTAATTCTTACTTTTATTATGTAAGAATGCATTTCAAATAGGTGTTTCTAAATAATTGAATTTCCATTCATCTACAAATACAGAAAAATGTATCCAAATTTTTATTTTTCCCCCCAAGAAACATTAAGCAACACAGCCATTTACAATACTGATGAAAACAATAAGAAATGTTGGCTTTGCCATTACAGGGGTAGCGAGAGAGAGAGAGAGAGTCTGAGCCAAACCCTCAGAGATATCTATTGACACGGTTGCACCAAGCAGCTGTTTAAAGATTCATGAGGCACATAGGTGACCCTCATCTGCTTGAGCAGCCACAAGAACACATAAAATACGTCTAAGTGAAACATCGACTTCCATCTCGCACACTGTGAATATGTCACATTGCACCTTAACTACATTGGTATCAATTACCATAACTGCAACACAGCCACTTAGCGTGAGATTTATAGCTCATGTGACAGGACCCCTTACAAATCTCCGGAGTCCCAGTTTCCTCTGAGCTCTGATCCTACACCACGGAAAACATCCTCCGGAAGAGTCTGGGTTATTCATTGGCTTTCATTTAGACTTCATAAGATAAACTGACGACATAATTAAGGGGGTCGTTTAATGGGGGATTGTCATCCTTTAACATATAATAAGCGTATGATTTATTTGCCAATGCACACTTCTGCTTTCCAATAACAATAATTCTCTTCACAAAGCATCTCACTGTTCTTTTTTTTCTGTCGTGAAAATGTGCAGAAAGATTTTTTTTTAGACCACCTCTTTCTGAGCCCCAAGGATATTCTAAATTAAGGAAAGTCAAATGTAAGTGACCTCAACTTTGCATACTCATATTTCAAACGTGAGCACAAAAGGCGGGATAATCAACCTTACAACCTTGTGGCTTTTCTTCAGAGAGCTGGAGGAGAATGTACAAGACAGGCTTTTCAATTAAAACATCATTTGTTCCAATCCACGGCCTCTCTACATGCATACACAACTCAGCAGATATAACAGTGTCAGAGAGATTTCTGAGCCCAAATATGTTGATTAATATCCGTGCTAATTTTCAATTAAAATTGTACAGATATACTGGCAAACAACTCTCTAATTATGCATTCATGATGTGCTTTTCCATTATTCATGAGAAAATACAGCAGCAAAACAACTGAGGAGGCCCATGTCACATGCATTGCTCTGTTAACACAGTGGAGTGAGGGGCTGTGACAAACTGTGATTATCCTAATAAAACTGCATTGTCAAATACAGAATCATTCCACTCACAAACTGATTGGGGACTAATCTAATCAGATGAGAGGGAGAGATGAATATTCAGGAGTTTGTGATGCACCATGCCGTATAACACAGATGGCGTCTGTGCAGTTGAGGGATGATAGGAAATTATTTCTTTTCACCCTGTACTAAATTAGAAGGAAGATGGCACTCGTGGCGAAACATCCTTCATCATGATAAAATTCATGAAAGTGGAGGCGGAAAACACATGCTTACAATACTCGCATGTAGGAGAACTGTCAAAAAAAAAAACACATTGGAGATGAGAAACAGCCTATACTAAATATGTTGCTTACATTTATGTATTTGGCAGATGATTTGATTCAAAACTTAGATTGCATTAAAAGTGTTAATCTTATCACTTCATGTATTCCCTTAGATTTAAATTACTAGACCCATAGTCTCAGCCTCAGACATGCCCACCGACCGTTGGCTGAACGTCTGATGCATAAGGCAGATCTTTGGGAGTTTCAAAGTCATCCTATTATTGGTTGAATTCTACAGGATTTCTGATTACCGTGAGTCATGTTTTTAATATTCTGCCTGGAAAGAAAATAGTCATTAATGACACCAAACCCCCTCATGGAAGAATAAAGCTGTCATGTTTACAACTGTGACAATGTACGCTTATCAGGACCAAATAAATGCTATGTGAAGAATGTGTTCATGATATTGGCATTGTAAAATATGTCCAAGAGTTATACAAGCCAGTCTGTTATTGTAGGGACAATCTTTTTGTGTCAAATTACATCCAGGTTTGACTCAATGAAAAAAGAAAACAAACGAACAGTTTTGTTTCCGTTCTTATTGAATAATGGATTATTGAAGAAGGCTCAAGTGCTACATTTTTATTCACCCTCTGGTGGTAAAAGAGGAGCCAGTTTAAAATTTGTGTAATTGCATGTATACTTTTTTTCTGCATAAAAAAGTCCTGTTACAAATGCACACATTATCTCACTCGAATTCATTACAGTTCTGGTTTTATGCCATGGCAGGTGTCTAGATTTGGTGTTTGAAGGACTTCAGGATGAAATGTAAATACGAGCCTCAATTAGTTGCCCAAAGAAACCAGGAGTCTCAGGAAATGAAATGATTTGGACTGAACAATAAGCATACAGATGGAGTCTGTACTCTTGCTCCATACAAAGTAGGGCCTCAAGAACTGATCTTTTTTGGATCATTTGGCCTTTTCATTAACTTGTTGGAATGGATGCAATGTCACTTTCTACTTTCTACTTGTCTACTGAAAAAAATAAACCCTTCCTGCCACCCCTTTCCTTGTCTCTCACGTATTGCTAAATAAATAAAAAATACAAAATAAAAGTAATACAAAAAACAACATATACGGCATATGCCGCTTGTATCAATGTGGAAGAAGAGAGATCAGCTGGGAGCAGCCAATCCATTTACTTAATGTGTAACAAAAGCCCTTTGTATGAAATCATCTACTCTGTCTCTTTAATCAAGGAATCTAAAATAATAAATTGTTTGAGGAAGATTATTACAAATTTGTCATAGAATGCACAAGTGTTGATGTTGATGCCAAAATTTCAGTAGTCAATACCAATACCTGTGAAATACTTATGCTGATACCACAGCAAAAAGTAACAAGATTAAGTAGATGTAAATATATATACAAATGTATAAACAAACATAAAAAATTTATTAAAACAATTTCAGGTAGCATTTTATTTTACAGTCCTGTACCCCATGTAAATACAATGTACTTATTATAGTAATAACAACAACTGGTAATACAGTCATGGCCAAAATTGTTGGCACCCCTGAAATTTGTCCAGAAAATCAAGTATTACTCACAGAAAAGTATTGCATTAACACATTTTGGGATTCATTACACATGTATGGGATTTGGTTTTGATGCATGTCTTTCCCCTGCACACATCAAATCAATCCGATCGGCCGTAAAACTAGTGAAGCTAGGCTAGTCACTCACCGTCAGAAACTGTTGAGTCTGATGGTGGCAGGGTTCAATGTCATACATTTTGGCCTGTGGTACGCATGGCCCCAGCAGTGGTGGCTCAGGACCAGGAGGTTTTCCCAGAGGGGCAATCCTATTCGCATTATTAACATCACGCGGCAATGCTTACGTGCCTTGGCCATGTGGACGAAACCCTAGTTCCTTGCCCAAGGAATTGGTGCTCTCTCCAGAACAGGGTCCGTCTCACCTTGATCATCAAGCAGTGGCCAGGCAGTGTGGTTTTAGGACCTTGTATCTCTCCTTGATTGCTTTCCTTGGGAGATTCAGGTTAGGCTTAATACGCACCCAGAACTGTGGAATCTGGGGGGACCCAGCTACAAGACTCTAATTTAACAGCTGAGGTTATTGAGACCATTCTCCACTTCAGAGATCCCTCCAGGAGGATACTGTAAACCCTGAAGTGGAAACTGTTAATTTTCTTGGTGCATTTCTTGCCAGTTAGACCAAGTTAACTGAACTGTTGGCACAGTATTGGAGTACTGGAGTATTTAGTATTCCTGTAAGAGTGATTCACTGCTGGGTTATCCCCATCCACTTTAAAGGTTTATTTGGCAGCCATTTCTGCTTACATGTTTACCACATTCCTTTGTGTGGAATGTTTTTAGGAAGAGACCCACTGGTAACACGTTTCCTCCATGGCACCTAGAGAATGAGGTCTGCACTATGCACAAGGGTACCAGCTGTGGTGCTCCAAGGTCTATCTCTGGCTCCCTTTGAGACTATTGAAGAGGTTCCAGTCAAGTTTCTAACTCTCAAAGCATTGTTCCTCCTTGCCCTTAGTAAAGTGTCAACCAGCATCTAAGCAGAGGATGAGCAAGTGGATAGTCTAAGCTATTTCACTCGTTTATGAGTAAGCTGGCCTTTGATAATTCGAGCCCACTCAACTAGGAGTAAGTCTGCTTCTAAAGCCCTTTTGTCAGGAGTGTCCCTTTAAGATGTTTGTAATGGGGTAGGCTGGATCTCACCCCACAAATTCATAAGGTTTTACCACCTAGACTTGAGACCAGAAGCACAGGTGTTATCATCAAAGTATGATTCACACCAGACAGTCACTTGAAATAGAGCATCTCAATTATGACTGTAATCTTGGTTCCCTGAAGAGGGAACAAGACACTGCATCACCCTGCCATATCTCCTGTGTCCCTGTTAGAGACTTACTTGCAGCAACTTAGAAACTGCCACTGTGTTGTTATTATGCCTTTATACTGTCTTGGTTTATGATGCCACCCACCTCTGACATCTCTTCACACCATTAGCTTGATTTCACACATGCTTTGTGACGAAAGTCATGCAGAACGTTCCCACAGTGTCAATAGATGCAGCACCTCGTTCCCTATTCAGTGAACCAAAGTTAAAGTGAAATAAAATAAAATAATGAATATCTTCAATGAAATCAATTTAAAGTTTTTGATTTTTTTTAATACTATTTACAGCATTTAGAGGGAAAGTTTAACAGTATTAACAGCTTTAACGGTCCTTTTCAAAGGTCACATAATAAAAATGATGCACAGATCAAGAACGCCATTTCTTACTCTCTGCCATATCTTACTCTACTCTCCCCTATTGGTACTGTAAGTAAACAAACAATTCTCACATGATTATGTGTACAGCTCTACAAATATATGTTTGAATAACATCTCTGACACTGTATATTAAACTCCCACATTAAACACTCCTCAAGTCATTTCTTGTTTACCGTAAGAATGTTTTCATCTATCCTTCCTTCTGCAATCTATATTTTCTCTCCTACACAAAGGCAGTCAGACAGTATTTATTTTCCCTCCCTTGCTTTAGGTCAGTGACATTTGAAATGTTCAGTGCACTGGCATTCGAGAAAGAAAAGCCAGGTTAAAACTGACCTTGGACAGAAAAGCAAACTGTCTGCAATACATGAAGTCCCTGGGCATGTCTTTTGAGCTCCACTTTCACCAATATCTCTAAGAACCAAAGAAAGCCTCAGGTCCAAAAAAAAAGCCAAAAGACAGTTCCACAACAGAAGACAAAACAAACATATAGCTCCCTCCATAGTATACGTACTCTCTCTTTTTCAGAATGGATGATCATATAGCCTCCATATGGGGGTTTTCAGAATTTGAGGTCTCAATATGTTTAATACATTATAAAGCACAAGAGCGCATGCCCCTAGCAGCAATGTTCATATATATGCAAATAAGACTAATATTTGCAACACTTTAAAGTGATTTGAAGGAACATATCTCCTCATAAAAGCTTGGAGGAAGATGAGAAAATCACAACATAATATTGATGGTCACCCTCTTAGCAGCTAGGGAAAGAAAAAAACCTTTCTTGTCTTTCCTTCCATTTTTTAGCTGACTTTAGTGTATAAATACTCATATATATACTCTTTAATGTATATATAGCTCAATCAGTAGAGCATTGGTGCTTACAACGCCAAGGTCATGGGTTCGATCCCAGGGAAAGCAAAAACTGATTCAATGTATGTCGCTTTGGGTAAAAGCATCTGCCAAATGCATAAATGTAAATGTATATTCAACTGATTACAGCTGATCCTCAGCTCTTTTTCACTATTTACTTTAGCCACACACTTTGTGTAGTACTCATATATGTGATGCACATTGGGATGACTATTAAACAAATTTCCCTCTCTACTTCCTGTGTTGTAAACTATACAGATGCTGTTTGCAGTGTATTCCAATGCTAACAAAAGTATGTTCTAAGAACATTTGTCTAACTTTCCCATTAACCCTTTCGCATATAAGTTTATAATATTCTCTCTGACCCCCCAGCATGAGTTGGTTAAGGCAACTTTTATTTTAGAACGTTTCCCCTGATTATTTCCATGGGGACACATCATGCTTGTCACATAGTACACTGCAACCACAAAACCACTATATGACAGATGTATTGCTTTTATTTGGCTTTTCCTTTTTTGTTTTGAAACAAATGTTTCGGATATGTCATCAACAACCTGATATTCTGAGTCTCAAATATGTGGAAGTGAATGCATTTTGTCATTTAAAAACATTTATTTTATATTCATGTTAGCTGATGTAGTATGCGCGATGGTGTGCGCCATATTAGTTTGTGTTGAATTTGCAGAACATCTCCCGAAATACATGGAAGTAAGTGGCCAGTGAAGTGGGAGTGCTATCAACAGCAGTGTGCGATGGGGAAGGGAGGACAGCAGGATGAAACTGAAACTATTAAACAAAACAAAAGACTTTAAATAACAAAACAAAAGAATAACACATGTGCAACAACTTGGGAGAAAACTTGGAGAAACACGGAACATAGAGAGGACATCCACACACATGGCAACATTGTCAACAATCGATCAAGACATGGGAAAACATTAGGATTTTTACAGGTGACGAGACTAACAAGGAAGTGATTGACACGACAGGTGAAGGAAACGACTTGGGAAGTAGACACGACTGTGACAGGGAGAAGAATAGAGCGAAGTTTATAGTTACCGTACCTATACAATGTGTATACGAATACGAATGAAAGGGTTGAAGCATTAGGAACAAACAACATTCAATAATCGCTCTATTGTAAATCGCATTTGGTATTTATCTGTCAAGAAATAGCACAGTTTCTCTAGTAGTAGGTAGTAGTAGTTGGTAGTCAAAGCACCAAAAAAGTCATAAAATAGTGTAAAATAATGGCGAGCAAACAACTGTTCAAGCAGAATGATTTTCCCTGCCCTCACTTCATCACGGATGGGTTTACACATGAGCATTGTCTTGTTTATTTGGGAACAGAGCATACCCTTGAGGGGGCTGACTGCGAGCGGCTAGCTTTAAGAATACTCCCCTCCTGAATGGCAGTCTTCAAGGGGAGTGCATCAGCATGAGTTCCTCACAGGGCAGGTCTTGTAGGAGATCATGGGACGGATTGGCAGAGGGGTTAGACATGGGCACAGCCATTTTCCATTTGCCCTCACCTGCCAGGTCCAGTACCTTATCCTAAGGTTTGGAAGGACACTTTGCGGTTTCCGAGGTTGAAGTACCAGTATTGCTGGTATCTATCCAGTATCCACCTCCGAGGAGATATGCCACCTCTTACTCCAGCATATAAGGAGCACACTGAGATTGTGACCCATGCTGTGGTCGGACTCAATATTGAATGGTCATCAGAAAAGCACGAAATTCAACAGAAAAGTAAACTAGACGAAATATTTCTACCATCTAGGTTACAACCTCAGTTGGGCATTGCCAAGAAAACAGAGTCTTATAGTGTCTACAACCCCCAAACATCTAATTTTGGGGCTGAAACATTATGGATATGGGGTGATGCCCAGGGATGAAGAGACGCTTACATACTATCTCTCCGCTGAGTCAGCATCGTCCTAAGAGTCCAGTGCTGGGGGGTAAGGCTTACTTGGCTGCAGGTCAGGCCGCGGCATGCCTGCATACCATGTTTATCTTGCAGGTATACCAGGCTGACATGCTCAGAGATTTAGAAGACGGTACGGAAATTAGCTCAGACGCAATCAATGCATCGGGCAACAGACCTATCTCTTCGGGCCACTAAAAAGGTGGCAAAGTCAGTTGACCGCTCTATGGCAGCCCTGGTGGCTACAGACAGACATCTATGACTAAACCTTTCTGACATAAAAGAAAAGGGAAAAAAAGTTTCCTTATAGATGCCCCGCTCTCTCCTCCAGGTCTCAGTCACCGAGAGGTTTCAGGAGACCAAGAATCAGGCACAGAGGATCCACAAGCTCCTTCCTCGCCACTCGCAAGTCTCTGAGACTGACATTACAATCAGAAATACTAATTATATCATAATTCACTCACCTTCATGTCATTCCTAAACTGCTTTCACTTAAACAAAACTAAAGCAGAAAACTTAAAAATTGTCTTTCTTCCCACCCCCCAACTTGTAAACATTGGTTATTTGCTTCAGGATACACAAATCTAGTTTAAATTCACTCATACAAAACAAGGATTGAAATACTCTGAAAATGTAACACCTTTGACTGAGCAAAGCACTAACCCTTGTGGTTATGTACAAACATGTCACTTGAATTCTTTCTTTCTTGCTATTTATTAGCTCTTTTAGCTATCAGCCTCTTGTTGATGCTCTTGGCAACAGTACGGCAATCTGTCAAGGTGGCGTATGTGTAGTGGCGTTGTGTATTTTAAGAGAGAAGCATTGTGATTTCCCTCTTTTTACTCTAAGAAATTGCATATGCCATTTACATGGGGTGCAGAGTTTGTGTCTTTAAAATTGGTTCAGAAAGGCAGTGACATTCATTCCAATGTCCACCTGGGTTTATCTTCAAATGCCAAAGAGATTAGCTTCAGGCCACACTGTCCACATTTGTTATCTCTACATTAGGACACATGCCTTTTCACATCCCCTTTTACACATGTGGGGCTCTAATGAAAACACTTTACTACAAATTACACTTTAAAATAATTTATTTAATGGCCTTTCACAACACAGCATTGTATAGTAAATGAAACAGAACATCACCATAAGGTAAAGGCTCAGAGCGAGGGATAAAACCTGCAACGTTCCAGTGACCAGCACCTGAACCTTAAATACTTCACCACAGTATCCCTCCCTATTAAGAACAGAAACTTTAATAAGAAAGTTCATGGGACAGTAACATGCAGAGAGGCCATTGTTTCTCGCCATGTATTGGTATGTATCCTCTGTAAATCATTCGAAGGATTTAATTAAACTAATTCATCATCACGGAGTAATATAATCAACATTCTATGAAATAGAGCCATCACTTCATCCGCCGGGCTATGCCTTCCAAAGCACCACATGTTAATACATCACATTCAAAACCACTCACAGCTCAATAAAATGTCCATACATCACACCAAAGCCCTGCAGGAGAATCGGCACATTCACACTTCCATGCAATTTTAAACACTGCTATTCAGTCCCTTTCAAAAACCCAGTGTATTCAGAAGGCTTTGTGTTCAGATCCATAGTAAAGCTGATAGAATTTATATACCCCAATCTTTTGATGTCTGTTGTTATGTAGATCGCCCGTACGGGCTCTATCCCAGGGAAAACACCTCAGTATTAATGGCATTCACATAAATAATGCATAGCTTCTTTTGAGAAACCGAGCCAAAAGAAAAAAAAAAAATCTCGGCAAACAATTACTTGCAAAGGACATATTTTACTGCATTGTTTTCGAGTCTGCCAGTCCATTACTCTGGGAATAAATGTACTGTACTCATGAACACAGGATAAACCTTGGCTTGGTCCCAACTCAATAAAATCACAGGAGAACACAGTTTAGAACTCCATACAGGGTAAAGACATGCATAGATATACTAGAGAGGATCCACATATGATTCTGAAATGATTCTGTGATATTAATAATGGTAAAGACACAATTCACATCCTGTCCTTCAGAGAAAATAGGCTACTGTTTGTGCTTTTCAGCATGCTGTTATGCTGACTTGCCTTCAGGGGATGTTGGTCATCCAAACCGCTGAATGAATGATAAAATGCATGTTTTTTGGGGACTTTCATTGAATACAATATGACTGTTGTCCAATTAAATTGTCTACCACTTCCAGCCATCTTAAATATGTTTGTTCTTGTTTAATGTTAAAATGTCCATTCAAAGAAAGTCAATGGGGTCCAGTTTTATCTGGACCGCAACATTCTTCAAAATATCATATTTTGTGTTCCATAAAATAAGTAAATTCATGTTTGTATGGAAGCCCATTTCTGCCACATAAGAAAGAAAATCGAAATTATGACATACTTAAGTCAAAATTATGACTTACTAAGTCGAAATAATGACTTAATTAAGACGAATTTATGACTTACTAAGTCGAAATAATGACTTGACTTACTAAGTTGAAATAATCGTGGTTTTACTAATGATGAAATTCTTGCATGGAACGATATAATGCTGAGCAAACGCACTTTTGAGACGATTTTGATCAAGAACAATCTTTGCCGCAGAAAGAACAAAACATACATTGCTGCTGTAGCAGCTTTCATTGAACAACAACTTTAAACCTCTGGCCGATGTCATGGTTATAGATGGATCCACAAAGTTATGATATACACGCCTCCTCAGTCTCAAATCAACCCCTTCACCATCTAAAAGCCGCAACAGAACTCGCACCGTTTCCCTATAAGTTACAAAACCATGTTTTGGCGCACCCATCTATAACATTGGCCAGAGGTTTCAAATTGTTGTTATAACTTTATGATTAAAGTATTCCTTATTGTGTTCACAGTTTATCCTGTGTCGTGTCGGATCAAATGTGCTAGCAAGACAAAGTCATAATTTCGACTTAAGTATATCATAATTTTGAGTTTTCATGCGCGATTTGTTTTTCTTATGTGGCGGAAATGGGCTTCCATATGTTTGGCATGGAGTAAATTATGACAATTACAATTTTGGTGCGAATGATACCTTTAAGAAGCAGAAACAACTATAATTAGCTAACAAGAAAAACGTCCAAGGCCACTTCCATAAGTTTCAAAATCAGAGTCAATATCAAGAGTCCTGCTTTTTAGTAGAAAATGCTTAGTAAACTTTAAAGTCAGGTGTAGACTTGTAATGGTAAATAGTAAACATTATTTATTTACATATACTACTGATATTACAAAGCGGGTTGAAAATCTGAGAAATTACATTTAACACACTAAACTAGAGAACTCTCTGAAAATGCACAAGAAGTAACACTGGGCAAACAATGGCGAGTAGGAAATGTAATAATCATAATAAATGATCAATTTAAACA